>JAZDUA010000797.1:5000-432500 GCA_038098605.1 Gryllus longicercus
TGAAGGCTGACAGAATTTGATAGATTTTGTGGGAATGTAAATTTTGAATAGGCATCTTTGACGAAAACTAAGAAATGTTGCATCAACTGTGACGTATTCAGTTGTGGTGTAATATTTTGCACAGATTTTTACAAAAGTATTCCACATGTCCCGAAATGTAGCATATTTGTCAACTGATCTTCGAATTTCTATCGTTTCTCTATCGTCAAATCTTAGGTTCATGAAACGAAAATCGAATATTTTTCTGGACACGGCTCTTCGAAAAACAGGTAGACCATATTTAGAAGAAAACATGTCATTGGTATTTTCAAAATGCCACTCTTGAACAACAATCCCGGTAAGACTTTTATCTCCAAGGTACCAGTAGGACATAAGTACTCCGAACAGCTGCATATTGTTTCGATTTTTCGATTTGTTTGTTGGTATGATTCACAATTGTATGTATCATTTCTGATGTAAAAAACAATGAAAACAACTGCGACACATTTACAATTCCCCGAGCTTAACTTTTAGACGCAGACAAATTATTGACAATGTTTGCTGCGCTGGTCTTCGAACATTTACTTATCAAAGATTTGTTTGTCCAGATAGTTTCATTACTCCTGCCCAAATCAAAAGCCCCGTCGTCACCAGGATGTTCCTCGATTCTGTACTCACCTTTCCTTAATCGAAAACGTTATCGACGTCATCAGGTAAAATTTCATCACGTGATTCAGAGGAAGCTGATTCAAGTAGATACACTCACGCAAAAAAGTATTCAAACAGTACTCAGCTTACTCACTTTGAATACGCTATGAGCCTATTACAACAAAATATTATACCAGTAATAATTTTGATATTATTTCAGCTTTAAATACTCGTACACTGCAAAATGCGTTTTTTCTGCTTTTACATCAGTGATAAATTTGTATTAGAACTTTCAATAACGGAAATTGCACATCAAATAAATATTCCGAAAGACATATATCAATAATTGTTGTCAACAAACAGTTGGGCATAAACTGATGTAGTAACTTTTTCCAGGGTTGTCTCATAGACTGTTGCAGCAGTCAATCGAAGGGCTGTCAAAAATCAGTCTATTAGCGTCTCTTCTTGAGAGAATTGCTCGAAAAGGCAAGAACAGCTCTTTAGAACTCCGTCAGTTAATTTTCAGAATGCAAAAGGCAAGAACTGCCCTGAAATTGAAAAAATCATAATATTGAGAAAAGCACGGTATGTGATATAACCAGGAGATTTAAAAAAAGAAGAAGTTAGGATTGAGTCTCACCGCCTAAGTGGACGTCCCCATAAACTTTCCCGTCGAGAAGCGATCTTCGTCATTAGAAAGATTAAAAAGAATCTCAAATTAAGTGCACCAAAAATTGCTGCAAGGGTGAGAAAAGAACTGGGAAAGGAAGTACATCTAGAAACAATACGAGTGAATCTACGAAAAGCAGAATTTCATGGCCGCGTGGCTAGCAAATAGCCTTTCATAAATAAGATAAACAAGACGAGAAGGCGGCAGTTTGCTGAGGAACATATAAACAAGTATATTGAATGGTGGAATCGCGTAATATTTTCGGACGAGAGTAATTTCTGTGTGTTTGGACCTGACGGAAAAACAGTGGCGTGGAGAAAGGCAAACATACAGTAGCAAGAGAAGAATCTGCAGTCAACAGTGAAACACGGAAGTGGGAACATAATGGTGTGGGGCTGTATGACGGCGAGTGGTGTGGGTGAGCTTTCTAGAATATTCTAAAAATTTCATAGACAACATGCCAAAGAGGTTGAATGAAGTTTTGAAAATGAAAGGACTCCCTACAAGTTATTGATTTACTTATTTTTTGTTTTATTTAGTTTTATTAATTAGTTTTTATTATGTGTCCGAATATTTTTTGACGTTCCGAAATATTACGTTTTCTTCAAGTTTGATGTAATTTAATAATTTTTAATGTGAAAATTAAACTTGCATATTGTTGTAACGTATGAAATATGCGTCTTTCATTATTGTGCACGAATGATCAGACTTTTCACGCATTCACTCGGCCAAACTTTCTGATGTCGACAAATTTCTATTGAAATCAATCACAGCATAGCTAGAAGAATGAAGAAAAAAAAGTTTACCTGAGTTGAAAATATAAAACGTAAACAGTAAGGTGGGTCGTATCCGACCCTGCCAGCAGCAGGCCGCACTTCAAAAAAGTACCATAAGTAAATAATACATACGCGCGCGATGTAGTTGCAACGGTGTCCGGCAAAAGACTGAACTAGAGGACTCAGCCCACGTGACCTTGAGAAGAAATATGCGGAAGAAATGCTCGCGCAACATTCCCACGAATCGCATTCAACCCGCACCTTGCCATTAGAGAGTTAAGAGCGATATATTTAAGGTCTTTATTGGGCTGAAGAGATGTTGTCGCTTTCCAAATTGATTTTAACAGGATCAGCTCACAAATTTGACTTTAGTGTGCTAATGTACACGACTTTATTTATTACTCCATCTATAAACAGTATTTGCCCCATACTACTAACATTCTTAATTTCCACACGATCACTAAACCACTGTTGTGTTGCCTTAGAGGAATACGTTTCATGGCTACGGTTTTGTATGTTTCTTTCTCCAAAACATGAGTTGATCTTC
Organism: Gryllus longicercus; assembly: GCA_038098605.1. Classification (NCBI taxonomy): domain Eukaryota; kingdom Metazoa; phylum Arthropoda; class Insecta; order Orthoptera; family Gryllidae; genus Gryllus; species Gryllus longicercus. Next base: position 7,621 of record JAZDUA010000797.1, read on the forward strand.
TGACCCCAAAATGGAGAAACTGCTCTCGTCTGAAAATACGGCCATCCTCCAAAGTCATAACTGAAATGTACATACTTCACCGTTGTTTTTTGCTATTCAGATTTGCGGCCAAGTTCGATGCACTTGTTCCCGCATTATCTTCACTGCGCAAGCAATTATCCACTCATCGTGTACCGCTGCGACGTTTGTTGTCTGATGATTCCCTCTCACCAAAACGACAAATCAAAAGATATGCTGCTGAATTCGAGATTCCACTCAGTCGAGTCATATCTCCCGTCTGAATGTGCTCTCTTTGCGTAATCGTATTCTTCAACAGTTAATTTTCTCCTAGGATCCATTTCAGCCCAGTGAAACTAAACTCTGTGGAATTCCAATAACTGACATAGCGAAGGAGCGCGGTTGAAGGAGGAATATTGAAAAATATCGCAAGCCACTTGGTTATTTTGTCTAACTTAATGGATATTAAACAGTTACTTCCAGGTCTCGAAAGACGTCTTGGGCACCATGACGAGCTAGACTTTCTTGTTTTCATTGTTACCGAGATCTTGGGTTTACTTTTGTGAAAGTAAAAGAAGTACTTTTTGTTGTCAATATTTTTCTAGCTTATTGCTGTTAACTCCAATGACATAGTTTCCACACTCCCTAAACACAGAGCATTTCGAAGTGTCCACTCCCATTTTACACTTTATACAATGATGTACTGAGCTGTTAAACGTTAATTGTATTATTCTAGTCAATTATTCAAATATGTTGTTATGCGTTAAATGAAATATAAGTTAGTATTTTTCCTTTATTTTTTTTTCTCAGATAGATCAAATTATCCTTAAACATGTCGCAAGACTTATTTTCGTCAAAGTCTATAAATTTTAGAAATTTTCAAAAATACAAATATTATTAGAATATATGTGCTGTTGTAGCACCACAAGTTTCTGTATCGTTTAGGCTGTGATATCAGGCCCCTCAAATTGACCTCCTTCAGACGAATAATCGCAACTTTCCGCTGCAACATTTCTATACTTTCCCTATACTGCGTAATTACGTAATAAATTAATATTGAAGTTTGGAGCGGTCTTCTTGTAAAAGCGAATTTAGTGACCAGTAACGTGTCAGATACAGAAAAAGGTGATTATTAATCACTACTTTTTGTTACTTAATTTCTAAAGGCATAACAGTGAATATTTCATGATCTTTTCGACGTCGCGCCACTTCCTTTAAAGGCAAAAATAAAATTTCACCAATGTTTGACTAATAATACAATACTACTAAAGCTCTTATATCAACAAGTAAACAACAGTACGCCCCTGATCCCCGTCATAGATTCATTGCTTGTTTGGAGGTATATTTATCCTATTGTTAATACACACGCAAAATACTATTTATCAAAACCATACTTTCAAAAGCAACAACAGAAATGAGGATGTAATCTTGGTAATCTAACAGGAAAACAAAAACAAAGTCTCCAAATGAGTAGATATTATTCGCTCACAAATACCTTGCAACTGAGCTTCTGATCGATATTTTTCCTTTGGCCGTAAAGAATTGTAATCAGCCGTTATTTCTCCCCAGGCTCGTTTCTTGTTACTTAACAGATTGTAGGAACTTCCTTTGATCTTCAAGATTGGGTATTTTGCGCAGAGATCAGCCAAAATCTTCTTATCTTCCTCACAATATTTTGACATTCTGCGAAAATAACACATTATTGAGTTCAATTCTTACAAGAATAATTGCCATCGCACGCTAACGATAATAGTTCTTACCCGTCAGGAATTAAGTTGATTTTATTCCAGAGACAAACTGCTCTTGATACCTTCACTCCGAGTGACTCGCCTACTCCACACAAAACGTGAAATCATCAGCGGTCTTTTATATAGTCTAAAGCTGTGATCACGTGACGGCCGAAAGATGAGACGTTTGAAGAACAGTCTTCCTACTTGTAAGAAGAGCTGGCAAAAGGAAAATTCGAAGTATATGATTCTTCGTTGGAGCGTTGTGCGAGCAAGAATAGAGGCTTGAAGAGTGAAAATGTGAAAAAACAATTTATTCCCTTAGAGTAAGTTAAAGTAACACTGCTTTTTCTGCAGCAATATGAGGTATTTTAGAGAACAAAAATCACAATACATCATTTTATTGAGCTTCTATATTATGTATAATATTGAAAAGTAGATAAATTGTGGTGTCTCGAACGAGTCATATTGAACTGGCAAAAATTCGAAACTACATTTTCGCGACATTCACTTATTAAGTACCGATACTCGCATGTCGCTGATTTCCGTACAAATATTCGTCTTCACTTGTAAATTTTGCTCACCTCAGTTTCTCGTTCATTTTCAAGTACAGGAATGTTTACAGTCATTTTCAATATTTTATAATGACAGCCGTCACAAATTGAATCACCAACCACTAAATGTGGAACCTTAACGCATTTTCTCGGTCAACTTAATTTTTCCGATTTGATGGGAGTTCAAAAGGGTTGCAGCACCACAAAGTATTCCCCCATTATTCCGCATTTTATATGAAGTTTTAACATGTATTTTTATGCTATTTAATGCATAGTTGGATCGCAATGAATTGTGGCGTCGTTAATACGAGGGCCAGAACCGTTACGTCGGTGAAAGTGGCGGAGGAGGGGGAAGGAGCGAAAGCGGGGGAGGAAGGGGTTGAGCCTGAACTTCCGGGATTTTGCGCTCTGGCAGTTGACGCAGACAGCGTGGCAGAGCCAAAATTAACCTTAGGATGTAAACTCCTAGGAAGCTGGCTAGCGAGCCTCGCTTGCCGACAGCAGGCGAGCCTACCTGGGAATCTTGTGTTGTGGGGGTGTAGCCCCCTCCTAAGATGCTGGCTAGCGAGCCCTCGCTTGCCGACAACAGGCGAGCCTAAAATTTAACATTTTAACACTGCAGTCTGAAATTCCTCTTTCAGAATAAAATTTATATTTTAAAGTTTTGGCAGAACCTCCAGTTCAGAGTCGCTGCAGTGGCAAGGTTTGGCGTAAGCCAACTCAACCGTTATCGACATTGCGTTCAATGAGCCCTTCCCGAATACGAAAGGTGTTCGTGAGTCATTCATAACCACATCAAGCCAAAATGATCACTCCTCAGTGAACCAGCCTCATAGAACACATACTCACGCTCACCAGTACGTTGTCAGACGCGAATGCGCCCGTTCCAACCCACTGTGAAACGTCGGAGAAAACGTCAGAAGCTACCACAGATGGACGCTGGGACCACAACTGCCAACGTGACATTATGACCTGAAGTGATCTGGGCTGTCCGGGTGACGCCGCGTCGAAGGCTGTGTAGCCGACGTTTCGACCATCTAGTCGTGGTCTTCCTCAGAGCTGGCATACCAGGCGGCCGCGGCGTCACCCGGACTGCAAGATCACGCACATGACTCTGGCGCGGAAGCCTACGACTTCATTACGACTTGAAGTCGCGAGCAACGGGCGCAGAGTGCACCTTCGGTATGGTGACAGCGGGTGGTCCAAGTGGAAAATACAAAATGTAATGTGGAGCGCTGCTAAAATGGAAGGGTGTTGCGTTAAGTACGGCAGCTACCTTTTCCCGGATATGTCCTGACGTACAGTGGAATCACGTTATGTGCTAAAACCTTACTCACGCGCTGTCAAGCCTCTGCTTGTGGTAATTCTTGCAGGATTATACAGTGATTATTTTATTCATTTCTCTATTTAATTTATTTATTTACTTAATTACTTACTTTATTTATTTACTGCAGTTCAGGGGCCCTTCAACTGCAGTCGCCATTCAGACTCTTAAGTGAGATTCTAATCAGTAGATCTTAGGGATAATAATGATGAGGTGATGGAGAAATGGAATGAGACGCAGAGGAAACAGCAAGGGAATCTCCGAGACCTCGTTTGTCCAACACAAATTCCAGAAGGATTGGCCGGGGATAAACTCTGGGTCCCAGCAGACAGAGCCGAATGCACTAGCAGCCCCCTCCCCTTTGAGTATTAACTCACCAGAAGAGTTGGTTCGGGGCATCAACTGATGTCACTGCAGTCCCTCTGACCGGGAGGTCCTAGGTTCGAGTCCCGACGGTGGCAGAGTTTTCGAAACTAGCTTGTTAGCTAGGTAGAATTCAGTTGCTGTCTGCAGGAGAATTCTTGCGACCGGCTGCTCTGATCGGTAGTTTTACGTGATTTTTCCGATCAACACCAGGCGAATGCCGAAGCAGTGTCCTCGCAAACGTGGCACGGACCGCGCGCGATTATTCCTACCTCTCCTTTCCCCTATCGTTTCCCCTTACACACGCACTTACACTAACTAGCACGCATGCCGGGAGACTGGTCGGGAGCTTAGAGCTTGTCCCGACTAGGGCGGCGCCCCACTAGTGGGGGATACCTGTTTGAGGAAAACCCACTGGCCAACGGTAGGTCAGCGCTGGATCTCGCCTTTCAGCCGGAGAAAGATCACCGCCACGTCCCGAGCAAAAAACATGCGTTACACTTACGGGACTAATGACCCTTGTAGTTCACGTGCCCGGAATCACTAAACAATCAATCAATCAATCGAGTATTAACTCGACGGTTTACAAAGGAGTTTATTCGTCGAACCAACTTACCTCCTTCGTACTCACTATAGATCCTCGTTCGAAGGCCTCAAATTAGTGACAAGTGACTCACGCAACGTCGTATCGGACTCCCACGTGGAACACCGCAGTTGTCGCGTGGGTTGGGTTGTCGCATGTTTGGCCATCTGAACCCTTATTCATGTCTCATCATCAGAAGCACACCCAGGAATTTCTCGAACGAGGGGGGGGGGGAGTGCAGTTATAGTGTCCAGCCGCATTGATGTTTTCTTATTACGAATTATTAACTTGAATGTGAATATAACTTGAAGCTGAATATAAAATATATTTTTATTTGTTGACCTACACTTAATATTAATAACGTTAACAATTGATATATTGAATAACATTCGTGAAAATAAGTAAAAGCTACATATTTGAATATCTATCATTGGCTTCTGAGGGAGGGGGGCTCATGATTCTAGGCGATCACATCAGGTACTGGGCCATTGCTGCTCTTTGTGATGTTACTTATCGTTACATGCTCCGCAAATACCCTCTTTCTATCACTCGTTGGAGTGACGCATTTGCATGAGTTATCTTACTGTTTTTTACCCACTATTCGGTACTCTCTTTCCTGATGTGTACACGATTTGAACACTGCTGGGCAAAGAAAAAGAAACTCCCAATACATTAATTATTGCCTGTTATTTACGTGCAGTTGACTGCTTCCTTGTCAGGAGGAAGCGTTTCCTTTGAGTAGGTATTTTCTTTCAAAGAACTTATTTGTCTGAGACTTTAACTCAATTGCTTTATAGAGTGTATGTACTTTGATACAACACCTCCGTATGGAGCCAAGGGCTATCAGCGGCGATGCGGCCTTGCGGCAATGGGTAGAGTGGTACGTGAGGTTAGCACATAGACATCCCTACGCCGTATTCTGGTTTTCTCAACCTGTGAAGTGAGCTTTCTCATCGTCACACAGTAGTAGATACTGGGACATTTCATGGAATTGTTTTACAGACTCCGAACACCTCTTCACATCGCAATAAGTAGATGTTCATTACTAAGTAGATGTTTTCGGCAGAGATTACGATTTTGACCTCAAAAAATTGTACATTTTTTTGTAAAAAGAAGATATTAATATGTTAATTGCCCACAACACCCTCACTGTCCCCGCCGCCCTCCCCCTCCCCCCTCCGCTCCAGCCGCCTCCGCTGGCTCCGCCGCCTCCACCTCCGCCGCCTCCATCTCAGCCGCCTCCACCTCTGCCGCCTCCACCTCCGCCGCCTCCACCTCCGCCGCCTCCACCTCCGCCGCCTCCATCTCCGCCGCCTCCATCTCCGCCGCCTCCATCTCAGCCGCCTCCATCTCAGCCGCCTCCATCTCAGCCGCCTCCATCTCAGCCGCCTCCACCTCCGCGCCTCCACCTCCGCCGCCTCCACCTCCGCCGCCTCCACCTCCGCCGCCTCCATCTCCGCCGCCTCCATCTCCGCCGCCTCCGTCGCTCGGGATTCAATCAATGGCGGCCACTCCGCTCGCGTGCGCCGCCGCGCCGCCGCGCAGCCCGCCGCATAGAGCGTGAGGGCGTAGAGGCGGGGGGGGGGACGCGCGAGGGCGGGAGGGCGTGTGGACGTGGGGGGCCTTGGGCAAGAGCGGCACGGAGCGAGCGGACGGGCCGGACGGCGAGCAGCGCTAATTAGACAATGTGCTCCGAATCAACCCAATCAACCGACCCGTCGCTCAGCCGAACGGCGCCGGCCGCTGCATTCCCGAGCAGGCTGCGCTGGAGCCTCCACGCTATCGAGGTCTCATCAGGGCAACGTCTTCGTCTATCTAGCTTTCTTCTCCTTAATACTTTGTTCATTCTAAATGATTTCCAGAGCGGTGATACACTGAAAACATTACTTGAAAAAAACATTTCATCACTTGAAGCAGTTCCTTTTAAAACGCAATAAGTTGCTTATAATGGAATTTAAGTAGTATTATGGAGCCGATACAAGGCAGCGATACGTGACAGTTTTACACAGAGATTTATGCATCTCGTTATTAATCGCATCCCAAAGGCGCACATACTCCACGCTTTACCTGGCCGGCTTTACCGCGCCTTATCCTCCACGGTGCAGGTCTCACCTTCAGGAGTTTTGCGAAACCATTTAGGATTTTAACCATCGTTCAAGTGCGCGGAATCACTTGTATAGAGACAGCCGGAGGGATGAGTGTTTTCACGGCGTGGTTAGGTTGTCGCGTGCTTAGTCATCTGAACCCTAATTCTCCTCTGATTATCAGAGGCATACCCAGGAATTTCTCGGAGGGGTGTGTGTGTGTGCAGATATAGTGTCCAGCCGTCTTGATGTTTTCTTATTGAGAATTATTAACATTAACTGAATATAAAATATATTTTTATTTCTTGACTTATAGTTGTTATAATAACGTTAACAACTGATATATTGAATAACATTCATTAGTAGAGAAATAAGTAAAAGCTCTTTTTTTGAATATGAATCATTGGCTTCTGCGGGAGGGGGAATCATGATCCTCCATCTTGATTGCGCAACTGCTCATCTTTCACATTCATGATTAACCCCATTATTCCTCTACCATATCTTCATACTACTAATTACCCACTCTCGCCCTAGCAATGAAGACCGCTCACATTATATCACAGGGGCTGGAGTGTGTATTATGTTTTCCAGAATGATACCTACTGCATACTATATTTTCTCAAATATGTGTTCCCGTGAGTTCCATCACGTTTTCAGGTTCGACTGACCTGGATGGCCGAGTTGTCTACAAGAGTGTAACGACTCAGTGCCTCGGTCTGAAGGGTCGCGGGTTCGAAAGGGTCGTGGGCATGGTTGTTTGTCCCCTGGCTTCAATGAAAGTGTATTGTCGCAGAAGACATTGTCAGTCTGCTAACCACACACCGAGGAGTCCGCAAGTGTGTGTCTAGTGTAACGGTTAATGTGTTCCCATGAGGGACGGCCCCAGGAAGAAAATACATGTAATACAGGATCATTTCGATGGCACTTTTACATTTTATGGAAGAAGGTCAAAAAGTTTCAAATTTTTTGTCGCTGAAGGAGAAAAAATAAATCAAGGTGACGAAACTGTTTGTATTGATTTTTAGAAATTTTCTCTAAAGAAGAATGTTCATAAATTCAGATTTCTGAGAGTTGACAGGGTCGTATTAAAATCTTGGAAAAAGTTCCCGAGTGGCGAAATAGTATTTTTCCCGAAGTGATGGGAAAAGTAAAACAATTAGAAACTTTTCCTTTAGCCAGACCATTAAATGATAGGACTGTATTTAGTCGTTTTTTAATTGTTGTGACATATTAAGGTTCCTATAAATACAATTCATAGATCGCGCAATTTCCGAACAAAGCGGGAGTGCTCTACGTGAGATGTAAAAATTCAGAAATATGCGAAGTGTTCGACGAACTTAAACATATTAAAGGATTCGCCTTAGGCTAAATGTGCGTTTTTAAAACTGGACGATAGAATGTGCAGTGTGAATTAAAATATGTTATTTCTACGAAAGACATATTTTTATGAATGTATCGTTGTCGGCTGCGGTGAGACCTTTGCATCGCATTAGCGTTTCGTCATAGAAGAGAAGCAATGTCTCTAACACCACTAAAGATCTCGCACAGCACACTCTGAATTGACAATGTGTTTACATCTATTCAGAGCTCCGACATGTGACGAGTTCTGGTGCGGACCAGCGCAGAATAATTAACTAGGGCTTCCAGAAGCAGCACAGAAGTCTGTTTTTTTCTGGAAATACAAAAATGTCCGTCGGAAAACCGATTGAATAAAACTTTCTCAAATGACCATACTACTGCACGATTTATTTTCAGTGTAACTAAGAAACACATTTTATTTGCGACCGAGTCCTTCATTACCCTTCATATGCACTTTTGAGACTTATTTCTTGACTTGATTATTCGCTTATCATTAGCGTTTCAATGTATTTCACAAGGAATGACAGATGTAGGTAGCCAAAGAAAAAGTGAACTTCGGAAGAAGCTGAAGTCTAATCCTTGTTAGAAGAAAAAGATGTATAAAAATAACCAGTAATAACGCCAGTGATCTCGCACCAAGTACCAAGCACGGTAGGAAATAACCAGTAACAACGCAACAAATAATGAAGCATTTAAATGTAATTTATTTGCTTTCCCGGATATTTCAAAATACAATTTTTTAAATCATCTGAATGGAAACCCTTGACTTGTTGTTAGAGAACATTGAACGGAACACAAATGAATGTCAAATGCATGACCAAACAGACAAAAAGATGATTTTATACTTTCGCAACTTCAAATACAGACCCTAAATCAATACACGAAAAATAATGTTTTGTCCTGATTACGAGCAATTTCAGGTCATTTGATCCACTTCAACAATAGTAACGCTGCGGCAGTAACAGCAACTCGCATATCGCGCCAACTTTCCATTGTCTCTTCGCCCAAGTGCCCGTAAATGATTCGGAGAGAGGTGAGACTGCGAGAGTGACTGCGGCTATACAACGGTCAACTGCTGTCATACGTTTTGCGTCCTGCGCGTGTGGCACATGATGCTTTCGAAGTCCATTATCTCTTATTGATACGGAACGCATAGCGATACCACAGTGATTGCCTGACTATTTAGATTCTGGCCGCCTTAACTGCTTCATGTTCTCTGAACTGCTACATGACATTAGTCTCGTAAGTGTAGTACATGTTCCTTCCTGTAAATTTAGTCCATGCCGAGATCCAACGCAGTCGCCTTATCGGGTTTCCCACCTAAAGGTATCTTTGCCCGCAGGGATCGTTCCGGTCAGGGCACGCTGCAAGTACCCAACTAGTCTTCCGACATGTGTGATAGTGTAGATGATGTGTGTGTGTGTGTGTGTGTGAATGGAGTGAATGGAGTGAATGGAGTGAGTGGAGTGAGTGGAGTGAGTGGAGTGAGTGGAGTGAGTGGAGTGCGTGCGTGTGAGAGAGAGAGAGAGTGAGAGTGTGTGTGTAAGGGAGACTTCTACATTAATTATCATTGTACTTCTCCACGTCATCTTTAGTTTCCTTTTCCCACCTTCTGCCTCTTTTCATCTTCAGCTTAGTTCACTTCCATTCACCTTTAACCTTCCTTTCCTTTCCTACATTCCTTTTGCCTTCCATGTTTAAACAACCAACATAAACTCTGGTCTATCGGAAAGTCCCGGGGCCGTAACGTTGAGGCAGCCTCCCGCTGCACCATGTCTCGTGGATCGCCCGGCGGAGGGCTGTGGCAGCGCGGACCAATGAATTGCTCGGCCCCATAATAAATTCCATGAGCTGACAGCGGCTGGCCCGCAGCGCGGCGAGTCGCGGCGCGGCGCGGAGCGAAGCGGGGCCGCCGCTCCCCCTGCAGCCGCCGCGCGCGTTCCGGAGCACGGGGCGCGGCGCGGGAGGGGGGCGGGGCGGCTCCGGATGACAGGGGGCGGGGCGGGGAGGGGAGGGGCGCGCGGGCAGCGCGAGGGGCGGCGAGCGGAAGCGGAGTGCGGACAGGGAAGGCTCGCAAAAAGCCTCAGTGAAGCGGGCGTGGGATGGCAGCAGGGGGGAGCGGTGACGGGAGATAAGGCAGGAGCGGAGGCGTGGACGGAGGCGGAGCCGGGTGCGGAGGCGGTTGCGGAGGCAGGTCCGCAGGTGGAAATCGAAGCGGTGACAGAAACAGGGGCGGGAGGCAGAGGCGGAGAGGGGCAAATAAGAAGGAAGTGTGGCCAGAGACCGGGGCCGTGATGGGGACAGGGACAGGGCCGGAAGCGGAGGCAGTGGCAGGGACAGCAACGGCGATGGAGACACTGGCGGAGGTGGAGGAACTGGCGGAGACGAAGGCGGTGGCGGTGGCGGAGGCGGAGGTGGTGTCGGAAGCGGTGTCGGTGACGGAGGCGTGGCGGAGGTAGGGGCGGGAGCCGAGGCGGGGACGGAGGAGGCGGTTGCTACGGTGGCGGGGAGGGGGTGCAGGTGTGGGCGTGGGGGAGGCGTGGGTGGAGCGGAGGCATGGGCTGATACGCGGGCGGGGCGCGGGCGGGGAGGGGCGGGGCGGGGCGCGGGCAGAGGCGAGCGCGGAGGTGGAGGCGAGGGTGCGGAAGCAGGGCGGCGGTGCAGGGCGGCGGCGCAGTGCGGCGACAGGGCGCGGGCGAGGAGTGCGGAGTGCGGCGCTGCGGAGGGGAGATTGATGGCTGGGGAAAGCGCGGTCGCGGGGCGGCGCGCGGTCGCCAGGGAAAGTTCTGGGGGCGGCGAGCGAGAGGAGGACGCGGAAGCGAGGGGAAGCCGAGCGAGGTGAGGGTGGCGTGAGAATGTCGCGGGAACACTGAGGGGCAAAAACGTGGCATGCGCATTATCGAGGGGTGGAACGAAAGAGAAAGGGAAATACAAAGCGAATATACACACGTTCTTCCAGTGAACTGAGGTAACCTTGGGCCGCAAGTATCGGAAAATTGGGGGCGGTGTTGTAAATGGAACTTGAGCTGGGATCGGGCATCATGGCACATGATCCATCATGCCCGTTAATGTGATACGCAGTAGCGCCATGTAGAGGCGGTGGGAGGTACATGGAAGGATATGGTGAAGGAGGCAGTACATACAATTAGTGCGGGTTCCAAAGAGAAACGTTGAATCATGGTCCGATTTTTAAACAGTGTAAGTCATGATAAGTACTCGTATGCGCACGTCTGGCAATGCGTACCCGGGCGACACAGCAAAAGTCCCGATGAAAGTACTAGCGACGCTCTCTCTCGGCAACAACAAAGCGCGAGATTGAACGCGTAATTAATTAAACCGAATGCAATACGCGGAACGGGACGTGCAGCACTCGATAGCACCTGGGAGGGCAAGGTGTCGTAGCACCAGGGCTCGCCGAGGCGTCGGCGGGGGTGGGGCAAGAGCGGGATGATGGCGCCGCGAGCGCAAGAAGGGGAAAGCGGTGAGCGGCAGAAGAGGCACCCTCAGTATCCGCCCGGGGGAGGCGCGGGGGCGGCGCGGGGGCGGCGCGGGGGCGGCGCGGGGGCGGCGCGGGGGCGGCGCGGGGGCGGCGCGGGGGCGGCGCGGGGGCGGCGCGGGGGCGGCGCGGGGGTGGCGCGGGGGCGGCGCGGGGGCGGCGCGGGGGCGGCGCGGGGGCGGCGCGGGGGCGGCGCGGGGGCGGCGCGGGGGCGACGCGGGGGCGGCGCGGGGGCGGCGCGGGGGCGGTGCCGGGGCGGCGCGAGGGCGGCGCGAGGGCGGCGCGGGGGCGGTGCCGGGGCGGCGCGGGAGCGGTGCCGGGGCGGCGCGGGGACGGTGCCGGGGCGGCGCGGGGGCGGCGCGGGGGCGGTGCCGGGGCGGCGCGGGGGCGGCGCGGCGAGAGAACACAGAAGCCCGGCGAACGCAGGCGGCAGCGGAGTGGTGGAGGGTCGATACGGCAGAGCCGCTGGTGATGCAGCTCCGCTCGGCTTTCAAATGCCACGGAAGGGACGGGCTGAAAATGAATGCATGCATAGGGTGGCCTCGCGCTCTGATTCTATCTATGTTTAAATGTAGTTACAGCAACTTCGTTTGTATTTCTTCTGAATGACGTAACTGTAATGAGACGACTTGCTTCTCTGCGAAGACTAAATTAAAGGGCTCCGACGCTCGACGAGTTTACAAAGGGAGAGAAACTGTGACGCAGCATCTCAAGATCTATATTCTGAGTGTTTAAATATGATATATTTAATGCAAAGGAAACACTTATGTTTATTTCTAGACGAAGAAATTTATTTTAAAGAAACAAGGGAACAAGGCGTGAGGTTCGCTTTCGTGTAATATCGCTGTTTCATTACGTTTTCCATCTGTAGCCACATAATTTGCAGTAAAGAATTTTACAGTTCCTGAATTTATGTGAATGTGTCCTGACATTATTTGCATTCCTCTACGTTTCCTGATATATATTCATTGACATTAAATTCTCCACATCATCACATAAATATTCTATTCCCATTCTTGCATAACTTTAACATTACGCACAAGCTATGTATCAATTCACAATTCACAGAAACTGCTCAATTATCCTAATTACCGATTCAGTGGTAATATGTTGTTCTATTGTAACGTAGTAGAAGCGGCTCATAACTCTAAATAATTCGGTTAATGGAGAAAGATAAATAGTTCCGGGTTTACTTCTATCTGGTTTTTGCGTCGAGAACATCTAAGTATTTCGATTCGGCGAATTTAGAAAATGGGGAAGCAATTATGAAATGGGGAGCAATTATGAAATGGAATTTTAATATTTTTCCCTATTATCAGATTAATTATTCCGAGAAATCATCTTGGAAGTATTTATTTTCGTGAAGAACGACTTTTAGTATTTGCCTTTACGTCATTTTATACTAATTTCACTTTTAAAATGATTCTAAACCGGCTTTGTTAAAGTGCTGCAATAATACAGGCAAACCAATAAACTCGGTTCGATTTTCAATTTCTTGCTAAAAACACTAATATCATGGCAAAAATAGAAGATGGTCGCGAAAAAATTCAGATATAGGTAAAAGAGTATGTTGACTCTAGAAACACTGTAAAATATGCGTTTTCACAACCAAATAAAGTATGTAATATACAGAGAAATTTTGATCTATTTTCTTTTGCATGTAAGAGTTAATTGAATTTCATCCATAATCTTACACTAATCATAAAACGACTGATTGTAAGAATATACTGCACTTTCCGCAAAAATGTTTAATATACAAATATAAACATGTTTTTCTATCACCGACAAATAAATAATCATAATTACTTTAACGGCTATTATATTCTCATTATTACTATCTATATATCATTAGTACATGCTATTATATTGCCATTATTACTGTGATTAATTATATTTTTATCATTAATACTGTAACTCTCAGATCAAAGTGTAACAGCATCCTTGGAGTGTGGGTTTGATTCAAAAAGATAATTCCATCTCCTATTCTTCTTTCGCTTCGTTTTAATTGCAGTAATATTCCCAATTTTTGATGCTGAAATTGCCCCTAATATACTAGGTATTACCAATCCTTAACCTTCACACCTACGGATGACCAGAGGAATGGCAGCAGGCTTCTGTGAAACGTGACCTCTCGTCTATTAAGATCAACGGATTCAATCGGATTCGAAATAAATTATCATCAGAAAGGCAACAAATCTTTCCTTTCTTTGCACTCTTATTTGTGGCCCAACATATGATGTAGTGCTGAGTAGTATTTCGCATGTCCGTACACACACACACACACACACACACGTGTCTCATGAGCATTAAAAGCTAGAGAACGATTAGCCTGATTAATTCCCCTCGGCCGCGTTTCCACTGGCATCCCCTTTCATTCCCCATTGCAATTAATCTCACAATCTATCGTGGCGCAAGGAATAATTAGAAGGCACTCGGTTACAAATTGGACAGTAATGGCTGAGTTGTAAAAGCGATAGATACACTCCCATCCACCAAGCGCTCTTCCTGTTTAAATTCTAACAATACTGATTCGCACACAAACGTGCTTGGATGTTTCTTCGTTCTTAAATCGGAGTGACCGACACATTTATCTATCGCCAAATGACGACGTGAAATCATTTTACGCCCGAATCATTAATAAGTGGTAAGGTCAAAGATGAACCCTGCAATTCTTGTCCAATGACTGACAAAATAACTAAAAAATTTAACACGAAAAATGCTGGGGTTCTGATGTCCCCAATATACACTAAATTTTGCTTTTCAAGTTATCTGTAATTAATAATTGATTGCATAATATTACGTTGTTACAATAAGTAACCAACTGTAAAATTGATGTTAATCTACTATAAAAAGATCAAGGGTTAACAAACACCACAATAAAAAGTGTAGACGCAAATTTCTTGCTACTGCATATTATTGCTACTGCATACTGCATGTTGGGGATCCTGAAATTTTCGAACTGATATTTTTCCAACTTCCCGAAAAGCTAGTCGAACGGACGACTATTGAAGAACGTACACTTTTCAGGCTTTCGAACAGTCATACTGATAGACATCAGTTTAGCTGTTGTTGTGTGAGGACGTGATATATACCGGTGTTTATGTCTGGCTCGCGACTTTGCTGCAAAGGAATTATTTTTAGCTACAAACTCCTATAAATCGATTTAGAAGCTTTTCACCTCTCGTGATTTCCTTTCTGCACAACGCCCCAACTCATTCAGTAACAACGAATTGCCATTTTCTCGTGGAAAGCAAATTTAAAAGTCATCATCCACTTTATTCACCATCCATCTTATTCACCGGACTTTTCACCTCCGGACTGTTAGTTCTTCTGAAAACGGCAAATGCTCAGTGCAATGTGTTCGTCTCAAACCAAATGAGGACATCCAGAAGGTTGTGATCGACTAATTCAAGACAATTCGTAAATATGCCTTCTCAGAGTCCCAAAGAAAATAAGGGAAGTAGAGTATTCTTTCAAATAAATTATGTAAGATCAGAAGGAATCTCAGAACAAAATCCTGGCTATACTTTTACTCAAAAACTGTAATGAATGGAATACAAATCGTATTTATTTATTTATGGAGCAATGAGTATTATGTCAATCGTGGACGATGGAAGAAAACAACTTAGCACAAAACAAAAATCTGATATTCACTTCACATTTCAGCCTATTGCGAAGATTCATAACACAACGAAAGGGAGATAAATTAGGGACATTTATTATATTCTACCCACATCAGTGCAATAAAGTTTATTTATTTACCCGTGGGAAATGTGTATAATTATTACTTCCAGCTATCGTAAAAAATCTGGTAAATTCTGCACCACAAAATAAAGAAAGGAGATTATCGAATTGGATGAAATAATGAAAAAAAACTGATAGTAGATTGATGAAAACATATAAGAAATAGTCTCTTGCTTTTAATACATAAATTCCAACTCATTTTAGAGAAGCAAACGTGACTAGAAGGGGAAGATCATATTTTTCCAACGTGGAATCACATATGAATGAACAAAGCAACTTGCCGAACAAATGATAGTATACGAACAAGACACAATAGAGCCGCAGTCCCATCTCGGATACTCTGACTCATATACAATCGGAATGTAACCAACTTTTTCTCTAATATTGATTCATATGAAACAGTGATCACAAAATAAATTATCCTTTTATGATTCTTAAACAGACACGCCAGTCTTCGGTTGGTTTTCGAGATGTAAACATTATGCGAAAATTAAGAAAAAAGAAATTGCCTGTGCATCAAATAAGCAATTCACACACAAAGCACACTATGTCATTCGTATCTTTATTTTTTTTTTTAATTCCTGGGTTACTTCGATATTTTATTGCGATCCAACACGTCCCCTAGTTTCGCCACGGTTGCATTAGCGGGGAATTTCTAAACACTGATAGCAGAATTCGGTCACGAAAGCTACCAGATATGATGAAGAGATCCAACACAATATCACAAAGTACCTGGCAAAGTCCATCGTGTTAGCAGAAAAGCAGCCTGGATGATCAGAATGATAAACAGTAAATGGTGACAGGAAGGGAAGGGCAATGAACGTCGAACCTAAACGGACATTGGTAGTTTGTTTAAATGTCGAAATAACGAGATGAAAAAACGACTCAAGGAAGAGACTTCGAAATGACTGACCGTCAGCAAACACGAACGGCAGGTTCTGCATACAAGAAACAAACGTCGGCCAATGCTTCAGACTGTGCGGAACGCGTACTCCTCGAGCCGAGTCGCGGTGGGCGGGAGGAAAATCGACCTGGAGCGAGAAGTGACGCGGGAGGCGGTCTGACGAGACGTAAGCCGGAAGCTCTGCAACGAAGGCGCCGAGGAATGCAGCGCTAATCAGATGAGAGGAATTACAAACGGCATTCCGTTGGGGAGATCTGACGGCGTCGCACAACCCCCGCCTGAGTGGAGAGGCGCGCTGAGGTGGCTTCCAGGTCACCGAGTCCCATTCAAAACGTCCAGCTCGAAGAGTGGACCAGTAAAAATGCTCACAGCCAATATGCCTCACCAAAAGAGTTATAAAGAAGCATTTTCAATAAGTACCAAACAAAGTGGTGCAAACATAAAAATGACCATTCTCAATAGCAGAAAAACAGATTTAACTTAACAAAATAATGTGGTTAATAGTATCGAAAGAACAGGTCAGACGTCAAAAATATGTGGTGAAATATGGCGAAATATGGCTTGAGTCCTTCGTATGAATAAAAACATTAGTCCAAGACCGTTACATGAACCATTAACATTCACAGAGTGCAGATAAGAAAACATTTTATTTTGGATGTGTTGAACGTGAATCTCGGTACGTAATACTCGAATGTTCCTCCACTATATCTTCTGGAGGAAAACTACTTCAATAATCAATGAACAAATGAGATTGTGCAACAAAATAACAAATACGAAGATAACATCAAAATAACAAATACGCAGTACCTCAATGCATGATCATATCAACTAAAATTAAACGTGCATCTCAATCTACCAAAAAAGGCGATAAATAAAACACTGTATATGAATTGGACATGTTTTATATAATTAAGAACGCAGATGATCTGAAATATTGTGCGTATTTTCAATTATTCTAGACATTCCAATCACCGGGACATTTTATGCTTATTAGACATTACAAAATTGTAAACATCTTTCGAAGGTGTTTTCCTTTGGCCTTGCGACCGGCAATCGCCGGAGTGGCGCAGGCGGAAGCGTGGGGCGCGCGCAGGTGACGGACGACACTAATTGGCCTGGGAGGCGGCAGGTGCGCGGGAGGAGGGACGTGGGTGGGGCGTGGAGGGGGGGAGGCGCACAGGCGAACCGACCTGCTTCCGAAACAGCGAATTTGGAATTATCGACAGCAAAGCCAGAGGGGAATGAAGGTCGGATGAGGCCCCGGGTCCAGAAGAAACTATTAGACTTCTTAATAGAAAACATGGAAAATAAAAATGCATTTTTGAAAAAATGCTTTTATATCTAACAACTGCTTAAGGTGGTTAGAGCGAGATACATGTTATAATTAACATGCCTTTTTTATTGTATTAATCGAAAGATGAGAAGTTCTTCTATGTTCTGGTACAATTTGAATCGATTTCACCGACTAGTTTTTGAGAAATGAGACCGTAAAATTTATCGTTTTAATATGGGCACTTATGGTGGCCCGAAAGAGCCGACCAGAACTTTTAAAATTGTAGGAAAATTGACGGTTGAGAATATTTTTAAAAACTCTTCTTGAAGTAACTACCATCTCGAAGAATCAAAATGCGCGATTTGAAGGACATCTACCGTTTTGAATGCGAGAATTCTGCAACATTGTATGCCTAAATCACTCCTAAGGGAGACATTCGCGCGCTTTCTAGAGGGACGGGACGGTAACGCCCCACTGGACAACACCGTGCCCGTAGCGGCTTCTCCATCTGTTGCCTTTCTTCAAGATGTGTAGAACACTTTCCTCTTCTCTCAAATTCCGCTTTGGAAACAAATCATCCACCAATTCGCTCAGAAATAGTTTACCGCGTGGCGACTAGACAACGAACAGTGTTCAAAGTGGCTCAAAACAACGAAAATTTGAAGAAGCATGAGAACTGAGCAGGTATGCCTATCTCAAGTACATTACGGTGTTACCTAATTTACCAAAGATTGTATGCCCTACTCAGGTGAGGAAATTTTATCCATTATTGGCGATCACTGTATATATAGATATGTGTGTATAATGTTACTTTTTTAGTATTGCTCTCGCTAATTGTTTACATTCAATATTATTCCTCAAGATTTCATTCTCTCGCCACGCGATTGGTTGGCACTAGATAAGGAACTAGTCAAGTAGGTCTTTATGTGGTATTGAACTATTTTTATTTTCGATCTATAAAACAAAATTCATTCGTATAATTCAATAAAACTCTTAAGAAGTACCTATTTTGTTTATATATGTCTCAGAAAACCTACTTGTGTAGCAAATAAATATTTTTGAATGTATTATGGACTTTCTACCTACTAGGGAATATCTCGCTCTAACCATCTTAAGAGGCATCATTTTGTGCAAGTTGTTTGATTTATCACGAGTGCAATGGCGTGAGAGTAAATTAATTACTAACGAGCATGTAATGGTATTTTAGCCACGTGTAATACACGTCCGTACTTATCTGACCGTCCTTTTATCATTTTGACCTAACTTCAAATTAACTTTTCCCCGTAGCACGTCATACACAGATTTTAACAGTTTTTGACGAAAATAAAATTTTTAAAACATTGACATCGTTTCTCTCTGAATGCGCATATAATTAATAGTATTATATTGAATTCTGTATTAGCATTTATTATATCAAACATGATGATGAGGTATTTAATCAACTGCGAACACGTGAGTTAACACTGTCGACCAAGTCGATCTGATAAAAAATATTAAATACTATTAATGGTTTACTTCCAATACTATTTGACTGTAATATAATGATGATGATGACGATAATGATAATGATAATGATGATGATGATGATGATGAGGTGGATGTTGACAGCCGAATTGTTGGCCAAGATCGCTAAGGCAGTAGTGTCATAGAGATCTCGGACCAGAAGATCGCGGGTTCGAGTCACGCCTCGGGCGTGGTTGTGTTGCGTGTCTCTGAATATTTGTGTGTATCTATTTCATCATACATCGTCTTCATAATTTCATCCCACTCCCCAAGGCTAACAACCCTGGGGCATAAAATGCTGATTGTCCACAATAGAATATGTAACGTACATCTATCCCATCTATTAAGTCTGAACCCCGGTGGGATGCATGCATCGCGTGGTCCCATGATGGCCAACTCGCGAAACAAAATAATAATTTGTAATTTTGTAAAATAATTTTTTGAATCAATATTTGAACACATGTAAAAGTGAAGTTTTCGTCATTTTAAACAATGTAACTCCCTCTCTTTTCTAATAACTTGTTTTGCAATTTATGTCATTAAAATGAGAGTCACATCTTCATAAATGCTGCCAGTGCGTGTTAATGTTACCCTACCTTTTATTTTTGTTATGTCACCAAAAGGATTTTCAGAACAAAAATGTCAATTAAATAAAAAATATTATGAACGCAATTTCTTTTCTTTTCAGTGTGATACTATCAGTCTTGAAAATATCTCTGATGGTATCTTTATATATAGTATAATGTTTGAAAGACACTGAATATTTGAAGAAAATAGCGCCGAGAAAATCGACAAATGTTAAGTGTCACAATACCTCGTATTCGTAAAATTAGACACAATCTGAAATTTGAACATAAAGGTCGTCAATTTGTACTTGAAATTAAAGAAAGGTGTCTCAGATTTCCCACCTAGCTTTGTGATCAGTAATTTAAAATATCAAATTTCGTTGAAAGTATAAGGTAGCAATTACCATTCTGTTGCTCGGATGAGAGGCAGTAAAGCCACGCGGGCCCTACGAAGAATACAGCGAAGAAATGATATAATAAGATAATGTAATATAAATACTATTAAATTTTGCGGTCGATTGTAGACCTGTTCGTAATTAAAAAAATTGTGTAATTAAAACAAACTTTTGGGTAGCGCGGGGAACTTCCGAATTCGGGCCCAGGGCACGTGCCTTGTGCGGCCGCCGTTAAATCCCCCACAGAGAAGGGTCCATCACGATTTCGTTCCCTAGAGTGTGGGCCGAAGGTCCTTTCTCTGATTAATTACTGATTAATTGATCGATGTTTCCGCGCTTATATTTCTAAATTTATTAGTCTGTAAATGTAGTGCATGTTTTTATCGCATAAGGTGGCGGTGATCTTTCCTCGCTGGATCGCGGGATTCGGAGCCGATCTACACGCCGGCTAGAGTTGTTTTCACCAGTCAGATATCTCCCATGAGGGGCGAGGCAAGCCCCAACCGGAACAAGCTCTATTTTGCGATTTTTATAACCGTGCCCCTGGCAAGTATCAGCTGTTGACGGTTTCATCCAATCGGGAGCTTATGTGTCACTGCAGTGATGCCACTGTCGGGACTCGAACCTTAGAACCTCCCGGCCAGAGGCACTGCATTGATATTAACTGAAGCCCTGAGTCATATAAGCCGGTTAGATCCCACGAGAGGGCACGGAAATGCTGGAGAGCTAACAAAAAATTTCCCGATGCCGCCGTGGAGCTATGAAAAATGCAGAAGTCTAGGATGCAATTCTATTATCGAACCCGCAGCGCACTCCGGTTTAAATGGTCCTCTTCATCTCTATTTTTTCGTGCTAGTATTTTTTATATCTCCAATCCTCTTATGTCTCATTCTCCAACGTATTCCGAGATTTGTGGCTTCTCGTATAATTTTTCCGGTATTAGCTTACCTCCTACTAAAATTTTCTCCAATATATGTAATCCTGTATTCGAACTGGTAGTTTATCATTGAGGTGAATTTAATTAGTTTTACGCTGTCTCCAACCTCACTTTAAGTATTCGCATTTTCAAGCTAACTTTCGTCATTTAGAAAACAATTGTCCTTTGGTGCGGCCAAGTGTGTATCCCTTTTCATCCATTCTTCCCGTTCTTGAACCTCGTCGCTGTAGCCTTTCCTCCTGATCGAACCACCGGCCGAGGAAATTTGCTTTTTGTTCCCAATGTAGGATTTTTATGCATCCTGATTTACAGGATCGGGGGCGGAGCGGGGCGGAGCGGGGCGGAGCGGGGCGGAGCGGGGCGGAGCGGGGCGGAGCGGGGCGGAGCGGGGCGGAGCGGGGCGGAGCGGGGCGGAGCGGGGCGGAGCGGGGCGGAGCGGGGCGGAGCGGGGCGGAGCGGGGCGGAGCGGGGCGGAGCGGGGCGGAGCGGGGCGGAGCGGGGCGGAGCGGGGCGGAGCGGGGCGGAGCGGGGCGGAGCGGGGCGGAGCGGAGCGGAGCGGGGCGGAGCGGGGCGGAGCGGGGCGGAGCGGGGCGGAGCGGGGCGGGGCGGGGCGGAGCGGGGGCCCGATTGTTCCACAGAGTGATGGACGGGCATGCGAGCGTGCGGCGGGCAGACGGACGGGAAGCGCGGACGGGACGACGGTGGTTCCCCCTCGCCGAGTGATGAATGGCTGGGGAGGCCGCACACCGTACGCATAGGTGGACGGGCGAGGCTGGCGGATGAAGCGCGGCAAGGTGCGCCCGGCGAATGACGCGGCACTCCACTGCTCCAACTGATTCATTGGCTGCGCAGCACAGGCGGGGATGCAGTTTCTCCCCTCGCAGGCGGGCAAGGAGGTAGCCACCGCGACAGTATCAAAGCATTCTGTTGGACCTGGCAATGACGGGGAGGGGTTAGCCATGAAAAGTTCAAATTAAACTTCTTTTTTTATTCTGAAACTATCATTCGAATTTCGTAAGACGAAGAGAACAACACGTTTGTTACTTTATCTCCTTACGCATTTTTTAAATTTCCGATTAAGTTGTGTGTAACACCACAGCCGTGCAATCAGGCCGGGAGGGACAGGGAGCCCGTGGTTCTTCTGAAAATTTAAAAATGGGTCCTGTAGCCCTACGTAATAAAACATTTTATTTCCTTAAATATGATTAATTCCTTATTTCTTCCCGTTTTAAGGCGATAATTTGGGGAAGAGTCTCTCCAAAAATCCGGCAACCTGTAAATGGTTCTCCATAAAATCAATTGTTCTTATCAATTGTACCACTAAAATTATAATTTCATTCTCCTTATAGTACGTTTCATTTATTTCCTAGGAAAATACGTCATATGTTAATAAAAAAAGAGAGATGAAAAATGGGCCCAGAAATATAGATGACTCACCCCTCTTGTTTTAGGATGCGAACGCTTATGTGTAACACCATGAGAGGGAAATGACACGTCAGATTCGTACCAACAGTTCCTAGGGTTTCCTACATTTCGAAAATTACGTTGTTCTTTATCAAGAAGCAAAGGATTTCAAACAACTTTGAATTAATTATTCAATTAAAATATTTAACTTTTTATCCATGCGGTTCATACTTATTTATGTACTGAACTTTAGTTGATTGTCTGAAAGTAAAATTGTATTCTTCCTCTTCGGTAGTGTGGTTGAAGATTTGTTCAGAGAATTAGAAACTGGGAACAAAGCGTCTGTCATTGTACTCCATTTATTATATTTACAAAAAGGTGAATTCGACTGACTGCAAAGTTGCTCTGAAAAGAAAAGGTCTTTCAGGAGGTACATTAAATCGGACTGTTGGCATAAACGACCAATCAGAATTCATTAGGTCGACATACTTCACGCCCATTCGTCAAACCTATTTTATATTATTACTATTTTTATTTTTGTTTAGTTACATCATTTTTTAACTTTGAGAGAGAGAGTGCACAGATGTTACTTCTTCCCATACGTCGCATAGAGGAAGTGGTACACACATGGAATAAACTGTGTTTTCTGTTGCAATTACGTAAAGAAAGAAATGATTGCCGGTCCGGATGGCCGAGATCGCTAAGGCAGTAGAGCCCTAGCGATTTCGGACCGACGTATCACGGGTACGAGTCCCGCCTCGGACATGGTTTATTGTGTTCGTCACTCCCTGTCATCATAATATCGTGCCATCCTCATAGTTACTATACCGTTACACGCAATAGTGGTCGCTAATAACCTAGAAGTTGATGCGACCTTAAATAACCAAAAAAAAAAAAAAAAAGAATTGTGAAATGTTCCACAATGAGAAAGTATACTAATACTGATGAGACGCCAACCACATAATACAACTCTTAGTGCTTAAAAATGTTTTCAACGAAGAACGAAGTTGTTAAGTGTTTGTTAAGAAAATGGAGTGGAAATATGTAATACCACTGATAATATGCAAAAAACGTTAAAGATTTAGTCCAAATTACAAACTGACATTTTATATTTACTTGAAATCTCCGAAAAATTGAACAAATATCTTAATACTATACAGCAGATTTTCATTTGCAATAATCAGAAAAGTAACGCCCTTTCTCCTAACCGGCGCAGTCTAAACACCACCGTTCACCACATCTCGCACATTTCACGCATAATCCATTGCTCTCCTAGTGTTTGCAGAAAACATTCCAGCAGAGTAGGTGCTCTGCATGCTGATTTGAACGTCCTGTCTTTCCTCGTCTGCCGATGTATTCCATACTTGTGACACCTCCATCTTATGGTTCGGAATCTCAATACAGTCAGAGCGCATGTGAAAACCAAACGATTTTTACGTTGGCCGCAATGACTAAGCTCAAATCTAAAATATACTACTGTTTGTGAAAATAGCTACACCCAGAAGGAATGGTCGGAATTACATAAAAATCGGTGGACGTGTAGAATTGTAAATCCATAAGAAGTGACTAAATTTGCATAAAGATGGTGTGCACGCTGGCCTAGCAGCTCCCTCCTATGTGGATAGGCCAGGTACGTGTTACGCCACACTCAGTCTGTGTAAAGCCGTCAAACGATGTGAAGACGAGCAAGCAAGGGCCGGTAGGCCTCGACGACGTCAAAGGGCGCAATATCAGCATTTGAGTGAGTTCGAACGGGGCTGAATGATTGGTCTCTGGGAAGCGAGTTTGTCGTGCCCTGCGGCTCGAACGGGGCGCGATGGTACGACAGTGGAACCAATGAGTAGAGGAGGGTCGTACACAGTGACGAGCGGGTTCTGGGCAACATAATGTGACCACAGCGCGAGTTGGCCGCCATCTTCACCGAATGGCCATAACCGACACAACGGCGACGTCCACAGTGTTGGCACGACTTTGGAGCACTGCAACGGGTGTGGTCATGTATGCGTCGGACGGTTCGACGCCGTCTGCTGAGGGCTGGACTAGTGACACGCATACAACTGCGTCGGATTCCGTTGACAAGAAACCACCAACGTCTCAGACAACAATGGGCACGTGAACGTGTTCACTGGTGTGCTGAGTGGCAAAATGTAATGTTTTGGACGAGACCCGTTTCAATTTGTGCTACAGCGATGGCTGCGTACGTGTTCGACGCTACCGTGGTGATAGCAGCCTGCATTGTTCCGCACCATAGCGGACAAACGCCAAGTGTGTCAGTTTGGAGCGCCATAGACTACAATTTGCGATCTCGCCCCCATACGTATTGAGGGCAATCTAGACAGCAGCCGCTACATCAGGGAGGGTTTAGAGCCCGAGGTACTGCCCCTCCTGCCGGAATGGTTGGAAGAAGTCAGTAGGCAATCTGATATCGGTGGCTTAGCTTTTGAATGGAATCGGCAGATGGTCTTTAGGCGGTCAGGTGATGATCGGGAGGCAGTCGGAAAGTCTTCGGACGTGGATGATTGGGTGGTGGGTGGGCGGACCGGAGGGTAGGCTACCAGTGGTCGGTTGGCTGCCGTCCGTGGCACCGCGTCGAAGGCATCTGCGTGCAGCGCGTGGGCGGCAGCGGTGGCGGTGGCAGGGTCCGTAACGCCGCCGCCTGGGGTTGAGCCGAGCAGCCGACGATCGATAGTTGTGTCGTCATGGTTGCGGCGTCGCCAGAGTACGCAGGGGCTGTGACGGGGGCGGTGGGGGCGGCGGCTCTACTCCCTCTCGCCCGACGCTCCAGCGCACCTCGCGCCTGCACCTCGCTTTGTGCGTATCCGCTGCCGCTGCCGCTGCCGCTGCCGCCGCCACCTCTGCCTCGTCAACGCTCCCGCCGGGCCGGCGCCTGCTCGATAAGCGGCGGACACGCCAGCCCGCACGCGTTGAGCCCGTGCGTCCAACCGTACTTCTCCCGGTCTTTTTCGCTTCGGTTCGACTGAACAGACTGCTTTTCTCGGTTTAGGTCTGATAAAAGACCACACAGTGTGAGCGTAGGGATATCACGCACGTGTACGCACTTAAGTCATTTGGAAAGGTAAATATGAGCACGTATTTACAAGGGATTGTGCCAGTCAAGCGAGCGACTGTCAGAGAAATACAAACAGAGAGTGAGTGTCTCGGAGAAGTTAAAGAGAAATGTCATTAAACTCATTAGAATTAGAACTAGTGTTAGACCTTTCTTTACTATTAGATATTTTATCTTATCTGAACACCTTTGTAGGCTGTTTACTTACATGCGGAGTTCGTGAAATAGCTTGAATTACTTTCCGATGTAGGTGGAATGGCTCCTTATTTGCAACCCTGTTAAAAGGTAAGTATCTATTGACACCACAAACAACAGGAAAAGTTCTGTTTGCCAACTGAACAATATGAAGCACCCAGAAACATTATTTTATTGAAAAAAAGAAGGAATTTACACGGAAACAAATCTATACTTAATAATTTATTAATGAAAGTACTACAATTACTCATAATAGTCATATAATACCGAAGTATAATACACACTTTCGTATACATTCCTACGAACGTGTATTAAGTATTGGTACTTATCGTTGCTGCAAAATAAGCTAATTAACTTCCTTGCATACGTTCTTTATATTTCTTTCTCTCATCCACACCTTGAAAATTTTGTACTCTTTACAATATATATCTTTAATTTATTGGGTAGTAAATCTTCCACAGCTTTCGCAACTTCACTTTTTACACTTTCAGGAATACCGTCCATTTTCTCGCAAGACAGCGATTATTAACTCAAGTATACTCTCCAAAGGCTACACTGTACCGCCGAAATCAATATTTTACCATTCATCATTACGCCTACTCGTAGAAGAGAATACGCTCAAAATGTGACAAAGGCGATCGGAAGAGATAAAATACTGTATATTACACGTGACTGAAAGCCCATTGTGAGCTCGTTAGTAACTATACACTAGTTAACGCGCTAGTGAATAAATTCAGCCACTTACAAAATAATATTATTGTTATGATATGTGTGATTTACTATTGTCAATAGAAGCAAACAAATAATCATTAAATTAATGTAATATAAACATCAATATATAAATAAATAACAAAAACTGAAGAGCCTGCAAATTATTTTCCCTATTTTCCCCTTCCTCTTACCTATCAAATTCCCTCCTTTCTGTTCATCATTTTAATGTCATTGAATTACCAGTAATGGTTCATTCGCTTTCGGAGTCTTTTCATCCAGATGAGCTGCTAATAGGCAGCCTGGACGTGAGCGCGAGAGACGGCGGAGACCGAAAGGAGGGTCGGCGTTGGCAGCGGAGGGAGCGGGGGCGGCGGCGAGTTGCGGCGGCGCGGTTCGCGACCCCGTCCTCCACCTCCGCCGCTCCCCGCCCCGCCCCGCTCCACTCCTGCGCCTGACGCTGATTTACTCCCCGCCCATGGGAGCCCGCGACGCGATCGCGCCGCTGCGTCCATTCATTTCCCAGTCCCGGAGATCGCTTATCGCAGTCACGCGAATACTTTATCGTGTTTCACTCTCGGCGCTACGCTAAGCAAGGTGGGTTTGACCCCTGCAATTTCGCACAAGGGACGGAAATCGCGGGCACGGAGCGTTTGTTTCATGCGCGCTCTCCGGGTTTGGAAAGAAACGGGAAAACATAGATCCTCATGTGCTCTTTGCTACGTTTTTATATACAACTTTAATGGAAACCTTTAGGCCCGTTTACACAAAACCATTTTCGTGCAGATTGCACGCTTTCTATACGTCCAGTTCGCAGACCGAACGATTTTTGCATGAACACTAATGCGCATTTTGATTTCTTTCGTAAAGAAAACGTCACGTTTGACTCCAGCGCATGTCACAAAATCATTCACTAACGGGTTTGTTTTCATCTTGTTTTCAATCTTTTTCAGCTTTGTGGTTAGGAGAATTTGTGAACTGGCAGGGAGGATTCAAGTCATGCAATTTTTTGATGAAATTATTTTATTGCCTCTTGAAAATGTGATGTTACAGAATCTCACATCTGCAGACAACTCTTCCTCCATTCGGAGCGTTTTTCTGCGAACCCGCTGACGCCTTCGTAGCAAGAACCATGCTTGTAGCGACAACGATGACAAAATTTCTACCCTACCACCATGTTTCATTTATACTAAAAAAATATTGATATAGTAGCTTAGAACGCACGTACACAAATGTCGCATTCTCGGACGATGGAATTCCACAATTCATTTGTGTACCGGCGTATAATGGCAAAACGTGCAGACCATGCAAACACGACTTTTGCCTTTTATACTTCTAGTTTGGGATCGTGAATTTTCTGAACAGGTTCTGCACGAGAATCTGCATGAAAACTGTATTGTGCAAAAAGCCCTTAAATTTTTTATTAATTACTTAATTTATTGACCTTATTTTTAACAGACAATTGCAACAGACGATTCAGCAAGATTCATAACATTTCGATCCATGCTTAAGATCTGTTCAAATTTTTTTAAAAGATCTGTAGTATGGGTCGAAAAGTTATGTAACTTGTTAGTGACTCCAGTTCTTTTAAAAAACAAAAAATACAATCATTCATAGTTATACAACAGACGCAAACATATGCATTTCTTATCATGCAATTTTTTTAACAAAGACATAAAAGAAATGATTGCGGAGGTCAGAATGTCATGGCGGCAGTGACAAGACACTTTTTGCCTTTAGGATGATTATAATATAAGAGAAAATGAGAAATCTATTGGAATCATTTTAGCGTGTAAGGTATTGCAGTGCTCTGGAGGTGCATGGATGATCGGAGACAATGGTCTTTTGTAGTAAAGTCCGGCCACTCGGGTACCTCATGCTTCACATCCTGTCTCAACTGACTTGGTTTTGTGGTGTACCCCTGACCAGCTTTTCGCCATTTCCTAATTCACACACACGGTTTTAATGAGAGATGTGTATCGCCACATCTTATTCACTCATCCACGATTTTCGGTAGATTTCAGTACATCTCAACCCAAAATCGAATATGAATAAGTTGAACTTTGGTACATTGCTACCAGTCGTGCCGCCATATTTGAAATGCATCGACGTGCTTGTGTCATATGATGTGCTTTTCCCATTAATAATCGAACCGTACTTTTTTGTTGTTGTTGTTGTTGTTGTTGTTGTTGTTATTTTCTGTACTTTTTATTCTTGCTGTTGTTACCAACTTCAAAAACTCCGAACACTGTTTTATATATTTAAAGTACTTTTGGGATTGTCATTTGAAATAACCATTCTAATTAATATAATTTAACTATTTTTAACTAATATTTTTCCTTTACTAATATTTTATTACATAAAGAAACTGAACTATATATGAACAATGTCTCTTTCATCTTTTGTCTGGTGGCAGCGCTAGAAAGCTATTTCTGAATTCTAGGTGAAAACGGTAACAGTGATCTCGGTCCTGAAACAATATATTCCGGTCGGTACTTGGAATTCGACTCAATGTAAATTATTAATGCTAATTTATCCGCCAGATTAAGGCCGAGAGGTTAAGATAATTTAATAAAATTTCTTCACTTGTGTTTATATAAAAATGAATTTTCTCAATTGCAAGGCAATGTCAGGATCAGGCTACCTCGTAAGTGATTTACGATGGTAAAATGGCGTCGATAGTATGATGAGAAAACAATTTTTTAATGTATTTCCTTAGTATATTTAACAGATGTCTTCATTTAATATCTGAAGTTTTGCAACAGAAATGAAAAAAACGTTTGCAAATCTCATTATATTTTAATATTACCAACAACGTTTACCCTCATAATCTAGTAACATTGCGTTGTAGGTTCGCAAGGTTCTTTTCTGATTTTGATTGAATAACATTATGGATTACGGAATGTCTTCACTAATACAAGCACAGTTTGTGATTTTTAATAGAATGCTTCGTTTTTTATACGTAAGTTAGCAAACAAGAATTCGAGTTCGTATTCTTCTAATCTACAGATGATAAATATTGTAACTTTATTTTTTCAAAGAGCAACTTAAAAACTTTATCTCTGTTTTTCGCATTCCAGAACGCAGGCGCCTGCGGAAAGAAAAAGCACAGGCTTTTTTACAAACAAATACAAGGCTGGCGGATCAAGACCCACGGCCAACTCTTTCAATGAGCATGACCGTACCAGGCACCCCCATCGTGAACGTGTCACACCAACCAATGCCAGTAACCATGGTAATGTCAAATTCGCCCGGAACATCGGACCTAGCGATGCCGCTACGTGTGCCGAAACTGCCCAATTCACCAAGGACACCACGTGCGCACCCTGGATCGCTGCAGGCGACGGAGCCAGCTCCGCACGCGCTATCTCCCCTGCCGGGAGACCTCGTGCACAAGAACCTGCCAATTGCTTGACATCGGGCACGATCCCTGAGCTCTCTGGAAAATCCATCTCATATGCCCACCCAGCATCTAACATCGCTGGCACTGGCATTGACATTGACATTTGTTCCCGTGTCGGCACTACCGATCATGACATTGCTCCTGACGCCGATCGCTTGAACCTCCTGTATTGTCGAGCTTCTGCTGATGACAATCATTCTGATCCCAGAAACGCCGGGGCCCATGATGTTACTGCTGCAGACAACGGTGAGACAGCCAAAGGCGTGGCTAAGGATAAGGGAGACACCAACCGCATCAACCAACGAGATGGGGGCTACGCTAAAGATGACATTGTCAAACAAATAGCCACCAAAGAATCTGCTCACATTGATGGTGGGGCAGCCGAGGTTGCCGCCAAAGACTTCAACTGTAAAGACGATGGTGCAGTTGAAGCCACCGCCGGTAGCACTGGTCCTGACAAAGTCGTAGGAAATGACATTGTCCGCCTTGCCAACTGTAACGGAATAACCAGCAATGACTCTGCTGCCGCTGATGCAACTGCTGACGATGGAGCCTTCGCTTCGGTCGCAGGTGCCGCATCTACTACTTCAGGCGACGCCTCTGACGAAGAAGGTATGTAAATCACTTATTTCTACATTTCTAAAATTTAGCATTAATCTCGCCATTGTGCTAACTGCTTTACTGGACGTTCTCACAAAAGATATCCCCATAATTACATGTATTTTCGAACATTTGGAACCCGCATTTCTCTTCTGAGGAGCAGAGAAAATATAATTCCGTATGATCCACTTCTACTCGAAAGCTCCGCTGATCTCATTAGGGTATAAAAGCAAGAAGACCTATTTTGTGTCGTACTCACCTTAGTGACCCGGTTAGGCTCTCTTTACTTTTGTTTAGGAGAACAACGAGAACTCATTACCCGTCAGCTGCATTGACCATATGTTACCATTGCCGTGTATTCCAAGGAGATAATTTTCACCCTGAAAACGTTCTTTATATTCCATCATGTATATACTGGTGTTTACTTGCAGCCGAGACCACATTAACGATAGAAATTAAATATAGAATTAACGAACATATATATATATATATATATATATATATATATATATATATATATATATCAGTCTCTACTTTTTTATTTAATAACAAAACTATGACACTATGGTGTTCAATGCAGGAGTAACAAATCTTTCGTTTTTTATAAGTTTCCGTTGTATAAAGTTTATAAGATTGGAAAACACGTGTCGGTAAAATTCTGCGTTAATTTTTGCTCACCAAGACTACAATCTCAAAGCGTTTACAGGGCAAATAATAAATTTGGTACAAAAATATAATAAACATTAAACCAGTTCCGCTACCCAATAAACGTCCACACCTTCATATCCACATCATTTTAAAATTTAAACACTATTATTCTCGGCTTGTTACCGAGGAGTAAACGACACGTTTTAGCGCATTTACTAACAGAATGTTGAAATATGGCTAGTTTTCATATTAAAAAATTAATACCTCGTTTAATAGAAAATATCACTTAATTAAATTAGTTTCCAAACTACCCAAAATTATTTCAATTGGAATGCAATCTCCTAAATTGACGGCAGTACACTTCAAAGAAGAAAATAGTTGTAAGAGGAATACAATTCAATGAAGGGCGTTCAGTAAGTGATGTCATTTGACGTTTCAATTTCCAAATTTTGGAATCCTCTTCAGAATTGTGCCTTTTCGCATGTTAAACATCTGCAATTTGATACATGAATGAATTTGATGAATTTACATATTGAAACAACACATGTTTCAACACAAAATTATTATTAAATTAATTATGGGACTCACTATCGAATAATTTATGAGTTATGAAATTAATCAACAACCACAACTAGTGACGAAAAATGGTAAGCAAAATTTTAAAAATGACGTACGACTTAAACTTCTGCAAACGCGGTTATTTCCGCTTGTTTAACTACTCAAAATGAATTTCAACACGAAATTTTTATTTTCTAATTTTAAGGCCTTCCTAAAGACAGTATCAACGTCTCACTGCAAAAAAAATCGCACACAATTCATGTACATTATTTTACAACACCTTGCCAGATGACATTAAACGATTAAATTCGATACAAAAGTTTAAGTCCCAAGTAAAATCTTTTCTGCTGCACAACTGTTTCTATACAATTAGAGACTAACCGAGCATCCAAAAGGAAAGTAATATTAATTTTAACAATGACATTTAATGTATTATATATCAATTGGATTGTATAATTGTAAAGAACATGTAACAAGTATTGTACTTTAGCTTCTGGTTCAATGACCCCCATCTCGATCAGGTTTTCATCCAGTTTCCCTGATCCTCCAGCAAATGCTGAGATGGCCCCTTGTTTTGCTTCTGGACATAAATGTAACTTCAAATTAACCTCTCCCCATAGCACGTCATAGACACTTTTTAAATGTTTTTGACATAAATAAATAAAATAAAAACAAAACAAATAAAGGGGGATGAGGTTAGGCCTCGCGTTGGTTCGCGTTCTTTAGAGAGTTAACGGAGCGTGTCTCAGCCGGCTGCAAGAGGATCTCGCCTCTCGCCCGGCCCTCTTGGCTTCTCCTCGCGCTGCAGGTCTCCGTTCGGGAACGCGAACCTTCTCAGTGACAGGTCCCTCCTGCAATCGCGGTCTCGTAGCTACATTCACTACCTGCGCTTGTTTTCTTCACCTCAGTGGGTTTGACTGATTGATTGATTAGTGATTCCGGGCGCGTCAACTACCAGGGTCATTAGTCCCGTAAGTGTAATGCATGTATTTTGCTCGGGAGGTGGCAGTGATCTTTCCCCCACTGTATAGCGAGATACGGCGCCGACCTACCTACAGCTAGCGGGGTTTTCGCCAACCAGGTATCTCGCACCAACGGGGCACCGCCGCAGTCGGGACAAGCTCTAAGCTCCCGACCGGCCTTCCCGCATGTGCTTGTGTAGTGCGTGTTAGTGTAAAGTGTGTGTGTGGGGGAGAGGATAGGACAAGGAAGAGGAAGGTGAGATCGCGCGCTGTCCGTGGCCCGTTTGTTAGGGCACTGCTCCGGCATTCGCCTGGTGTTGATCGGAGAAATCACGTAAAACTACCGATCAGAGTAGCCGGCCGCTAGAATTCGCCTCCAAACAGCAACTGAATTCGACCTAGTGTCGAACATTCTGGCACCGTCGGGTCTCGTAGCTACGACCTCCCGGTCAGAGGGTAGTCAGTAGATGCCCTGAGCCATCTCTTCCAGTTTGACCTTAGTGGGGATTATATTTATTCAAATAATTGTTCGCCGTATTGTCACGGCAGCTACTCGGCTCCTTTACGAACGGCACGATGAGGGATAACAGCCAAAATCTGTAGCAGATTTGCCATCGCCCCGCGGTACACTTACCGACAATTTAGAAGTGTTTTTGTCGTAAAATAAATGAGTTACATCATTCCGGATCTGTGACATTTGCAGGTGATTTCTTTTACCGATGGGTGATTTCATATAAGGATATGGAGGAATTGATGAGAAAGGAGACTAAATCATATTATCAATCATATACATAAATATAATCAATCACATTGTATCTACGTATGTATGTACGCATGAATGTAGGTATGTATGCTAGTGTGTATGAACGTATGTAATTACGTAAGTAAGTATGTAAATATATATGTAAGTATGTATGTATATATGTATGTAGGTATGTATGCCGCAAGATTCCGAAATCCCGCATCTACATCCCGCTCCTCTATTCCGCTCCCATACCCCGCTGTCGCATCCCATCCCCGGAGTCCGTTCCCTCACCTCGCTCCCGCAACCCCTTGCTTCGCTCCTGCACCCACTCCCGCACCCTTCCGGCCGTAAACTTTAATTATATTACAACATTCACGTGGTGGTGGGTTTCACGTCGAGACAGTCCTGAAGATGAGTCGGCAGACTATTTGCGACCCTTACTGATAGAAAAACCTCACGAGTTAGCGAAATTGGGATAATGGTGATACAAAACAATGAATCAAATTGTTTTAAATGTTAAAAATATGGAGTATGTATCTTGTCCAAATAAATGTATCTCTCCATCAATTTCGACCAACTATCTGCTTGCTTTCTATTTTCGCGATCTTCACACGATACATTTAATGAATTGGGAGGCATGCAGACGAAACGCACATTCCGATTTTAATTCCAGGAAAACGGAGATAAGTACTCAGAAGACATCGCAATTCTGTTCACGGCAGACGTGACTAAGAAAGTCCTCTAAACGTGGAGAACATACCCATCGCATCACCTTCCGGAATCTTGGAAGCTCTGAAGAATATGATCTTTCTGTGACACATGATGAACTGAATTCAAAACCTCTCAGAAGCCTTTTCCTCCGAAATCTGATGCTAAACTCCCTTCAATAAACAACTTCGTCGCAGTTACCTTACTGTTTTACTTATACCCGAGTCTCGTAAGAGAACAGTCAATACTTTTCGGTTAAAACAAATTACATTTCTTTTGAACTAATATTATATATATATATATATATATATATATATATATATATATATATATATATATATATATATATATATATTTCTAATATATTCAGTATTGCATTACGAC
This sequence comes from Gryllus longicercus, assembly GCA_038098605.1. Classification (NCBI taxonomy): domain Eukaryota; kingdom Metazoa; phylum Arthropoda; class Insecta; order Orthoptera; family Gryllidae; genus Gryllus; species Gryllus longicercus. The sequence continues at coordinate 41,812 of JAZDUA010000797.1, forward strand.
ATTTGAAAATGGAAAAACTAAAAGTGAAAAGTTAAAACCACGATGTTAAACAAGGAAGTAGATGAAGATTGCCATATTTTCGATGTCGACAATGCTATTGATGATTTGCATTCTAATGTATCAGACGAACAAGACTCAGGGGCGTTTTCGAAGAGAGCATCTATAACGATGAGGCATCAGAATCGGTGAAAGATGAAAACTACCAAGAAAACGAGGTACCACCACAAGATGACGTTATACACGTCCTGTATGTTGTTCAAGATGGCGCGGATCACATTTTCCACGCCGAATCAGAAGGATACGTTATGGACGTCACTTGCCTTGTCTGGGAGACGCGTGAGAGCAATGCTGGCGAGGGCGTCAGGGGCGGTCGGAACGGGTGAGTCGGCCGGGGGGACTCGACGGGCAGCTGTCACCATGGCCACCGTCAAAGACGGACACGATGGACAGGAAGCCGTCGCCGCAGACTGGCAGGATGGGCATGAAGGACACGTTGCCGACGGGGAAGATGGACAGGATGGGCAGGAAGCCGTCGCGACGCGTCGCCGTAGACTGGCAGGCAGGGTATGTCGTCGCCATAGTGTCACCATCCGTCGCGGCAGACGGACAGCATTGGCAGGAAGAACACGTTGCCGTCGCGGACGACAGGCAAGATGGGCAGGGAAGCAGGAAGCACAAAGTGCCGTCGCCGCTGACGGAGAGGAAGGGCACTCGCGTTGCCGCCATCGCCGTCGGCGAAGTCGGGCGCGGTGGGCAAGAAGGTGAAGGTGGCGGCGCGGCGGCGCCGAAGGCTGGCAGGTTGCGCCGCACGGGGCCGCTCACGCCGTCGCTTTAGACGGGCAGGGTGGGCAGGAAGGGCAATCTGCAGTCTTCGCAGCCCGCCCGCCCGCCCACCTGCGAACCGCTCGCCGGTCGCTCCCGCGATGCGACATCGGCAACGAAACATCGATGTTGTCAAATATCGATGTTCAAAATTAATACATTGATGTTGAAAATACATCGACCCAAAACCATCGATGTCTTTAAACATTAAAATTTATTTGAAAACAAAGATAAAAACCAAGAGCGAAATACGTGAAAAAATGATGGAAATAATAGGGCATTAAAATCATCTCGGTCCACGGATAGTAGTCTGTTCGAAGGTAATACAAACTGCGATCGTTTGGTTCGAACCCAAACAGTGGTACCTTCGCACACTATTTCATATTTTAATTTTTACAAATTTGTGATTATGTGCATTTTTCATTCACGAAAAAAATATCGAAAAAAAAAACGTAAAGATTGCGATATCAAGACATCGATGTTTAAAAAACATCGACGTTCAAAACATCGACTTTTTATTGAAATATCGATCGATGTTTTGAAAACAGCGACATCGATGACGCAACCCTATCGCCGCACTCCGGCCCGGCCGGCGTCCGCGCCACGCCCCCCCCCCCCCTTCTGACCATGCCGGCGCCACGGGCGCCCATTCTTTCAGCAGTTTCAAAATTTTTTATTTGAATTTTTCTGCATTTTAATTATTAATAGCTACATTCAGTGGTGGCAGTGGAGATATTGCGGCAATCCATATTGATCAAGGTGAAAAAAGATATCAACCACAAAGTTTTTAAAAAATATATTAATCATAATTAACCAGACATATGTTTCAAGAGTCTCATCCCACCTTCAGTGGCACTACAGAGCAAGAAATTAAGAAACCAAATTTAATTATCATAAGGTATAAAACTAATTTAAATATACAAATAGGAATAGTAGAAATCTGCATTTTACAAAAGATGGTTTATTAAAAGTTTATGGTTTTCCTGGTTTTTGGTTAATTTTAAAATTTCCGAATTTTCTACAATAGTAATTTTATTACATTTATTTTCTAAATGGAGAAGTTTGAAATTGGTATTAGGTTCAAAATAATAGTTTTCTTGGAGTAGGTGATAGGGCAAATGTAGATTTGCCTAATTTCAGCGTTCAGAATCTCAGATGTATACATTTATTTAACGTACAAAAATGTTGTTTGACCTACATATGAGGAATTGCAATTATTACATTTTAATAATTACCACTACCATCCGGAAAGGGTGTAGGACATTTATTGACAAGAATAAGTGTTTGGGGAATATTAGTAGTTTATTCTAGAAGAATATGCTACATTGATATTATGTTTACTAAAGACATGTCAAATATTTCTTAGATTTACATTCTGTATAGAAATAGAAAAATTTGGGCGAAGACCATATTAGTTATTATATTAATATATTTTTGATAAATTTCTTAATGACGGAGAATTAGAATCATTATTTTGAGCTAATTGCAAAATAGAATTAACTTCCCCAGTAAAATCCCATTCTAACATAGAAACATTGAATAATTTATAAATCTAACAATGGAAAACTGCAAATTTGTGTTGAGAGATGTGGATGGAATTATAGGGGTAAGTGGATGATCTGAAAATTTTAAAATTATGTTAATTGTTTTATAGAAATGTTTATGTCTAGGAAATTATATTCTAATTCCATTCTGAAGGTTATATTACATTGAAAACAAATTAGAAAAAAAAATTGATTCCATTTTCTGATCATACCTGTCCAAAGGCCAATAATGTCATCAACATATCCACAATGATAGTTCACATTCGTAAGGAAGGGATTTCAACTATTAAGCAAATTACTTTCAAAATGCTCTGTAAATATTTGAGGAAATAATGAAAACATGTTAGAACTCATAGCAATTCCTTCTATTAGTTTTTAAACTTTGTCATGGCATTTAAAGAAGTTATATTTAATGCACAAGTGTAATAATTTGACTAGATCTTTTTTTAACATTATAAGATCATTTAGAATTCATTATGTGTTTTCGATAAATACCATGAACTTCAGAGGGTGGTATGCTAGGGAATAAATTGTTGATAAAAAAGGAAACTAATTTAGTGTTATTAGGTATCTCTATTTCCTTAATTCTTTCAATAGAAGATCAAAATAATTTTTGAGTTTGAACTTGGGGTTAAAATTAGTAGTGAAGTTGAATATAGGAATGATAAATTTACTTAAAAAAATACAAGAATTAATTGAGGTCTAATACTAAGGTTTTCTGTATGAAGTTTGAAGAACCCATTTAATCTCGGGTAGGGTTCCTATGTCAGAATTAGATTTTATTAGAGAAGTTAATGCTATTTCATTAATATATCAAAATAATGGATATAACCCTTCTGTCAGTGAAACATTTATTAAACAAAAATATATTAAAATAATAACTATGAAGTGCTTGCATCAAATTTTTCCATCTGAGAAGAGGACATTCGTAAGTTTCCCGTATATAAGACATACATATCAAAAGATTGGACAAGTCTTTAGTAAACATAATTATCAATGTAGCATATAAATCTCCGAATATTCTCCAAACACTTATTTTTAATAATAAATCCCCTACATCCTTACCGAATATAAGTGTGGTATTTATTTATTAAAATGTAAAAATTGTACTTCCGCATATGTAGGTCAAACAGAAAATTTGCATGTAGAGTTAATGAACATCTGAGATCCTGGAGATTAAAATTAGACATTTCCACACTTGCTAATTACCGAACACAAGAAAATCACTCTTTTAACCGTAGTACCCATTTCAAAATTCTTCTTTTAAAAAACACAGGCAACGAAATGAATATTTTGTAAAATTTGGAAATTTTAAAATTATTCAAAAACCTGGATTTTAAAGGATTTATGGAACAATAACAAGTCAAACGCAGCCGCTATACTAAAACTCTTCATTGACTTCTCCACTTTTCTAATTTCTCTTCCACTTCCCCTATACTTCGATTAAAATATTAAGTCCGTTGACATATGGTCAGCTGTGGTGCTGTCATCCAATAGGGGAGCTTTAACGTCAACTTAGTGTCGTCACTACGGTGACGTTTAATCTCTTGACTGGACAGCGTTACAACTGATGTGCCTCCGGACTTAATGTGTTAATCGAAGTATATTCAGTCACTTCTGAACAGTGCTATACTCGTACAAAATGATTCTCATTTTCATGTTCCATGTGATTAAGCCATGATACTTGGGTGCGAATCCCAATTTCATTCATTTTACTCTTATATTGTTCAATTTTCGTAATTCATCTATTCCTATTTGTACATTTACTTTAGTTTCCTTTCATAAGACAATTTAAGTTGATTTCATAATTTCTTTCTCTGTAGTGACATGAAGATGTGAAAAGATTCTGTAAACTGTATTTGGTTAATTATTTTATTAAATATAATTCTGAAAATTTTGTGACTGATATCTCCTGGATTCCTAATCATTAATAGATACGTCTGTTCACGTAACGAAATATTTTAATGCAAATATTTTGCCCCCAGAATCTGGGACTCTTGCATTTGTAAAATACATTTTGCATGTGTTAACACGTTACATTGTAGAAAAATTAAAGCGTTTTCTGAGTGCGCGTGTCATGATAAATGGTGATAAACAATACTGATTACTTTCGCATTTTAAGTGCATGTATTGATTATCAAAAATGCCTCAAAATTATCTCTCTACCTTATGACGGTCTATGAAATGTTAGAACACTGATTCACGTGATACCGTAACGAAGTATCATTATAGTACTTCAACGAAAAAATGTGTAAATCCGACACACTAGATCAGAAATGTATGACAACTTAACTCATTTAACAAAAAGTAGTAATTCGAAACCTTAACGATCAAATGGATAATTTCCACCTAAAAATTAAGAGTATTATATTTCTTGAAAACGATACATCTCGGAAATACACAGATTCAAATGCAAGTGTTACCGACAAACATTCACAATGCTCATGTGCATCCAGCGACTCGACGTATCCTTTAGTTTCTCTTTGGAAGGCCTCGCCTAGCCCGTCCGCGGCGCCGCATGTGCGCTCGTTGGAATGAGTAAGGTGCCTGTTTAGTCAGTCGGGCGCAAGGCGTGGAGCGAGGCGGCAGCAAGATGAACGTCACGCAGCAGGCAGTGGCCAACATAGAAAAGGTTATACAAATCATTGCCGAGACACACACCAGCATTGGATGTTTCCTGAACTCCATTCATCCAACAGAGCCAGCCAGTGCATCAAATGTCATCGCGTGCCCTCTCGACGACGACAACAACAACAACAGCAACAATGAAGAGGGCGCGCCGAAGCGCTTAAGACGTTCTCGCCGTATACGTTATGCTGCACATCAATGCTTCATATGCGAACAGCGTTATCGTTATGGACATCAACTCGCCAGGCGCAAACCTAGCTCTAAAGATTTGCTGACTTACTGCAACTACAGAATGCTGGAAGCCGGCGACTTGATTGGAACAACTCTGAATCCTATCTCGGAGTATTTAGAATCGGTAAATGCAAACAGATGTCACAATTCGCCAGCACCGCGTGCACATGATGCTGATACTTTTGAGGACATTCAAAATGTCTCACCTCCCCCACACCCGCCGCCTCCGCCGCCACATCCGCCGCCGACACACCTGCCTCCGCCACACCCACCTCCGCCATTCCCACGCCCACCACACTCGCCTCCATCATACACACTTTCGCCTTTGCCGAGTTCCAGTATGTCTTCATTGACCTCGTCATCCTTGCCATCCTCGACATCTTTATCTTCGTCTTCCTCATCGTGTTCGCCTTCCTTATCATCCTTTTCCTCGATGACGTTTTCGTCTTCGTCATCATCATTTTCCTCGATGACGTTTTCGTTTTCGTCTTCATCTTCCTATTCATCTTCTTCTACTAGTTGTGCTTCCACTTCATCATCTCCAAGAGGAACGCGTTCGTCAGTCTAATAGTAAGTAGAGAGTAAGAACAAATATTGAAGTGCGATTGTCCTAGCTCATATAATTGATGAATACATTTGAAACAAAGATAAAAGTTAGATAATGTAAATATTGTATATTGGATTTAAGCATTTGTAACATTGTGATTGTATACTGTGTAATATGTTCCGCCGTTCAAACGCATTATAAGAGTCTTTGAAATGGTGTCGTAATGATTAGCTCTTGACAAACCAAGCAAAGTCTGGGCGTAATCTCATGACTGTGCCGTGTTTGTTCTCTTAAATCAATGCACCCCTATGGTGATAGAATTGAATAGTTGTTTTTTTGGTTGTTTTTTTTAATCTCAATGAATGATTATTTTGTAACCACATTGATTTGTTTCTTAAAAACGACTATTTTTAATTATAATGTTTAAAACTCTCAAATTACAGGTCAACAATAGACATACAATCATTTTGATGCATTAGCTATTAATTGGAAATTGGAAAACGTTCCCTTGAACGTAAAAGCTTGTACGATAAAATGTCATTCACTTTACGATTCGTCTAAAGTCGCAATGATTGGTGAAAGTTCCAAAATGATTGTTCAGTTGTTTTGAGGCAACGCATAATATTGTGTATGAAATCACAAACATCAGTTTAAATAAGTACTATAATTGCATATTTTTTATTTAACATGTTCAAAACTAGTAGCATGCTCAAGGTTCTTCATAGAAGCAAATATACAGGTGCTTGAAAAAAATGAAGAATGGTAATAACAATATCTTGGATAATCAATTTATTATCTCAGTATATGTATGATAAATGAAAAGACTGAAAAAAGTGAATATTGATAAGTGTTCTTTAAACTTAATTTCAGAATCGCTGTTGATGAATTTATGAAATTCATTTTCTACGATTTGCGCAGGACTCCTTTTCGTTGAACTCTCCGAATTTTCAAAAACCGCAAAAGTTACAAATAATAGAAGAAATAATCTGCTGTTGTAGCACCACGTGCCTTTTAATCAGTATCAGTACCAGCAATCTGTATGTCCGTCCGTCAGACTCTCCCTCCGACTATCCGTCCATCCTTCTGTCTAAATGCCTGTCTGTTCATCGACTGTCTACCCGTCGATCAGAATGTTCGGGGAATCTGCCTGTTTGTCTTTCCGTCTGCCGTGTCTTTCGACTGTCTGTCCATCAAACTTACAATCCATTTTTATGCGTCACGAGCACTAGTATTCGAATGCATGTAGATTCGTTCGTTGCTCGCGGAACCTATGTGCATGAATGGGCAACTATTTATGTATGATTCACTTCTGTGAATTCATTTGGCAATATAAACAGTTACTAATATTACAGAAAAGTACGTGATAGAATAGCGCCAGTAGTTTCTTTATGGTAAACATCCAGAATTTATGCTTCTCCTAATGATGACATCTGAATACTACAACGAAATTTCTGCGCCTGGTTGTATTTAAACAGCCCTACCAATAATCGTGGTGTAAAATTTATTCAGTGATTAAGTCCAGAATAGCAGTAGAATAGCGAAAACTACAACCAATAAACATGGACTAACTCGAGCACGGAATAAGTAAGGTGTAGTTTCCACTAAACCTCGGAGACGCGTAGTTTAAGCGTGGAATAACCTAGAAATGCGACAACAGAGGCGAATAAGAACGAACTGTTTGTGCGTTTCGCTTCATTGTCTCATTGTCATTTTCAATTCGACTATACTTTCTTTTCCTGTAATTTCTTGAACACTTGGCAACCTAGTTTATTTCGTTATCATTAATTTGTTCGTGTTTTTTTTAAATTTGTGGCATTGGAAACGTCGAAGTGATTTTGTTGGCGTTTCTTACTAGACATACAAGGGTAAACAGCATTGATGAAATGTAGGGACAGTCCAGGAAAAAAGTAACCGAGCACGTGTGAATCTTTTTGAAGGGTATTCAGCTAAATTTCGAAATAAAAAATGTGTTTTAGTGGGACGGAACGCAGGAGTTAACCAATTGTGTTGAAGGGTGTCATTAACAGTAAGCAACCATATCCCTAATTGGTCTGTAGTGATATACGTCTGCTAAAAGTATTTTTAATCATTAAACGTTCATACGTACAATACCTCCTAGAAAATTAAGGATATGCATATTTTATTTTAATAAAGTAAGTAGTGTTATCCATGAACAATTAAATAAATAAAATGACATGACACATCGTTCTCATATTTTCAATGATTCAACATTAATACAAAAACTGAAGATGAGAAATTTCATGGCAGATTTTTATGGAAGCTACTTCTACCTCTTTGAGTAATTTATCCGCCCCCATAAAATATATGAAAAACACTGTTTAGAGATCTTTGTTGCATTGAAAAGCTGCTTTCAATGCCCAGAACAGACTTCAGAAATTCCGCAGAGCCTTTGCTTTCAAAAGTCAGAATTTTATGAGGGGGAAGCGATCGACCACTTAAACTACTAATAGTAGCAGGTGTTCAAAGAGGTGCAGCAGCTCGGAGAGCACTTAGAGAAAACAATTAAAATAAAATGTTTGATATATAATTGACTTAACATTTTATGAATGAACTAATTTCAACTAAAAATTATAGTTATATCATGTGTCTGATAATAGATTTATTTTTATTTTAAAAATATGCTCCAGTGTTGCAGCTATTGAACATTTAAATAAATTGGTAATAAATGCTTCTTTATGTTCAAGAATACAGAAAATTTATTTTGATTGAGAGTTCTGAGAAAACTTTTTATTTTAAAATTAATTTTCCATACTACTAGTTTCTTATATGTTTTAAATCTGAATTTATCAGTTTTCTTACAAAAAGTACAAGAACTTGTCCCTTTTTATTGGCTGTCAGAGATCATTCCTCTCTGCAACATCAATAATAGGAAAGCACAGTAACAGAAATTACTTTTAGTAAAAATGTTAGAAAGGAATGGATTGATTTTCAATGTAAATAAAAAAATGTTATGCCAAATGTAATTCTGCAGAACCTTCTCTTCAACTTCACATAAAGGATTAATTGTATCCAACTACATGTACATAATATTATTTTTTTAACCAACATTTCATAATTAAAAGTTACATACCAAATTCACATAAAAACAGTGAGAAAAATGTTGCAAATATATAGACCTCACCAGATATTGACCAAAAGATTGATTCATTATGAACTCAAATTAATAGATTTGAAGTTCTAACAAATCTTTTAGGACAATACCTTAATAATAAAAACAATTATTGTCATAATGTTTTAATGGGAATTTGGTAGGCAATAGTTATTATCATGTCAGTATCACAGTTGGTCGTTAATAAACAATATGCATGTAAATGTGTATTTGAATTCATCAACTACTGTCTTAAAATAGAAAAAATAATTTCAATTGATGCCTGCCTTTAAGATATACTTTAGTAAGAAAAGGCAAAACTATTTTATTACATTCTTTCAAGTGAAAGAATGTAAGAAAGAATTTTAGTGATTTATTTTTTTATATTAAGTTTCGGAGGGTAAAGGTTCAAAAATTGAATAAATAAAAAATATATATTCTTGAGATGATAAATCTTCGAATATGGGTCAGAAACTAATTTCATTCACTCACAATTATTTACACACATTTTCAAATAGTTGTATGTCATCAAAAATGAAAAATAATTAATTTTTTGTGAGCAAGGGAAAATTCAACTTGACATTGGCTTGCTTCGAACAATTTTACTTTTAATAATTCATATAAGTGCGATTAAATCAAATGGTAATAAATTCAGTATAAATTAGTTCACAAACAGTAACATTGTTCAATGATAAAATTGAACATTCTATTCTTATATCAGAATTAAGTGTTCCTAATGGCGTATGAGTAAAATGAATACAAGCTGCAGTTTTAATTGGTAATAAAGTTGCATGGAAGATTTCTTCTTCTGTAATAATTATAGTAAAATTATCATATTAACATTCTCCAATCAAGTTAGGATATATGTCCTTTTGTTATATTTATTTTCCTATTATTTATTCTATTCCATCATAAAATTTTCCAGGTATTTTAACTTCGTTTACAATAATTATATATGCTAAAATGCCAGCAGATAATTTAAATGAAAGTAACATTACCCTTAATTTAAAAGAATAATTATATTTGAACAAATACCATTCTGATTAAAAAGAAGTGAATCGAAAAGGGGTGAAATAATTATTTAAATTAAGGAGGATTAGAAATTAAGTTCTTAATGAAACACTAAGGATTTGAGGATTTGGAAAATAATTTTTAGATTCATGTGAAATAAATTATAAAAGTTGTATGTGAGATAAACAAACAATTTAAAAGAATCAACTTTACGTTCTCTAGTATGTGTTTTGTGGAATTCTTATATTATTATTCCGATTTAAAATCAAATTTATAAAAAGGTCGCAATTGTTTTTAATAGAAAAAGAGAAAAAAAGGGGCTAAAAATGCATTTCTGAAAGTTTATTTATTTCACCAAATTCACATCTTTTTCTCATGATATTCGTCATATTTCATTTTTAAACTGTGTTCTTTTGGCAGTCTTTTATCTATCCTTAACTTGATAACGCGCATTTGGTCATTAATTTAAATTTTTTTAAATGGTCACTAGCATTCAAAACAATCGTAATTCGAAAACAATTCGTTCATCAATATGAGTCCACTAACTACCAATGAAATCACACAATTCGGAGAAAAATGCGAAATATTCTACTCAAACATACCGCAAAGTTCCCGGTACGTTTTCAGAGGCACCAAAGAATAAAGTAAATACGCCAACGATGGTGTATGAAGCAACGTTGCCAATCATTGATTCCGTATTTAACAAGGGCTAGTTAAGTTACGGTTTAGCGGCCATTATTGAAAAAAAATTTAATCCGTCGTTATTCCGAACTTACGCTGGAAGTAACTATTCCCGGAATAAGCGTGTTTTAACAAAGCTTTATTAGTAGGGTTGCAAATATTTATCCGAATAGTAACACATGATATGCTAGAACAATTTGCAGCGTTTCCTGTCTCAAATATTCAAGATTTTCAATGAGCTATAAATGAAGTAAGTTGAAATTAAAAAAAATATGATGAGGTATTGCGTTTCTATGAATATGAAAACAGAATTCACAGTAATACGAAATTATCGCATAATTTTTATGAGGATCTTACCGAGATATTTGAGTAACCAGTATGTGGACTCATGGACTCTTGATGGGGACACTTTATTTAAGATTACTATTGAAATAATACTCAGAGAAATAGGTTTGTAATTGCTACGTATGAAAATTATGGTGACAATTAATTGACGACGTTGTACGATACACTTTTCTCTTCTAAATTCAATCAAAATATTGATTTCTAAATAGAAAACCATTTACTAAAATGTAGCAAGTCCCTGAGATATATATGACGTACTTTAATAATTATCGATTATTCCAGTTTTTTTTAATTCACATGACATCCTTATTATTATTATTATTATTATTATTATTATTATTATTATTATTATTATTATTATTATTATTATTGTTATTGTTATTGTTATTGTTATTGTTATTGTTATTGTTATTGTTATTGTTATTGTTATTATTATTATTATTATTATTATTATTATTATTATTATTATTATTATTATTATTCTTTTGATCTTGCTTAGTCGCCCTCACCTGAGGCGTCTCCTCTGCCGTTTCTGCCCTGCCCGTCCCTGCCGTTCTGTTCTGTTATGTTCTGTCCTCGCACGGTTCCGTCCACCACCTCTCGCCTCCCTACGCCTCTCCCTTCGCTGATCCCTTTGCCACACTATCTACCCACCCCTTCCACCGCCACAAGACTCACTATCCTCACCGATCTCGCTGACATCGTCTCCTTTCACTGCTCCCCCCTCCCAATATTAAGCAGTAAACGTTCACTATTTTCCCCAGTAAATTCATTATTTTCTAGATATTTCTGCCAAATATTCAATATTAAGCAGTAAACGTTCACTATTTTCCCCAGTAAATTCATTATTTTCTAAATATTTCTGCCAAATATTCAATATTAAGCAGTAAACGTTCACTATTTTCCCCAGTAAATTCATTATTTTCTAAATATTTCTGCCAAATATTCAATATTAAGCAGTAGACGTTCACTATTTTCCCCAGTAAATTCATTATTTTCTAAATATTTTTCAGATCTTGCGGGTACAGAAGTTTTGAGTGGTCCATCAGTAGCGGAATGCAGATTTTCTATGAATGCAGAACATAGAAATAAAAGTGAAGATACATCATGGAGATGTCGGGAATCTCATCATAACAGCAAAATATTTTTAATGAGGAAGTTAAAAAGATGGGGCGTTCCCAAAAGAGAAACATCACATAACCATCGCAAGAACGTAAGGGGAAGAAATAATGGAGCTGAACCAGGAAGATCTCGTCAGTCAACAATTGAAGAAGAAGCAAATAATGAAAATTCAAGAAAAATAGCCCGCAATTCTACAAGTGAAATGCAAAGGGATTGTAAAAATATATGTAGGAAAGCACCAAACAACCAAAATTCAAGAAAACAATGGAATGGTGCAAGGAATGTGCATTTTTGCGGAAATAAAAATGTCTCCAGAATGCCGCACAATTTCACTAATTCATGGCAAAGGCCTAATCATGTAAAGCGCACGAAGTGGACTCAAAGAGATGGATATTTGCAAGAAGAGAAAAATTCCACAGCTGGAATTTCGTGCTCGTACTGGAATAGGGAAAAATCAAAAAAAATGATAGCACCGTCTGGATCTCAACACACTCCCATAAGGCGTACCAGAACAACGCATGGAAAGCTACCGGAAGAAGGGAGTCAAGGGAGCGTTGAAAGACAAGAAAATACTGCAACAAAATCATGGCTAAATTCTGCGAAAAAAATACAAATGTCAAGCAAGCATTTTCAGGAGGAACGTTATTTTGTTCCTGGTTGTCCGCAAACTGAAGACACCCAAACATGGCGAAAAGCTTCTGTGTCTGAACAAAAGGCACCAATAAGTTGGATTCGAACAAGTGATGGTCATTTGCAACAACAAAGTTGTTCTGAAAATCAAGAAGTTTCATGAACAAATTTAGGTGGAAAAACTCTTAGAACTAAATTTGCGAAACCTCAGCTGCGCCGCTGAAGGAGGCTCAAACACAGGTAGATGGAAAATTGTCTTCTTATCCTAACTACCTTCCCTTGGGTAAATGGAATTTCTCTTGAGGATGATATTTTTTAAAAAAATTGTTGGAAAAATGTGGTACTCGCTTAATTTTTTGTCAAGTATATTATTCTTTGAGTATATATTTGGTAAAATTTCGCATTTAAATATGAAACATATCATCATTAGAACGATTGTCCCTAAAGAACGATGTCCCTAGACATTTTAACTTTTTAAAATGTCTTTGTACATACTTGGGATCTAGTTCCTGAAATACCAATTATGTGTACATCTTTCTTCTTTAAGTTAAATTCTATTCAATAACAGCAACTTTTTTCACAATTTTGAGCTTCCTAGTTCAGAAACTCTTGAAAAACCTGTACTTGAAAAACGAAAAGAAGAAGAAGAAGAAGAAGAAGAAGGAGGAGGAGAAGAAATAGAATAAATACTAAATTAACAATATGTTGAATTGGTAAACCCATCCGTGGTTAATTTCTTATTCATTATGAACTATAAATAGTTATCTGAAAAGCGTATAGGGAGTGCTATACACGAGGGATAATGTGACTTCCTATTAGATTAATGTACTTTTTACAAAATGTTTGTTAAAATTCTTCCAAAATAGAATTCAAGATATTGTTATTAATAAGATAAAAGTGTTGTGATTATTATTAAGATCTGAGTTTCAGAATTGAACCTAGAAGTTCGCGAGTTTTTTAGAAGTGTGTCACTTCACATATTGGTGCTAATCCGCAAGAAATGTTTTTTTGCGGATGTTAAAAGGATTTAAGAGGCTATTTTGTACTTGTACTTGATTGATTCAAATATGTTAATTGCTTGAGTTTTCATAATTATTTTTGTTTTTAGCGTTTTTGTAAATTTGTATTTAAAAATGATGTTTTCCACTTATTTCTTTGTGATATTTCACTTGTATGAATTTTACTACAGAAATTTATAAATTCTAAACATTCACATGTGAGCCGTTGAGAGCAAAAGTAGTGCAAGTAAAAACAACACACTTTCCGGAAAATGACGTGTAAACGAAAAATGCTGTAAAACGTTTGCAATCAGCGTTTCTGAAAACTATGACTTAATTGAAATCGTCCCTTCCACGACTTACTCCACAATTGCATCGAGCGGAATAAGCAACTTTTTGGATACATCTGCATTGTGCTGACTCACACCATTTTAGTCCGTGATGGAACATGTTAAAACCACCTATAAGTGCATCGAACTCAAATCTTCCAAAATTTGCTTTAAACCAATCATGTTCCCAACGGCTCATATGTATTATATTTTCTTAAATATTGAGACATAGAGTGACTTGGAAGAAGAAATTCATGACCCTTTTGCAATTCTTTAAAAATTAGTGAGTGTCATTTACGAATTTTGAATTTTAAAGTGAGAAGGCCTAAATATGTTAAGAATATCTCTTTGCGTAACTTTTACTATGAAGAAATAAAAGATTCAAAAATTATATTTTACTTTTTAATGTATAATTTCAAGAAAGACACGAATGTCCACTACCTAGAGTTTCAGAAATATACATTACCTGCCATTTTTTAGTGATATTAATATCTTTGACCCTTAATAAAAATAAAACAAGTATATCATATTTTCTGTAATTACTGTAAATTTAATGATGGTTTATTGGACATTCCATTCTTAACTTGTCATAACTTTCCGAGATCGTTTTTACCTTGTTCCCATCAATCACATTCCGTGATTAAAAGAAGTATTGTACAGATGATGAAGGTAAAACTGTAATATTAAACCTGTTCAGTTTATGATAAATTACTAAAGATATTGTCTGGTATCAATACTTTTTTAATCAACTTATGATCATTTCGATCGCGTTGCGATCATCATCAGAGCTAAAATGTAATACAAATATTATTAAATACAAATATTATTAACAGGTTGTAGGTAACAGGTTATTGTATGCAGGATGCGTAAGCAAACTGGGTCGTACATACCTTGCAGCTTCTGGGCGGAAAACAAAGTTCTGCGCATTTTTGGGCGTGTGCCTTGTTTAAGAACACAGCCGGTCGGCAGCTGGGAGGGGGCGGGAAGAGGGGTGGGGTGCGGGTGTAGGGTCGTAAACCGCGGGGGTGCTGGTGGAGGCTGAGAGACGGTCGGGCGAGCGAAGGTCAGTGGAGTGGGGAGGGCTGGGGGTGGGTTAGGGGTGTACACTTTGTGCTAATTTTAGCAGAGGTGACGAGAGTTCAGGTATTTGCTGGTTGAGACATGTCATGTTCTGTTTTTTGAGGACGTTGTGTATGTGTATGGTTTCTAATTTTATTCTGTTCCAGTACCTGTTTTCAATTTCTAGAATTCGGAAATTTATGTGTTTATCAAATGTGTGTTTGTTTAAGTTTAGGTGATCCGCAAAGTGTGAGACTGTGGTAGTGTTATTTTTCCATGCTGTTCAGTTTAAGTAACGCAAAGAACGAATTGACATAACATGATTTATTTATTTATTTAACGTCAAAATCTCTGCACATTGCAAGAAAAATGGTAATAAAGCACAATTATATGTTAAGTACGGGAGAGAATTACATTAATTATCGACATAAATGGTATAGAAACTGCTGATAGATGGAATGGCAGGAACAAACAGCTGTTAAAAAAAAGATTGAGACTCTTTACGGCAGTTTAAATACATGAATGGCATTAACGCTTCATGAATCTATTCAAATAGTCAGACTCTTCATAAACTTTCAAGTTTAATAACGTGCCATCAGATTTTGAAAATAAAATGTGTTTGGTAGAATGTTAAAAGTACTTCAGAAATGAGCGGTATTAATCATCAAATAATATATTTGATATTGGGGAAATTGTCTCACTTTAGGGACAGATGTACCTAAGGACATATTTTGAGCAGTCTGTGAGAGAAATTGTTATTTTCCCTACACCGATATTGCCATTTGTGTGAACAATTTTGTAGTGACAGCTGTTTCCGTATATGAGAGTATAATATATTTGACGAGTGAAATGTAAAAGTTTCTGCATTTCTCTTACATCAATTTCATAATAACTATTATTACTTTACGAAAATTGAAGTAGACCTACACTTACCACCACAGAATGTAGTTAATTCAATGTATACACTCTTTTCCTCCAGGTAACTTACAATTAACAGTAACCATGTTCATTCACGATTTCAGATTGTTGTACCTAGATACATCGCCTATCATTGTCTCTAAGTGTAATTGAATTTAGTTCGTTTGATGATGCAATCCTACGAAGCAAAGGAAACAACAAAGGGCTCAACTACCAGCAGAAACAAATAATAGTGCAGTGTTGTCTGTTTTTAAAGATCGTATGTCAATTCGTTGTTCAGAAATAGTTGAGTTATAGAAAAGGATGAATGTCAAAACTTAATTGTGCAATATTAAAAAAATGCGCATATAATGATTCAAATTTGATGAAGGTTCTGCAACAGACAACTGACATGGAAAAAAAATGTTAAGCTAGCTTACCAATCTTTGTTCGGTTGCTCTTGGAGGCTGCAAATATTTGTTTTTCCTGTTTTCTTTACACGTTATAATCTAGGTTGAATCCCAATAGATATCCAATGAAGTTGACTTAGAAGACCGAACATTTGCTCCAGAACCAATCTGTGTTTGGTTGTAATTAAGGGCAGCAAAAAAATTTTTTTTTTCCTTTTCACACTATTTATTATAACACAGGTTTGTTCGGTAAATATTATTGGTATATTCTCTCCACGAAGTAAGAACATACTTTTATTCAGTTGTACTGTTCTTCACTTTCCCTACATTATCCCCAAGTACACCAGTACGATGTACTACCTAGCGTCTTATTCCTTACACAATTACAAACTAAAAACAATTATTATATTCTTAGTTTCAAAGAGGTAAAGGCATTGCACATTGTACATGTGTTTGACGAGACATGTGCAACACGACAAGTATAAAGTTAGATCGATAGAGAATATGTCTATTTTAGGTTTCATCAACCACTCGTGTTATTAGAGACTTCATTCTCAATATATTTACAATACACATAACGTGCGCAGATGATTTTTCCCCAAACGTCACAAACAGTTTTTACTGTTTTTTTTTTACTAAAATCTAAAAATTTACATTACAATACCATGCAGTTATAAACACCTTACAAATACATTATCCTTATATTATTTTGTTAATTTCAATTAGTTCAATACAACAGTATCTCAGAAAACACCATCTCAGAAAAACATTATATGTGGCTGTACAGGCTGATTTCTTTCAGGAATTCAATAAATTTGTTTCACAATTCCCTATATTTTAGCAATACCGCGTGAGTGAGTTATCAAAGGTCCTAACTACAGAAAAATGGTCACTCTTAGATTGCTTATCGCATACATTCTACTGACGGTAACTCCCCAAATTCGGTGTACACGTCCTTGAATCTATGACACTTGTAATTCCTGTTGTCACATTAAAGAATGTAGGTTTAGTACCTTTATTTAATATTACTAGATCTTCTTTGTCTACAAATTCACCTCTTGTATTCTCTCTGGTGTCAGTACTTTCGGAGCCCGAATTTAAATTATGACTTTTAAAGTCGCCTACCAAAATACCTTTGGCAGTTTGTTAACTTGCTACATACTGTTCTCAATATCACTATCATCGTCATAGGAAAAGGAATTAGGAATGTATGAATTACATATATAGAAACACTTATTTTCGAGAGATTTCAAACCACTTCGAAATTACTTGTTATTAGCACTTATCGCTCACTATCGATTCGTTCAATTAAATAGAAACACCTTCACTAGCATTTACGAACGTTAATCTATTTTTGTAGTAACACTTGTACCCTTTGATCTTCTAATGAAAATTGTTTCTTAATTACTCAGAATATTAAAATTGTGATCACTCTGAAGCTTCTGTAAAAACTCGTATCTAGCCCGTATCTAGCTCTATCACATTCCATTGCAAAATGTCTTTATCCTTTGAAGGCGGCCGTGAAGATTCGGAAATTAAGGGTTTTCCTAATTTTTTTATTATTCGCGTAAAACGGGATTTAATTATTCTATCTTCTAGTAAGGAAAATAATTTTCTAAAACATTAAATCTAAAGTTCTCTAAAGAGTTAATAAATAAATTAATTTCTCCGTTTCTCTTGTGTAATTCAATAAGATTTGAAATGCGTTATTGGATCCATAAGTGTCTTCTAAAAATCCGTTCAGTTGCTCACTACACATTAATTAGAAATTATTTTTTTTTGTAATTGTTCTTTTACTGGAGCTAGTTGTTTATCTACGTCTTTCTTTACAATACTTCATTCTTTTCACTGATTCTTCTTCCTTTTGAATGGTTTGACAAGTTTTTCCGCACTTACAATTGCACTACATGGGGAGAGATACATTCAGTGCGTCAGTGGACATGTTGGTAATATGTGACAATGGTCCTGTAATGTGTTTCACTTCACTCAGCGGAGAGGATCTATGTAAGACGTTAGAACTTACGTGTTGGTTCACAACATCCATTACTTCATGCGCTGTTGCAGTGTTACACGAATCGGCGATATCCCCATTTTTACAATTTCTTGCAATATGACCTTCCTCCTTACATTGAAAACACTTTATACTGTAGGCAGATAGAAGAATCCAATTCCTTTCTCCTTTCAATTCAACAACAATAGAATCCGGTATTTTACTTACAGATTCATCAGGCACGTACAATTGCCTTTGAAAACTAAATATATGTGTAACATTCTCTTTTGGAAAGCCGGCCAAGGCGCTTTGACGGCAGTGCGAATGGTATGGTTGTTGTATGGTTGGTTGGTTGGTTGGTTGGTTGATTTTAGTGATTCCAGGCGCTTCAACTACTGAGGACATTATTCCCATAAGTGTAATGCATGTTTTTTCCTCGGGAGGAGGCGGCGACCTTCCCCCATTGGCTGACGAGATCCGGCGCCGACCCACCCTCGCCTAACGGGGTTTCTCGAACCAGGTACCTCCCACCAGTGGGACACCGCCGCAGCCGGTACAAGCTAAGTTCCAGACCGAATAGGTAAGTATGGAACAAATGGTAGTTTTGTAAAGTATTAGGAAGATATCTGTTTTAAGGGCTGACTTTTTGTTTATTAAAGGATACATTTTGAAAAGAACGACCTATGCCTCATTACATTTATTTAAAATGTGCCGTGTCACATATAGTCTGGTATCATGGAGCACTCATAGATATTTGATTGGTTTATTTGGAGGATTCCAAGGAACGTTTTGATTATTAATATGTATGAGAATGGGATTGTTGATGCGCCGAAGGGAGAATATTTTAGCTTTGCATTTGAATGGGCTTAGTATAAGTCTCCATTAAGATTTCCAACTCTGAAAAATGTATAATACAAGTCTTGCAAGTGATGTATGGTGATGAGAAGCTGTGAGTCCGCTGCATAGATCGTCAGCATAAAGTACCGTTGTGTGTTTGACTCGAACGGGTATGTCTGAGGTGAATGTGTTACACAATGTGGGAAAGAACGGGGACGCTTGAGGGACCCCAGCAAGGATTATTGAGGAGGGTGTAATTTAATTTGTTTTGGAAATTTAATTAGACTGAGAAAGAGAGATTTGAGATGAAACTGTGAATTATGTTGAATAAATTGTCGGAAGTTACTACGAGTTGTAATTTGTAAAGTAAGACTTGTAACTAGACACAATCAAATACTTGTGCGATATCCCGAAAAGCAGCTGTCAGGCATTTCTTATTATGAAAGGCCAGGGCGATGTCTTCAGAAATTCTTAAAGAGTTGGTGCACTGGTTTGACCTTAATCCAAACTGACAGGAAGGGATGATATTATTAGCGAGGACAGTGCTTTGTCTAAATAATATTAGTTTCTCGAATAATTTGCTTAATACTGGTAGGAGACTCATGGGTCAGTAACTGGCGGGGTCATTGGGGGATTTGTTAAGTTGGGATTTAAAATTGTGATGATTACTGCTCGTTTCCATTGGTTGGAAAAATAAAGTCTTAGGCATCCACTAAATATGCCTGGTAGAAAGGCAGTGCTGAGTTTGGAAAGATATTTAAGTGCTATAAAAGAGAAATTGTCAATTACCGCGGTTTTCTGGTTTTTCGCGTCTGTTACCTGGAATGGAACAATGTAATTAATTGGCAGAGGAACAGATGAATACTGATTGTCGAGGAAAGGAACGATTTTGATTTTATTATTGAATGATATGTCAGTAATAGGATTTAGTTTTAGATTTGAAAAATAATTTGATAATATTTTTGCTTTATCTTCAGTTGTGGTTGCACTTTTATTGTTGTAATCTATAGGAGGAATGGCGCACGGTGGGTTATTGAAGTCCCTGTAGATTCTCCAGAGGTTAGGAGAATCCTTGTCTAAACTAGTATGATATTTTTGGAATCTACGAGTATACTATTCGAGAGCGGAATGAACTGTGTATGTCAAGTAATTTTACGTTTTCTTAAGATGAGGAAATCTATATTCTTGCCAGAGCTTTCTGGTTGTCCTTTTTGATTGAATTAGAGATAGTATAATTTGCGGAATATCACTATTTTTGTGTTTGAGATATTTACGGTATACTTTATTGTGACTAGTTTGCAGCTTGTTAATGGCAGTATTTGCTATTTCATAGAATGTATCGATTATCTCGTCTATTTCAGAGTTGTTAGGGCAAAACGGGGCTGGAGGGGTGAGAATATATGTGAGTGAATTGATGACTTGCCAATTAAGAATTTTTGGGATAGTTTCCGGACTGTTATTGAACGTAATGAGGACTGGGCAACGGTCAGAATTGGATTCCGTTAAGGGAAATCGATAAATCTGTTTGTTGAATTGTTTACCTACTATAATGTCCAGTATGTCAGGCGGTATGCGTAGATTAAATAGATAGTGAGTAGGGTGGAGAGGGGCTATTATATTACAATTCAAGTTCTGCGCAAAGTTTAACAGAACTTTTCCGTTCGGAGAGTTTGTTATATATCCCCAAGCTCGGTGAATAGCATTAAAATCTGCTATTGCTAGCATGTGAGTGGGGTGAGCAAAGAGTTTTTGTTGTTGAGTCGCATTTAGCGACATATTGGGCGGTTTATACACTGCCGTAATTGTAATAAACTGGGAGATTTTGTCCTTTAAGAACACTAACATGTTCTAGACTGGGGGTGACAGCCAGCGGACCTTGGTCATGATTCTTTCTGATCATTATTGCCACTCCAGCAGAAGCTTTCACAGAGGCGCGGTCTGATCAATAACCTTTGTAACTTGGAACTCGAAAATTTGCTGTAGGTGCTAAGCGAGTTTTCGTAATGACTGCTAGATCGATATTATGTTCTGAGAGTAAAAATCTTAAATAATCGTGGTATTCCAGTTTAGTAGAATTAGTTTCTTAAGTTTACTTATATCCATGAACTGGAAAGTAAGAATGATAGGAATTATGATAGGACAGAAGACACGATTGTATACAGGATTGAATTATTCGAATTAAAGCAAAATGATGTAGTGAAGATCAGAAGGATTGGGGTGACGCAGAGGTGGAGGAATGGGACCCTGGGTGTTTTGGGAAGGACCGTTATAAGCAGCATTTGCCCTTTGCGATGTGGAAGAATTTAAATTTGTAAAATTTTGGGGAATAGGAAGTTCATGAAGGATGTTTGTAGCACGTTGGGACGGATTACTACGTTGGAATGGCTTTTGCCTTGCAATATAGAATGGGCACGTTTGGTCTGCGGCCAAGTGATCACCGGTACAATTGAAATATTTAAGAAGCTTGTTTTCAGGTTTGTTTCCTGTATCATGATTTGGACGATATAAACATTTAAAAGCAACTTGACAACACTTGCACCGAACTAAAGCACTATTTCTTTTTACGAAGTTGCACTGAAACAATTGAGTTAAATAGTTTAATTTTAAATAGTTTTTCGAGTTCAAATAAGTTCTGGACTTCTGTCGCGGAGAGCGGCATTGGGGATTCGTCTTGACAAAACAGACGTGTAACCTTCAGTACGTTAATTTCGTGAGCTGTAAATAGTTAAAACTTTTGGAATAGTTAGTTGGGATATTACGTATGATGGAACGTTTAATATTATTATGTGGATCACGAAATGTGTCATAATGGTAGTTATTATCATTTAATAGAATTATTATCTTCCCGTAATCATCAGAGGAAGTGATAGATACTAGAATTGGAGAATTTGGGAATTCTTTAATAGCTTAGTGAAGTTATCACTAATAGCATTGTGAATTTCACTGATCAGTGTTTTGTAATTATTGACTTCGAAAATTGGGGGCAGTTTCCTTATGAGCAGCGTTTCATTAGAAATCATATCTTCCTCTGCTTCACTGCTGCCGATTTGCGCTAATAGCGCGAAGCTGTTAAGCGTATTTGCGTTGGAAATGAGGCCAAGTCTGTATTGTATTGCTGTGTGGCCATCTTTTTAGCGTCACCATCCGATTCATGGAGGATATGCCGCTTACGTGTGTCGGCACGAGGGTTTGAAGACTGCGATGAAATTGCTTATTGGATGTTGAGCGTTGGATGTGAGGTGGTAGAGATATGAGCTGTGGCGGCGCTAGAGTGAAGAGGAAGGCCGTTCTCCATGAGGTGGGAGAGCTGAGGCCCTTCCAGAGGCGAAGTCCCTGCCCGGCCTGCTCGCGCACTGACACTCTGTTTTCAGTCGAGGGACTAATTTGTAACACTAAGTAATTGCAGAGAACTCCGCAAAGACCCGGAGCGCTAGATAGCGTTGCAGACCGATCCGCACTAGAACGGTGATTCGCCAAGGTATGAGAAAGGAAGTCGGAGGAATGAGAATTTTCCGTTGTTTCTCCAGAGGCGCTATGCCCCAATTTACACAATCGATTCGATCACTAGATACGGCACGTCCTGTTTTCCTTTTGTGGCCATCTTGGAGCGCAAACTCTGCGTAGGGCATTCGGACTTCACGTAGGTTTTACCTTTTCACGGCGAACCACCACCACGCACGCCATAGATTTTTCCTTTTAGCCGGGACTTACGAGTAGTCGTGATAACCAGTACTCCATCACAGTACAAATTATACCTTTCTTTATAATGGGATAAAAATGCTAAACTACCGCGCACATGGAAACATCGTCGGGCTGGACAACATGGCTCGTGCCGTGCATTTTAGTAAACTATCACAAAAAATTTGCCCATTTTAAAGATTTGATCTCATGACTTTTTTTAGAAGATCGCGAATTAAAGTCCATAGCAGTTACAGGTATTCTCCACCAATTTAATTTTCCTTCAACATAATCAATAACAGTTAAATTTTATCAAAATTAGTAAGTACACATCCTAAATCCGGTAAATAACTAAGAGGGTCTTGGGGGTTTACCAAGAAGAGAATTTGAGCAGTCCACTTTGAGAAATTGTTTCTCTTTAAGGACTGTGGAAAGAAAGGCGATTAAAACTACGAGCACTATTTAAATGTAAAACAGAGACATTTCTTAGTTTATATGATTTGATATAATATTTCGTTTATCAATGAAATATGCATATGCTACATTTGCAATCGATATGAGCAACACAGAAAGAAGATCGTAATAAGGTAGATACGCCTCATTCTATTGACTTACATGGCATTCTGTATTGCGAGAGGGCAATAAACAAACTTTCAATAGGACTTTCAGTTTGGAGTTATTTTAATCCCCGTTACCACCACGACGCTGCAGCGGCGTACGGAATGCAAGGAAGTTTGCAGGATGAGGCGACAGGGAAGCTTTAGTAGGTGGGCGCGAACAACGGGAAGCAATATCGACGCTGCGCAGAGGGGTCGACAATTGGAGAGAGGGGCGTGGCAGGGGGGGTGAAGCAGCGAAGAGCCCACGAGGACGCGCAACGGCGCGGGCAGGGTCCGTGAGCAGCCGAGAGGCACTGCGGCTCACTGGCAAAGTCGACAGGGGCACAATAGCACAAAAGAGGCTGGCGTAAAAGTGGGGCTCATGCGAGATCTACGTTTCCTGATAGTTCGATAGGGCGAATATCAGGTGGAGGGATTCATTAATCCAAGTACACAGACGGTTTTAGAACTTACGCTGGCCTAGTATTCTCTTAAATAGACTACCTGTTTTTATATGAGGTATCAGGGTTGTTTAAAAACGAAATTATCAATTAAATGCTAATAAATTACTTCTAGTAACTAACATTAATGTCTGAATCACAAGGAGAGAGATACATTCAATTGCCGATGTCTATACTTATCTGTTACATATCCTTAAGATTAGGGAGTTCACGTTTTTGCGTGCGATTTACGAAGTTTACATAAGGCATTTACGAGACGACCAGTGTCTGGAACCAGTGACAGGATGTGAGCTATGCCCGCCCATGGAGATTCAATTGTACACTAAGGAACGGCAAAAAACCGCTACGCCTTCAAAGAATAAAGTAGGACGAAAGACGGTGGTTTGTCTAAACTAGTGAATATTCCCAGCAATCGCGGGGAACAAAAAGGGTTTCCCGCCGACGACGAAAAATTAGGCAATCGTAAGTGATCCGCCATTGCTACCTGGTTTCAAGTTCGGCGTTGCACTCAAACAGAAGAGTTGTGTGAGGACGGAACCAAGATATAGTGCATCACTGTAATATGCAATATAATAATAACAAAAAGAAAAGCTCTGACTATTACGGAGCCATTTATTTTCATTTAATAATTCGAATACTGGATCCATTTTTTTCTTCTTAGGGAAATGGTTTAAAAGTGTGTAATGGTTTAGATTTAAGATTTTTTAACGCGACCTTTTGTATTTTGTGCATTTTTCTTTCTTTCAATTTTGTAAAACAAAATTGTACCAATCATTGAATGTCTTGGATAAAGGAAAGGAATCTTAAAACTTAGTGCTTAGGTTCCTGTGTGGATCGAGCACTATTCCTCAAGAAACCACTCCTTGGCAGTAGTAATTTCTCGGTAGTGTTATCAACTTGTGGCAGGTTAAACATTCAACAATTAATAAACAGATTTCAATTCTAAAATTCGATTACAAGGTAGTAGAGTCCAAGAACGTGAATGGCTACGTGGGCAGTCGAGACGGGCAGTCAGTGAGAAGAGTAATGACCCCGATGACAAAGCGGTGACGCCAACATTGCACCGGGCAAACGCAGCGTGGCGTGGCGAAACAGAGGCAGAGGGAACGCGTGTGTAACGCTACACCCCCTCGCCTGCAAACAGGTGCGTCACCTGCAGCGGTCAGCCTCGGGCCCCGTCACCTGCAGCACGCACGGTATTGCCCACCAGTGCCACTGGGAACGCCCCCGGCCCGACCCGACCCGGCCCGGCCCGGCCCGACCCGACCCGACTCGACCCGCGGGCAAGGAGTAAAGAGCAATGAAGTCCATAATGGAGACGTAGGGACATAAACAGGCCCTTTTAACATGAACATGGACATACTATTATCTGTGACCGATAACGCCGTAAAGGAAGGTGGGCGTGAAATTGCTTGGATGGTAATAATTTCGTATACCATGTGATCCACGAATTATTCTATAGAGGGTTACATGAGTGATGATGATGATTGGGAAATCATGTTCCTACAAGCTGCATTTGATTCTAACGGAAATACTCGAAGTTCTTTGTACCGTCTTGCGGCCCACGATAGTGTGCTGTAATCACGTTAACATATTCGTGAAAGATTGGAGCTTGCGAACTTACACGCTTACATCTAAGGTTAATGTGCACGTTTCACAATTCATCAATTTGAATCAACTTTATTGAAGAACATGGCAGCGAATTTTGTGTATAAGTGTACGTGTACATTTCAGTTTCATGTTGAATGACCCTAAACTCCCCCATTATCGCAAACAGGTGCGCGTCACCTGCAGCGGTCAGCCCCTGGGGCCCGGCACGTGCAGCGCGAGGGGCCGACTCGAGTCCACGCGAATGCGGCCCGGCCACACCAGCTGCACACCCGCTCCGCACCCGTCACGCCTCGGCCACGCCTCATCTCTCCTCGCCCAGCCCTGCCCGGCCACGCCCTGCCCAGCTCTGCTCCGCCGTGGCCTGCCCCGCTCCGCCCCGCTTATCGCCATATGCCCCTCTCTTCCTTGCCTTGCCCTGCCCGCTCTTCTCCCTTACCCCGCTCTTCCCCACTTCCCCGCATTACCCCGCTTCTCCACGCCTTACTCCGTTCTTCCCGCCTTCTCGCTCTTCCCCACCTTGCCCCGTTCTTCCCCTTACCACGCTTCTCTCCTCCACACTACGCTCTCTCTCTCGCCCTACCCCGCTCTTCCCCGCCTTGCCTCGCTCTTCCTCTTTCCCCGCTTCTCCCCGCGTTATCTCACTCCCTGTCGCCTTAGCCCGTATCTCGCTTCGCCCCGTTCCGCTCCGTCCCTCCCCGACCCGGCCCGTTCCGCCGCGCCCCCCCCCCCTCGCCCCGCCCCCGCCACAACCCCATGCAATGAGTAAGCGCTGGCGGCGGCGCGGCGCCAAGCGCGGGGGGAGAGGGTTGACGGCGCCGGCGGCGGCCGAAGGGAGCGCTCGGGAGGGGCGCCGGACGCCAGGCACGCGGGGAGCCTCCCAATGAACACGGAAGAGAACAACGCGGGGGAAAGGAGAGACAAAGCAAAAAGAGTAGTCGCAATACCATTATAATAGAAGTCTTTTTAATTCCTGGAATAACGCGTTCGCTTTACTGCGCGGAAATGATACTAAGATGACTGATCTAATGTGACAAGAGCGTACCTCATTAAATATGCACATGTGTCAATTAAATAACTATTCTATTATGAGCGGCATTAGTTTTGTTCACCGCAACATATAAGTGCAACATTGTATATATCAAGGTTAACAAGATGTTAGATTCACAGGCACAGAAACATGGGTTCAGATAACGAACCGTTCTTAGTGGGAAAGCTTGGTTGCGAGGGGAATAAAAGCAAATGCTGGTTCGTTGCGTGCGACACGGGAGTCAGTACAAAAAGGGGTGTGGTACGTGACCGACGAAGGGTGCAATGCGTGGGGTATGAAGCACACGTGACAACACCTCGCGTAGTACGTTTACGGGATGGAGAGCATTGTAATCGGTTAGGGACGCCTGTTACTACCCGTAACATTTCAGAAGCATGTAATACAGTACCGGATTTATGGCGTAGAGGTGAAGCACTGCACGTAGAAAAGGCAACACTCAGAGCGTGATAAAACGCGTAGGTCCGCCAGAGCGGGATTCGGAGGGGCGCGCAGCTCGTCGGCGAGAGTGCGGCGGAAGCGAGGTTCGGAGCGAGCGGTGCGGAAAGCGGGGCGCGGGGACGCCACGTACGCAGGGAAGCGGGGAGCGGAGTGCGGGCAACGAGCCACGATCCAGCGGGGTGCATGCGCTGAGGGGTGCGAGCGCCCTAAATGCGGTGCGCTTGGCGCGGGGTCGGGGCGGCACAGGGGCGCGAGAGCCTGGCGCTGCGAGCAGCGGGGGCGGGGGCGGCGGCGGCGGCGGCGCTATGGGGCCCCGAGGGGCGCCGCGCCTCGTCACGCAGGGAGCACCCTCGCCCTCCCCCCGCCCCTCCACGGCTGGCCCTCGCCCCGCGTCCCTCCCCTCCGCACTGCTGGCTCATCAATTTAGAGCGATATGATTCCCCCCACACCCCCACTGGACGCGCCTCTCCACCCCAGAGCCGGCTTCGATCGCCCGCCTCGCCTCTTCCCCCGCGCCGCCGGCCGCAGCCGCGCCTTTGTCCTCCTCACGCCGCTCTGCCAGCGACCACGCGCTCCCCGAATTTCTCCCTTGACAGTTTCCCTTCTTTTTTACGAATGCCCTTCTCTCTGCACTCCCCCATCTTGCAGTTCTGTCATTTTACTCTTTTTACTAAATTCTTCTTTCTCTACGCCTTTTTTCCATATCAAATATATGCAGTCGTAATTCACAAAAACTTTATTACGAGGCTTTTCCCTCCTGTCTCGCAGACTACAAAGGTCCTTATTTTCTGCTTCTTCCTTTTTTTTAGCAGTTACACTGGCACATCCTCCTGCGTCGTTACCTCAGTCCCTCGCAGGATCTCGGGCGCTGTTCCCGTCATCCTCGCAGTTACGCGTTCACTGGCTCGTCGAGCGCCGCTGCTCAGCCTTCCCCTCCACGCGTGTGCCCTCTCTCTCGCTCTCCCTCCGCCCTCCTCCATTATACATTCAGCGGGCTTCGGGGCCGCAAGTCCCCACCCAAGTGTCGCCGCCGCCGCCGCCGTCGTTGCCAGCACCATCGCCACCGCTGCTGGGGTTAGTGCCACTGCATCTGCAAGCATTCCCCGTGTCCCCTGCCCATCAACCGGCGGCCCCGACACTCGTCTCTTCCCCTGTCATCGTCACCTTCAATCGTCTCGCTTGTCCCCTTCCCCGCCCACCACAACCACCGTTTCGCCCACCATAATCACAAGCGACCGGATCGACTACACTGACGCCTGACTCGCCTCTCCTTTCCCGCCACCGCCCTCCTTGGCCCCGTCGCCCACGCCGCCGCCCGTGCCGCCGCCCGCGCCGCCGCCTCCGCTGCCCCCACGCCGCGCCGCCGCGCTATCGAACGGCGCAGGGCCGCACGCAGCCCGCGGGCGCCCCAGCTGCGTGGAGGGCGGCGCCGGCGCTCTGCATCCGGAACAAATTTCGCGTCGGCCCTCTAATGTTATTTACTCGCAGACCGGCTACGGGGCTCTCGCGCGGTTGGGCGGGCGCCCGCGTTCCGTTTAAGTGAGGAGTTCGCCCCTGTAGGAATAATAGACGCGTTCATAAAAAATAAGGCTGGGAAGGTATAGTGGGCAAAGCATTTCAAGGGCTCGGGTACGAAACTGACTCTTCAAGCGATCCTCTTCAGTCCGTTTGTTACTGCTTTGGCGTGTAGCACCAGGAGATTCAAACGGGTGGGAGTCGTTTAAATACGATACAAAATAAACAATTCGTATATTTTATTGCCATTCTTTGCCACACAGCGAGATGACTATATTGACGCTAGTGATTGTACACATCACACTGGCGCCTATGATTCCGTTTACGCTCGTTTACTTGTTGATAACTTTTATGTTGTTAGTCAATTTCAACGGGACTTAGCGTGGAGAAATGATCGTGCACGGAACTACGAGTCGGTAAATCGTCGGCAAACCGCTGACTTTTCCTGATGTACAGCATCGACGGGAGCGAAATTTTTCATGTAATTCACAAATGAAGAAATAAAGAAACGTCACATTTTCAAATCCGGATAATGTATTCATATTTTAATACTTCCACTTCGTGTCTTCTTTCAAGACCTGGACTTTGCCCTTCTCCCCATAGTGGCGTCACACAGTTTCTTTACGTTAAATAAGTAAAAGTAAGACCACAACTTGCGTTAATTCGTGTGTTCATGCACAGTCAATAATTTCTTCATATTAAAGTAATTTATTTGACTTAATTTTAGCTAAGTAATATTTGCTATTACACGTTTCCTAGAAATGTAACCTAGAACTTAAAACAATACGAGACTCAACTAATCTATTTCTGTGCTTTGTCCCCCTGCGAGTCACCATTTGTTTCGACGGGAACACCTTCTTTGCGAATGAATAGGTCAAAGGTGTCTATTAGCACATGGCAGGTCAACAGATTTACATTAATTCTATTTTTATGATGTCGGTGCCATCGACTACTACACAGTTTTCCATTTCAAAACGACTTCTGAACTTTTGATTGCTATTTGGAACGCTTTGTTGGTACAGGTGGCAACGTTCTGGAAGGTGTGGCAATGCGTACGATATACAACAGCAATTTTTAAGATGATAGGACCATTATCAAGGTCTCTCAACGTTTTTAAGATGTATTTCTTCCCTGCTGTTTTGCGAAAAAAAAATCTTAGGAGTGAAAGCCTGACTTATAAGAAATGTTTCATTACGACATAACTGTCATATTTCTACACTAATGTTTGTCGGACCAAACTGCCTCTTGTTCCGCAAAAAATATTACTGCTGGACGCCAGTAGATTCCACCATTATATTTTGAACGGATTCGCTCGCATACCCATGGCGAGAGGACAATTCGCAGGAATGAAGCGTTAGTTTTAAATCATGTTTTCTGGATCAATACAAGTCGTCGACATATACACGACATATACAACATTCCGACGACATATACAAGTCGTCGGAAAATTTCTACGTCGCTTGTTTTAACGAAAAATCTCTCCCAGTAGTACCAGAGCCACGCCTTTCGCCGAGTTTAAAATGCATTTTGCATCTAAATTGGTCTTCTGAAACACATGCTGCCAATTTTTATTTCCGCAGTCGGTGTAAAAGTACATATATCAAGCGAATTTTTTCCAAACGCTCAATACCCTCTTCACATATTTCGTTCAAACCTAACTATACTTTTATAAAAAGCTAATAGAGATAATTCATGCATTAAGAAGTAATTTCTATTGTTATTAGCTATTATATGTTATTGAGGTACTTAATGTTAATGTTAAGAAATGTAAACAGTAGGGATTTGTTCCACAAGTATTTCCGATATTACACTTACATTCATTATTATTTACAAACTTGAATACAAAGCGAAACATTGATCAGATAGTGATTTGCAAGGCAAGGTCAGTTGTTCATATAAACCGCACCCACTGGGCGGAAAGTCTTTCCCGAAAACTACTTCCTTCAGGATACATGATCCTCTCTGATATTCTGCGATGAGAAAAGAACTTTCCTGGAGGCAGCTTTCATTTGGATTCTAATATTCATTTTGTAATTTTGAACTCTGTACACACTATGAGGCATCTACATTATAAGTACATATAATTTTTTTTATTTCATATTCGATATCATTCATTGGTGAGCATAAGTTACAACAATACGTCATCTTTATAAAACAGTACGTGGATCGTGCTGAAAATACGGATATAATTTTTACATCATGTTGCATTCTAACACACGTGCGAGTACGTGAGCTTGGAGGCCCATTGCATTGTTCAACAACTGCACGACTCGACAAAAAATTTCATCCGTTAATCGCTATTCATAGCGTGAATATGCTTCCATTCCACGGCTTTTAATTGGATTTCTCTTTATATAATTCGCGTCGCTACATTCATTCCAAACTGAATTTTAAAATTCAGAGGCAAAATAAATAAAGAAAATACGTGTAATAATAGTTGTTTTTATTATGTTCCGTAAAATCTGCAGAAATATATCACAATGAGTATTTTAGATATTAGAGACCACAATCGCAATGTCATATAATACAAAGAAAATTCACAACAACAGCCACTTCACATTTTCGAACCTGGATTAACAATTACAGAACTGAAACATAATTGATCAATATTATTTAAGTGGATTAGATATCTGCCGGCAAGTGTTTACGACACCAACGAATCAAATAATGTGAATAAAGTGGCCTTTCTGGCTGAGAAAGATCGGCTGCTTCGGAGAGAGAGAGAGAACACGTGGAATTATTCCCTTTTCTTTCTTGACCCCTTCCACGGATTCTCTGACCATTCACCTTACATAGTTCCTCAATATTAATGAAAAGTAGATATTTTCGGCGGTTTGCCAAATTCTCAACCCTGGCAGACAAAGGTTTGAGTATATCAACCACGGTAACTACAGAAAGCGCAAATAGTATTTAGACTCTCTGTAAAAGTACATACACTCAGCTATGCCCTCCTTCTGCTCATGTTCACATCGTCCGTCGGGATCTGACGAGTCGTAAACTCGATTCGTGTGTCCGCGAAGCAGAAGCTACAGAAGGTTCCTCTTCACAGTTCTCAAATATTTTTTTGTTTCTCATGGCATCTTAATGGCTATGATGTAGATTAGTCAATTCCCTAAGAAATTGTGGAAAAGTTAATGCGAAGAGAACGAAGATAAACCAATAAATTGGATTCGTAGGATTAATTTCAGAAAATTTCAAACATTACAGCATGTGATATTTCAAATTGAGCTCAGTGTATTTTAACGTCATTGTTTCGTTAAACCCTTTCAGGAAGTTTATAAAAACTGCTTCTATAATTTCAGAAAATTTAAAAATATACATTTTTAATCATTTTGCCTCTAATACCATCGCTTTCACTACCTTTTCTAAGAGAATTTAAAGAAACTAGTGAATCTCAAAAATGGAAAATCGCAGTATTCTTCCCTTTTATATCTTTAACAGAAGAAATCATTCTTTCAGAATTTAAAAGAAATAAGTCTTTTTTTAAATGTGGCATACAATATATACTGAAGAAATGCGGCGAGATTACGTTATATGGTTAATCATACTGTAGAAGAACAAATGAATTTAGGAAGGTTTGAAGAAAATTCGAATTGCCATGCTTATCATTGAGAAATAGAATATGTAATAAAAACATTTCATATTCATTATTAAGAAGCTTTTGACTCAGTAATCCGAAATACTGTCGTTACCGCATTACATAGTAGGTCATGGGAGCTTAAGAAACGTGTATAGGGTAAATGTCTCGAGGTACAAGAGCACAGGGTTATTTCAAAGGAAGCGAATTCTATGGTGTATTTCTCGGTTATCAAATAAAACTTCTCAAAACGAGTCAAGAGTCTTTGAAAAGAACGAGTTCCTAAGTTTAAAATGGTCGCGAGCAGAGCGCTTTGGATATCTTGCTCTGTGTAGGGCGACCCCTCCCGCCCAGTTGCTCAGAATGGAGACACCTCGGCAGAAGGCATCCTGCGTTTTCCAATTCGCGTATTCTTTTGGGATAGTTCTCGGGGGGGGGGGGGGGACGTCCCGAAGGAAATATAACTACAGTACCCTTCCCATAAGTAATTTTAGTAGTGGTTTGAAACATCGGGAAGTTTGCGTGTCGCGTAACGAGACGGAGTTATCAGAGAAGTTTTAAACCACGAGTGGAATTCGATTAGACTATTTCACGAATAAAAACATAAATCGATTAAATAGCATGAAATCTAGCATAATACTAGAAAATGCTGAAAAATAATTCTTTGCGGAGTGTTCGAGACGCTATATTGATTACAGAAATTTACGCCACGCAAAGAATATTTATTTATTTTCTGAAACATTTGAATGTCATCTGCGATGATAGCGAAAATTACTCATGTGAACTTTTACGATTTTAGGCGTCCGTGGTTGGTTTATAACCACCTTATTATGAAATGCTATTGGGCGGATTGAAACAAATAACTCATGAGTGGAGTAGTAATAAAATTCAACGGTGTTTTGGTCAGTTTCAGGACATTTCATATCTTTGCAAAGGAAAAAGTTCACTATGGACCCGAGATTCGAGTAAAATCAAACTGGCAGGTGTTTTAATGTAATCTTCGAAAATCAACAACTCGAGTAGCCTCAGTTACCCATCATCTCACGTGTTTTACAAAGACATCTACACATAAGGGACGAAGACAACTACACACGGCATGCATCTTGCGCTTACACGCAATGACAAATCAAAGCGGATGGAATTCTGTGAAGAGATGCTGATACATGAGAGATGACGAATCGCCCTATCCGGTGCGCGACATCCAGAGCGCTCTGCTAGCGACCATTCAAAACTTAGAAACTCGCTCTTTTGAATGGCATGAGACATTTCGGGAAGTTGGTTGAGAACTGAGAAGTAAGGCTTCGAAATCGGTTCGTTATTGTTGAATAATTCTGTTTAAGAGGGAGTAAACAAGTAAAACGGAAGTATGCTGTCCCAGTACTGTTTAATTTATTTAGGTGAAGGATTAAATATGTGGACATAAACGTAGGACAAGAAAGAAACCAAAATATTATATTCGCAGATGATTAATTTAAATCATCAGATGATAAAAATGGAATACAAAACGCACTGTGTGAATAACAGAAGGTTCAGCTGATATGTAAATTTGCATAGTACTTCCCCAATGAAAGTCAGGGCAGAAAAAGCTCCAAATTCCAACTTCCTGGGGTAGAGGAAACATAGTTATACAATAAAAACTGTGTGACATAACCATACCAACAACGAGAAATGAAGTGAGAAAGGAAGTTACGATAAAATTCTATTAAGTACGTATTACGTAATGTAACATGTCTTTATGGAAATGACAAAGGGACAACCGACAAACATTTGCTCGGGACTGCAAGAAAACGAAATACAAAAACCGAAGAAGAAATTAGTGATGCCGCCTTCAAGAGAAAATAAATGACCACCGAAATTTCTGTACAGAATACTTGGGAAGGACGCAGGAGAAACGTCTGCCAAAAACATTCCTACAGAACGTCTTACAAGGATGAAGAAATCTTGGTCGCCCGAGGAAGCGATGGGGAGACCAGATGAGAACAATGGCGTAATAGGCACTGCATAAATACTTCAGCAGAAAGAGAACAATACTTTACTCATTACTAAACGTAGGTGGAGAGGAGGCTACTGTTTTACGCCGTTATTTTCCCTGGGCAGATTATCAGAGTAGTGGTATACTTATGCTTTACACTTGATGAAAGGTGATCTTGATTAATTAATTTAATGATTATTTGATGTATTCGGTCGCGTCAACGGGTATGTCCATTAGTCCCGTAAGTATAGTAGAAGTTTTTATCACGGGAGGTGGCGGTGTTTTCCCCAGCTGGATAGTGAGATCCTGCGCCGACCTACACGTCGGCTAGCGGGATTTGTCCCCCATCCAAGTATCTTTTACCAGCGGGCACCGTCCCAGCCAGCACAAGCTCTGGTCTCCCGGCAGTGTATTGCGAATAATTGTAAGTGTGTAAGAAAAGGTTGCGTTTAAGACAAGGAAAAACGTGCGTGGTCCGGGGCCGGTTTCTTTGGGTACTGCTAAACTAAGCATTCACCTAGTGTTAATCGGAGAAACCACGGAAAGCTACCGATCAGAGCAGCCGACCTCTAGAATTCTCCTCCAGTTAGCAGCTGAATTCAATCTAGCTACCTAGCTAGTGTCGAACACCCTGCCATAGTCTTGACTCAAACACTAGGACCTCGCGGTCAGAGGGACTGCAGTAAGATCATTGATGCCCTTAGCCACCTCATTAAATTTGGGTCATTTTATTGCCAGAGTCTAAGACAAACGAATTTTTATGGATGCTAGTTCAGATGAAATATGTGAGCATCCAACCATGCCACAACCACATTGTGAAAACGCACGTTCCTTACGTAGGATTCAGCTCCGCGGTTTGGATACTGCTCTAACCCTCTGCGCCACCGACGCCAACATTTGGCGCGAGTAGTTCGCGAGTAAAAATATTAACTGAAACCTTTATTACTAAATGACTCCTAAGTCTTTTAACACCAATAATATTCGATGAATTCTCATTAAAACACCGTCGATTAAATTTATAAGAAATTAGTACCCACAATATTTCATGCTGTCATTTTTATTACTTTTAGACGTTTCCTAGAAACGTAAACCGTTTTTTTCATTAAACATAAATTTACTTTAGCCAAATTAAAAATAATGATGCCTCATTCACAACTTTGATTGTCCAAAGCGCGTCAAATTGTAATAAAAGTTAACATAGCAATCAAAAGAAAATAAAGGAAGTGTCCAGAAAAAGTGTTCAAACACGGACAACTTAATCGTCGGCAGTCGTGCGTCACTTCTAAAGACTTCCAAAACGACTGAGAGTCTGGTTGTTGCGATGCAAAATGGTGGTGTCCACTGAAAATATCATTTTTCTCAGAGAAAAAAGTTGATTTTTTAAAAAGGAGGTCCTGTTCTACGATTTTCTATTTGTACTGTATTTCCAAATACTTGGATCTTCATTGTAGTTGAAAATGTTCCGTCTATAGCCTTCAAATCGCACTTTAAAAGTAACGTTTCTTGTGTCGTATCACGTAAAATCGAAACGAAGAATGTCTTAAAGCCTGGGCGAGAAAAACTTAACTCGTAACGGAATTTAGTTCGCTCAGTTTGCTTGGCGGCCTGCAATCACGAGTTTTAGAGACTGTGAAATTACCGCTGTTGTCATTAGGAGAGCGAGAACGATAATGACTCGCAAATCTTAGTCGGTTGTGGAGGTGACGCTGCAGATTCGCCGCACGCCCAGGAGGTCCGGATCCTGCACGGAGGCTGCTTTTTCTGGACTTTTCCTCGCCGTGGCGGCCGCGCCGAATGGCGACTGCTGGTTAGTTCGCAGTCCCTTGAGGGTCAATGACAAGGAATTCAATTCCCTTGCGGCTCTCAGCGTAAACTTTAGATACGTATCGCAATGTATTAGGCGGGTAGTTGCAGTTTTTTGCTATTCGTTGTTTCAGTCAGTTCAGATCCGCTTAATCATTTCAATCGCTTCTATCTACACTCATTGGCACTAACAGCGCAAACATATTAATTCATCGACGAAACACAAACTCAGCGGCACGAAAGACAATACAAACATTTTCTGAAGAAATTAGATTTCTTTTGCATTTTGTGTTATTTAAGATAGTAATGTGATACAATTGTTTTACATCCATTATGCAACAAATATACATGCAGCCCAAAATCTGCAACAACACGTGGCCAGGAAAACAGAATTTGCACAAACTAGGCATTAATTCTCAAAACGTTTGTCAACTCTTTGATCGATTTTTTGTATCCGTCCAGAACCAGGGATAATGAAGTCTGTTGCGTGTTTTGTGGCGCTGAAATAAAGTGTTGCGTTTTTCGTGCCGTTTGGTGCAGTATCATTTGTTTTCAGCGGATACTTTCACTAACAATTTTTGTACTTGTAAGTATCAGGGTCTATGCCCATTTCTGTGGAAAATGTAATATTTGAACCCACTTATTCCAATTTTATCGTTTTTCATGGTGGTATTGCAAACACTGCCCAAATGACAATAATTATGAGGTTAGAGTTACGATATTTGAAATCTGAAGCTCACACGAAATAAAATATGTGTACATTTAGAGCAAATTGGGTGTATTCAAGTTCAGTTTCCTATGCTACGGAACACAGGGGTTTTCGAAAGTATCTCAGGAATGCTAGAAAAAAAATTGTAGCCAGTAAATAAAACCGCACAAAAGACACTTTGAAATGCGTACTCAGTAGCAAAGAAACACCACACAACGAAATGCATCAAAGTTCCATTCCTAGAATTTTAATGCTGATGTGGAAGTAGCACGGGATCTACCGAACACACACTCTCTATCTACAAATATACTCCATTGCGTTTTGCAAATTCCAGCGACAAATACCAGCGACCAGTATTACAGAAGTTATAAATGTGAATCTCAACGATAGGGTTTCTCGAGAACGGACTGCCTTTTCAAGAATTGTTTGAAAAAGTCTTGCTGAGGGTACCCGTCCCAAAAATATTCGGAAACCGCTCCTCTAACCCTCAATCACTTCAAGGCCCCCTCTTTATCACTGAGAAACTCCCTCGCCTTTGTTTCAGGTGCTTGATGACATTTGCAGAAGTAATTTCCCATTTCTCTAGCTCCTTCCTTTAGTTTCGTCACTGATCTTCACAAATGCACGTTTACTACGTTATTAGTACAAGTATTGTACTAGAGTTTCGTGATGTCAATTCAGTTAAATCGTTGAATAAAAAATAGAAATAAAAATACCGCAAGGTTTTCACTACTTCCCTTTATTCGTAAAAGTGCATAAGGGTGATTAATCCAAGAGTTTCATTCTTTTCACTCAGACATCGCAAAAATGCACTATTAACTTTTGATGTAAAATACATTACACAATTACGATGGTTTGCAAATATGCATTAGAAATAACAATAGCGCAGATATTATTACTAGACCTAATAGAATTTCTTAGATTACCTTCGAATGAAGATAAATATACGTGCCAACGAGGACTTTTCTTATAATTGGTATTTTCTGAGAGGGCATGGAAGACTGTTCAAAGAAATCCTCCACTTTTTGTTTGTGGTATTGTAATATGGAACGCATAAAATTCCTACTCCTCTTAATGTTGAATGAAAGGGGGGTAAGAAAAATTGAAATGAAAATTAAGGATATTCAAGGACAGATCGCACTACTACCATTTACATTTCACATCAGGAAATAGGCGACTGGATTCCAGATTTGCTGCACAGCTATATATACTATATTTTAAATCTAAGCTACTCCAATTACACTTGATAAATCATTTTTGGCATAATGTCTTCATGTATCTCTTTCGAATCGACTAACAAGAATCATCATTACTGTCAAATATATGAAGAATCAAAGATGTGAACGACAGGTGGGAACCCACAAACTGAGCATTCCGTAGCTTGAATTGCACGGTAGAATTTCATAATAATGTCTTGTGTTAATTGCGAACATTGTGTGAATTTTGTTTCAGTGAAGAAACAGCTTTAAAATTTCATCACCAAAGCAGAGTTGCCCCACCCCCCAAATATGTGGGAAAATAAAAAATGGGATTAATATTATTTGGGTTTAAAAGTTCGATTTGCATTAAAAGGCAGGCGTTGAAAGGCACTAAAGTGGCAATTGGTTCTAGAACCGCGGTCTTCCTTTGTTAAATATATAGACGACTATTTTATTTACATAAAGAGATTGAGTTTACAAAGCTTTTTGTCGTAAAATGCGTCGGAAATTGTGCCTTGCCCAAACTCAAGTTTATTTCAACGGGTGAAAACCAGAACGGTATAAGTGATATTTCATAAATTCGGAGACATTTGTTTACTTAAGTACATATTATTGTAAAGTCGTGGTGCTTTGTTTCATTAAAAACACGACATTTCAATTGTTGATTAACACCACGAAAATAAATTGCCACTGAAATATAGACTAAAATAAATATTTTCTCAGAATTTACAAAATGTCACTTATACCGTTCTGGATTTTACCCATTCATTTTATGTACATCGCGGAGGCCGAAGGCTAAAGCCTCTTTATCAAGAGACATGCGAAGCAAAGCAACAACTTAGATTATAAAAATATTGCGTAAGAAGACGCCATTTCGTTCGCCTTGGTCGTCCTTCACATTCTCGCGGCATTACGTCTATTCCTTTCGCGCGGGGCGCGATAGGGGAAAAGATCCATGGTCATTATGACTAATGTGTCTGGACATTCCTGATTGTTAACAGCTTCAAATACCACAAATCAAAACATTTCGCAGTTAAATTGCCATATTTGTGAAGGAGAAACTAACAAATTCACTTCTGATTTGAATACCAATTTAATGGTTTCAAGCATCCACCATTTCGCAAATTTAAGGGTGCTTAATACAATTAATAACAATTATACAAATCATCCCGATATGCGTCCATATTAAAATAATTTAATATGTTTTTATTTTTCTGCAAAAAACACCAACAGTAAAATAGCATCCTTATTAACATGCATCAATCTTCCCTATCTAAAACATTTATAACGAATACGAAACATTTTCTTCACAAGAGCGATGGTGGGCGTTCAGTTCTTCCCTTGTTCACTTTAACAGTAATTCAAACGTTCTTAAACTTAAAAGCGCCCGCGAAATTCTTTTTTATTTTTACGCGGAAAATGCCCAATTATGGATATGCCACATTATTTTTACCGAGTAGCTAGCTGTTCCTCAAAATAGGAACACTTCTCTAGAGTGCGAACGTAAGAGCATCGTCTAGAAATCTTTCAACCAAATCGGCATATTAATGATCAGTGATCGGATTCTGATGACCTAAAACTTCTTTGAAAAAGACATAAAAAATTACTTGAAAATAAGAGGAAACTAACCTATAATACTACTTAACAATAAGGGGGTAAAGTCTTAATTTATATAGGAATATGTTTATTTATTCAATGAATTTTACAATTTTAAACAAAATGTATTTATAAAAAATTATGTTCAATATGAAGTATTTATTTTAGGAGGAAATTTAATCGTTAGCTCCAGTCTTCCAACAGTCAGTTTTAAAATGTAGAAAAAGTTACCGCAGATCCGTGTACTTTAGAGAGAAAAGCATTACCCACTGCAGAAGTTAATTTTGTCATGAACTGATGATACAATAAAACCTTTTTAGAGTGTCATTGTAAATTCATGTAGGATTCACTAACAAAAAACACAAAAATGAAACAAAATGCGTAAAAACGACAAAAACGACGCAAAGGTCCATAAAGAATTACCTAAAAATAGAAAATTGGCAAAAAAAGACAAAAAAATGATCCAATAACTATGCATTTCTAACCCCTATATGTAGTGATAAACATTCATTTACAAGTGAGCTACGTCTAGAATGCACCAATGAAGGGATGACATGCCGTCAGAATCCGAGCCCTGCTAATGACGGCTCGTCCCTCGAGGTGCTGGAGAACGAGCGGCAAGAGTCGGCCACGCGATCTGACCACCTTCCCGGCGGCATTTTCAAGAGGTCTTCTTTAATTTTGAGGGGCAGACGCGGCGAGGGCGGGGGCGAGGGTGAGGACGAGGACGCGGGCCAGGTCGCGCGTTATACAAGTATCCTGCCCCGCGGCCTCCGCCACTCGCCCCGTCCAATCCCTTCTCCCCTTCCAACCCCTCGCTCCATGCCCCCCATTCATTCGTCTCGACCCTGTAGAGGCGCTTGATTCAAGCGCGTCGCACAGGCGGCGTCTTCGGCCTTCTATTTATCCTGTCGCAAGACCCTTAACAAGCGGAGAAAGGAACGGGCAACTGTTGGCACTCTACAGTTGCCTCGAGAAGACGATGAAAAACACGACTTTCA
The DNA here is from genome assembly GCA_038098605.1 of Gryllus longicercus. Taxonomy (NCBI): domain Eukaryota; kingdom Metazoa; phylum Arthropoda; class Insecta; order Orthoptera; family Gryllidae; genus Gryllus; species Gryllus longicercus. The sequence goes on from JAZDUA010000797.1 coordinate 82,209, forward strand.
CGCGTATCGGAAAAGTTACACAGCCAGCCACTCGTCCAGATACTACGAGGGTCAGGTGAGATCGTTGTGTGACATCTTATGTGCTCAGTCACGATCTCATTGCACCTCTTTAGCATTAAGTGAAAGATTCTTGCATTAATCCGAGTATTAAGTTTATCTACAATACTTTTCTGTGGTTTAATTATTTATTTTCTTTGAGTTTGTGCAATACAAAATTCAGTGTTTACGACACTACATTTAATACAATTGCTTAAATCTATTTAGAATTAATTTCACATAATTTTTCATACCTTTAACCCGGTAGATGTATCTTTAGATAACTACTATGGATCGAGATCGGAGAATTTGTTTAGGATAGTGAAACGAAAATTTGATCTTAATACGGGTTGTGTGTATTAGATTTCGGCGAAGTCTTAGAGGGGTTGGGTTGTGTGTGTTTGGGTTGTGTCGAAAGAAATGATTGTATAAGAAAATTATGTGGTTGGTTACAAGTTCAAACTAGAATTCATTGTTGTGCATGGGAGATGAAGTTATGTTCATGTAGTTATGTTCGTGATGTAGTAGTATACGTAATGCACAGGAATTGATTTTGGACCACTTGGGGTTTCGATTTGCCAGCGCTGATCTCTATTAGGCATGAATATGTCAATTTATGGCAATTTAGCAGATCTGTTTATTATTGGTTTATACAAAAATTAAACACTACGTATTGACCATATTTCAAAGAAACTTGGTTGAATCAATTCAAATATATTAGTTGACAATTCCTGATAAATTACAATATTGGAGATAGGTTTCGGAGAACGATTGTGTTATCATCAGGAAATGTATGGCAAATATGGGATATGTAACACTAATAAAAGAGTTACGGTAGTTAAAAGAACAGTTACAACAGTTGGACTTGTTATATAAATAAGACTTTTTTTAAATGGATGACTGCAACATGTCCGTTTCTTTAAAATGTGGTCAGTATATACTGTTCATATGAAAGATACGGACAATATTACAATTTAAATTGATGTTTGCTTACATAACTTTATTATTTATATGACTTAGTATCCAATTTATGTGGGTGTCCAAGTAATATTCTAGATATGCAATGGGTTTTGTTTTAAGGGTGACATTCTAAAGGTCCTTGATTCAATGTTAACGGTGATGGGGTTGTAAGGTCTCAAGGGAATTATTTTGGCTGCTGTTTTTGTCAGATTGATGTTAATTTTGTTTTGGCTGTCCAGCTTTCGATTTCGTGTAGATATAACTGAAGGTGGGCTTTTATTGTGTTTATCTAGGGACCTGATGAATAAATGGCCGCATCAGCCGCAAATTGGACTGTTAATATATTATTATGTTTCGGAAGGTCTACGTATAATTAGTTATTTAAGGCGGGGTATAACGGAGAAGCCTTGAGGTAGGCCTGCTTGGACTGCTTTCTCATTAGAGTGATGTTTATCAATGGTAACGGCAAAAGTTATATTCTTGAGGAAGATAGAAATGATATGAGGAAGATGGTACAAAGTGCACATTTCTTTTGTTTTATAGCTTAAGGCTTGGTACAACGTTCTGTGGAAGGCCTGAGAAATGTAGAGAAAACTTGTTATTAGGGTTTTTGAAATGCCATATGAACATTTTAATGATTCTGAGAAATTGGTGATGCATTGACTCTTTTCTCTTACATTAATATAGAAAAACTTGCAATTAACTTAGTAAATAATAAGAATATATGGACTATCTTTCCAGCGCATAATTCATTAAACCATAAACTAGATCTCCTCAGCATTAACAAAATATTTCGACTAAATAATTAAACGCTACATCTAGGTGAACTAAATATCAAAAATGCCTACTGGGGTGGTTCGAATACCAACGCTAATCATAAAATAAAAATTTATCTTCCAGGTCCCGCATATTACCCACATGATCGCTTAAGAAAGCCCCGTATTTGCGCTACCGTAATCACAATCATTCAAATATTGCTACACATTAATATATTATTCAAGCTGGACTCGGACCACATTCCAGTCTTAATAACTACACAACAAATATTCCCAAAGCACGCCTCAGTAACAAGACCAAATACGTTAAAAGTCGTCAGGAAAAAAATTCACACGCTAATTAGTTCAACAATACCTAGTTATTTTGAACTTATTAGACATAGGGCAATCAATTGACCAATTAACCACAATAATACACACTACTACAAGAAAGGATAAATTAAAACCAATGAGCACCAAAAACGATAAACAATACGAACTCCCTCCAGAAATAGTTAAAGATACAAATCCAAACACTCATATTATGATCGTAACTAGGAACACCAGGCCTAAAACTAGAATGTTAAGACAGAATGATAAGACTAACAAGACAGAAGATAAAATGTTCAGGACAAAGTAATTATTTAGAATAATTTAGATTGCAATACTACTTACAGGAACTATCAGATCTAAAAAAAATATTTTGAATCCAGAATACAGGAAAAACATATGCCCAATATCTTCTTAAAGTTGAATGCTCTTCATCAATTTATATTGAAAGTTTTGTATTGGAAATTCACCACTTAACAGACGTTAAATATTCTGAAATATTCAATTTTAATGCAAAATTTCATCATTCAATGTCAAAATTTGTTTCGAAAAGAATCTTTAATTACCTGAAAATCACGATCACACAAAATGAGACATCACTGATCTCAAAAGTTCTTCCAGAGACTTTGTGAGTAGTCTTCCAAGGCTTTTTTTCTACATGCGAATTAGGGCACATTTACGTGCCACGTCTACATTGCATGTATTATTCCGATTTTATCGCCATGTGTTCGAATATAACAAGAATTTAACAAGATTCTTCCTTACGTACCTTTGCTGCACACGTTGACTAAGTAGCACTGATGATGTCTGGATTATAGAATGCGCGAAGTGCGAAGATCGGTATAAATGAGGTTTTCACAGCAACGCTATGTCAATTAAATATGATCCTAATATTGATGAGATTGGAGAAAACTTGTCTAATTAGTTCATTAATTTCTCGGAAGAATTACAAATCGTTCACTAATTGTAATATATTGACAACCGAGAGAATGTACACGACTTGTCAGGAATGACCACTGTGATCTGGAAGGATCGGTCCAACTGTTCCACACCTCAGCTCGAAACGCAATGGTCAGACTCTGAGCACGGTCAGTTTTTATATCTTCCGAGACGCTGCGGCCTTCTATTTAAAACACCTTTTATGAATTCTCAAAAAGAATCTTCTGCCGCTTTCCGAGTCACTGTGTGCCTAATGAGATGTTCACGTGGTAGTCGAGAAAGGAAAAAGTTTCGTCTCTCAAACCTTTTTATCGTCTGAAAGATACTGCATGCAGGTATTGCTATATTATTGTTGGTTTATAATCGCTAATATGTCATGAATACATCCATATAATCATAAAATCACCATAAAATGGTTGACATTATGCACTATTAGTCTATACATATTTGTATCACCGAATACTTGAAACATATAATCTATTGTAGGTCAGTCAGCTAAATGATGAAGTAAAACTATCCTCGACTCTCTTTATACACTTTTTCTTAGATAGTTTCGTCCAGTTTTATTTTAGACAGTCATATATTGTACTTTACTTCTTTAAAGATGCAACTTTTGTAAAAATTAAGAAAGAATTTAAAAAAGTAATGACTTAATTTTTTAAGATGAGTTAATTTGTACCTGGTACATATTTAATAAAATATAGTTCAATTTGCTTTACTTTAATTATAAAGGTTAGAAAATTTGTAATTTAGTGTATAATAATTTCTGTTTATAGTTAAATAGACTCCTGAAGAAGAACAAAAAGTGCTCCACGAAACATAGAGGGATAATAATGTTTCAATAATTTAACAATGAATTTTCACAAAATTTCAATACGAATTATCGTTTTTTATATTTTTTTCGGTTTTCAATATGTCCAATTGACTATCTACACTAAAACTGGACAAAAACAGTAATGATCAAGTGAAATATTAAGCATTTTATTAGTTATATATATATACACACATGTATATATATACACACATGTATATATATACACACATGTATATATATATACACACATGTATATATATATACACACATGTATATATATATACACACATGTATATATATACACACATGTATATATATACACACATGTATATATATACACACATGTATATATATACACACATGTATATATATATATACACACATGTATATATATATACACACATGTATATATATATACACACATGTATATATATATATACACACATGTATATATATATACACACATGTATATATATATACACACATGTATATATATATACACACATGTATATATATATACACACATGTATATATATATACACACATGTATATATATACACACATGTATATATATACACGTTTTGTTCAAAAGAAAAGAACTTAATAATAATAATCAAATTATTATTATTATTATTATTATTATTATAAGACATTGTAAAGTAGAAGTCGGGCGACAACGTGTTTGTGTTAGCGAGACGTTTTCATGTTTTACATTTGCTAGTAAATTTTGAAGCAATTCTGGGTGTTCAACTTCGTGTACATCCCTTATTCTTGCTGCAAAAATGATAATTATTTTGTAAAACTGAAATTACTCTTCAATAACAATTTGAAAATTTACTGTACATAGTCAGTTTTTTTTTAAATACGAAGGTGTATAATGCACTTGCCAACGGCATACACGCATTTTTACATTACATTACATTGGAAGTAATGAAATACGTACGTTCATTACCAATATTATTTGCTGATATGTTTTTTAACAGACGTCTATTTTTGTATCTAACAAACGAAGGAACAAGAAAAAGACGCACGTGATTTTGCTCTGAAGTTTTTTTAAGAACTCCGCAAAATATGTTTTTTTTTTCTGCCTCGGCCTGCTCATGGGCCGTGGGATTGCGACGGCCCCCACGGCCACTCGCGTGTGACCTCCCTTTGAGGCGCCGTCCTCTCTGACTGACGTCGGTGTATGTCGCAGCCTCAGCCGCCTGTGCGACGTTCAAAGATGAAAGAGGGCTCGTTAGTCTGAATTGAAAACCTAAAATACAGAAATGCGAAGATGGGGACGTCTTTCAACATAAAACGACTCTTTCCCAGTAAAATTGAAAAAAACAGCTTGTTATCGAGATGTACTTTGTGGAAACATAAAGAAGCAGATTCAATCGGAATGCAGAAAACATATGTCCGCAAAACACGTGTTCACGTCTTTGGGGGTAATTTTCCAGGAATGCGTTACATTTACCAAAATATATTATATACGTCTGTGTGCATGTGTGAGTATGTGTGTATTTGTGTATGTATGTATGTATGTGTGGGGGTATGTGTGTTGGTATGTGCGTGTATGCGTGTGTATGTGCGTGTATGTGCGTGTATGTGCGTGTAACACTACTATTCTGTCGTATTTTTAGCATATAACATTTCATTAAACTGGAAGAATTATGTTCTTGTCGAAAGAAAGTAGAATCATAGTGAAAACCCTTCACTTACAGTACTCTCTCATTCCTCTGTGTGCAGTCACACAGTACGGATATCCACGTGCAGCGAAGCGGCTCGTTAGCCGTACTCGGGGCTCAGACGAAAGTTAAAGTGCCACAATAATTCCCATCAACAACAAAAAATGGTATGGTGCATATCTAGAAATTAGTTCAACGTCAACCAACAACGCTCTAACTCCGTGTCCTCTGAACTCCAAGTAATGTAACCCCAAAATCAGAATTATACGTTAGAGGCCGCGATATCAGCCAGATCTAACGGATAATATCAATTTTGGAGAAAATTCTGCCCATGCTTTAGCCGCTTGAGTTGTTCACAGACGGTCAGATAGGCGGTCGAACAGAGGTAAGGACATACGTTTTGTCGTAAATCAATATTTCAGTATCAAGGAGTCACAAAACGTGCACTCTGATTACACATAGATGTTAGAGGAAGTAATTTACCACATGCAGAAACAAGAATTATCAACATTTTCGGTATCAGGGGACGTACACTACGACTTTTTCTGCCCAACATTAACTTTGCTTCCTGAAACATTACAAGTAGTATGCCAGAAAGAAAAGACTGTTCATTCATATTATATTCATTGATAAATATATGAACTGAATGTATCACTTTAACTATTCTACTTACTTCTACACATAATTTCTAACTTTTTCTAAATAAAACGTAGTGACCTTTCGGAATGAAGACATAAACTGAAAGGTAGTCTTGGTTAGGAAAAGAAGTGAAGTGACACTAATTCGTTGAAAATAAATGATGTTCAAAATATATCGAAAATTGATGAAATGAATTTCTTTCTCGCGTAAATAAGATATGTACACGAACCAATTACACAAGAAACACATCCATTAATACTTTACTGCATTAGTTGCAACGTACTCTTTTGCTGCAATAACCCTCATGTTTCCGAAACCAATAAAAAGATTCGACAAACTAATATGGGCAACATTTACTAAGGTATCGAAAGTACCATTACAAAAATCACGGCATGGTATTTAGTCATCCCCTGGAATACTATTTTTTGTGAATGGAATACTCTATTCACAAAATATATAAGGGTAATTCCACGCGAACTCAGCTCGACCGCACACCCGATCATCTCAGATTTTCTATAAATGACAAAAAAATTGTTTGATATGTTGCAAAGATTTAAATGCCAAAGTTTCGGCCTTCTAAGATAATAATTTTTTGTTTTACAAGCAATAGATTTTAGAATGGATAAAAGGCGATTTTAGACATACTTATTTTTGTTTTACTCATAATGAGTCAATTTACCTCGCAGAACACACCAAAATATATTAATTCTGAATGAAAATATATCAAAGAATCGATTGGTTGCGTTTTCAATTGTAAATTTTTAGCCTCTACTAGTCAAAATGGCGTTTTTTTGAAAAATGTCAGTTTATTATAAAAATTAAACATTTCATGTTGTTCATTTTTTAAAATTCTCAAACAATAAAATAAGTATTTGTTTTTAGATATACTTTCATAATATTAAACATTTTTTGGGCGGAATTGTATCAGAAACAATTTTTCATTGATTTTTTGGGGTGCACAAGGTTGTAGAGATAACTATTTTATTTTATTCATTTCATAACTCATTTCCTTCGCTAAAATCATGGAAAACTACAAATTTCTGAATAGAAATTGAATGAGAAATCATTGTGTGACATTTTCAAACACATAATTTAATTGCATGCTAGGTAAATTGGCGAATTTGCGAAAAAAATTTAAAAAAACTGTTACTTTTCAAATCAATTTTAAATTACTATTTTGAAAACTGTTTGAAAATTGTACTGTGAATTAGCATTAAGATAATAGCTACCGCCTAAGTCGCGCTTGCGCAGTAAAGAGATCGATATCGTACTTCTGGACATATGATATCGATTTCTAATCTATAATCTATTCGGGTGTTGAAGCCATCAAAACATGAAGATCAACAGTTTAATTGTTCAGAAGGTTCAGAATAAAAAATAAGGAAAACGAAGTATAAAGGAAGTAGAACATAGTGATGTGATACATTATTTGCTTCCTATAGTGAATTATAACAAACCACGGGTTCAAGCAAAGTAAATAGTTCAAATATTTGGACACGATGACTGATATAGGTTCGTTTTTATTTTAAAGTAATTGTAGAAATGTTTTTAAATGTTTAATAATCAAACTAATTTTCAGATGGCTTATGTCATATATGCTCAGCATTAGATACCAAAATTGAGTTTGATTGTACTTCATCTTTGAGTTTCAATTCCATTTCAGAAGAAAAAAAAACAATTACTATTATTGAAAGCCGGTAAGAGAATACATATTTAAAAACGGCTTTAAAAAATTGTGTTTTGTATGTCTGTGTCCACGTATTTATTACGTAAATATTAATGTAAAAAGTATGTCAATAACCAATTTTTTTTTACAGATTTGAGTAATTACAATCCTCATTTAAAAATTTGTGTTGCTCACTTTAACACTTTCCGAAAGTATTTTGAAAATAATTAAAACAAAAGTTTTGATCCCTACTCAAAACATAAGAAACCTATTTCAAAAAGTCTTCGTGTAATATTTTTAGAAGTGGCTCAAGAAATTAAAGAAAAACTAAACTTTCATGTGGTGCCTGGTATGAAATATTGTGACACATGTCATAAAACGAATAACGCTGAACCGTTTTCAGTTCCTGAAGCAAGTGGTACTGAAGATTCTTTATCTAAATTATTCTCAGAGTCAGAGTCAAATTATTCGAGTGCCGATTCACAAGAATGTCAGAATAAAGTATCTCAAATTTTGGATTGTTTAGAAATGTCCCGTAGAAGTTCGAGGAAAAAGTAAAATTTTGAAGATAATATATTTAAAAAGAAAACTAGAAGACGTTTTGGATATATGAGGTAAAAAAATGAAAACTGCGTACCATTTAGATGATCAAATCGATTCTATACCTGAGAACATCAAACAAAAAGCACAACATTTTGATGAAATTGTAAATAATATTAAGATTGCCACTGAAACGTGTAATGTTAGGTCAAAGTTACAGTTGTTAACATTAGTGCCGAGTTTGGAAAAAAAAAGAAATGCAGGATTGTTTAGGAATATCTCGTGCGATAGCTGACTGCTAGAAATTTGGTTAAAGAAAAAGGTATTTACGCGCAACCAGATAAAAAGATAGATAGCAATGTTCTGTCAGAAGAAGAAAAACAAAAAATTATAAATTATTATTGCGACGAAACGTATGGAAATTCAAAAATGTTAGCAGGAAAAAAAGATTGTGTTAGTATCGGAAATAAGCGGTACAAACAAAAGCAATAGTTATTATTGACTTTAAGAGAATTGTATTAACTTGAAAACCAAGAACGTCAAAGCAGTATGTCAACTTTTTCTTTTCTTCGCCCAAAATGGTGTGTCCTCGCAGGCTCTTCAGGAACACATTCAGTTTGCGTATGTACCATTCATCAAAATGTCGAATTGCAGCTATTTGCGCTTAATTCCAATCTTTCGTTGAATGATATAATAACAAAACTTGTTTGTAATGTAAACAATCAAGACTTTATGCTACGCAAGTGTTTGGAGTGTTCTAAACGAGATGTAAATTCCATTTTTTAACAAATTTGTTTTTAAACACATCTGAAGAAGAGGAAATGTGTGAAGATGAAGATGATGATATAAAGGTCAAACAGTGGGTCAAACACTGATAGAACTGATTTAATTGCACAACTCATTTCAGAACGAGAATTACATGAAATTCTCAGTAATTCTATGATTAAACTCATACAGCATGATTTTGTTATTAAAGAACAATACAAACACTTGCGTAGTTTAAAAGATAACCTTACAGAAAAAGAATGTATAGTTCTAATGGATTTTAGTGAAAATTATGATTTTATTACCCAGGATCAAGCGCAAGCATATTACTGGACGAAAAATGCATGCACTGTGCATCCAGTTATAATTTACTACAAAGAAAACGGGGAATTAAAACATCAATGCCTTTGTTATTTTTCAGATGACAAAAGATGATGTGCAAATTGTTCTTATTTTTCAAAACAAAATTATAAATAACATAAAAGAAAATTGTCCAAACGTGGAAACAATTCACTATTTCAGTGACGGATGTCCGGGACTATATAAAAACTGTCATAACTTCTCGTGCTTATGTGAGCATAAAATGTTGTATAATGTGAATACTACTTGGACATTTTTAGCTACCTCTCAAAATAAAACTGAGAACGATGGTGTGGGTGCTACTGTTAAACGAGAGACAACCAAGGAAAGTTTGCGCAGACCATATGATAATCAGATTACAGACATTGACCAATTATTAGAGTTTTGTAAAAATCACATTAAAAACATCCAGTGAAATTGTTAGAAAAACGGAAGTTGATAAATATCGCAATTGTAACCCAAGTGAAAAAGCATTGAGTTCCACGTACACCCAACTTCCATGAGTTTGTCCCTCCCTCAGACTGTATTATACAATGTAAAAACATAAGTACAGAAGACAATTATTCTCTGGTATTTGATTTAATTAACAAAAAAATGAAATAAATATCCCGCCAAATATTGTTGATTATATCTAATACAGTTAAAATTAAATAACATAATTTATGAATAAATTTAATTAAAATGATTTACACATTGTTAATTTTTTTTTAAATTCCCCAATTTAACTAGTATGCAATTAAATTGTGTGTTTGAAAATGTCACACAATGATTTCTCATTCAATTTCTATTCAGAAATTTGTAGTTTTCCATGATTTTAGCGAAAGAAATGAGTTATGAAATGAATAAAATAAAATAGTTATCTCTACAACCGTGTGCACCCCAAAAAATCAATGAAAAATTGTGTCTGATACAATTCAGCCCATAAAATGTTTAATATTATGAAAGTATATCTAAAAACAAATACGTATTTTATTGTTTGAGAATTTTAAAAAATGAACAACGTGAAATGTTTAATTTTTATAATAAACTGACATTTTTCAAAAAAGCGCCATTTTGACTAGTAGAGGCTAAAAATTTACAATTGAAAACGCAACCAATCGATTCTTTGATATATTTTCATTCAGAATTAATATATTTTGGTGTGTTCTGCGAGGTAAATTGACTCATTATGAGTAAAACAAAAATAAGTATATCTAAAATCGCCTTTTATCCATTCTAAAATCTATTGCTTGTAAAACAAAAAATTATTATCTTAGAAGGCCGAAACTTTGGCATTTAAATCTTTGCAACATATCAAACAATTTTTTTGTCATTTATAGAAAATCTGAGATGATCGGGTGAGCGGTCGAGCTGAGTTTGCGTGGAATTACCCATAACATAATTACTAAATCACTATCAGTGATTGACTCCGGATACGTCAACAGCTATAGTCAGTAGATCCGTTAGTGTAGTGAATGTAATTATCCTGAGAAGTGTCGGTTCCCCCCACCCCGCCGCATTATGAGATCCCCCGCTGACCTAAACGTCGCCTTGCGGGGCATTTCCTCTTTGGGTATCTCATCCAGCGGTACACAACCCCTTCCAGGACAAGCTCTTAAGCCCTCGGCCGGTCTTCCAACATGTGGTGTAAAACAAGTGAGTGAAGTGATCACGCGCTGCCCGTGGCCCCTTTTTCGGCCCCTCTGCATTCGTCTGGTACTAGTGACTCTGGGAACGGTATTCAAATTCTTGTCGCTCCATACAGGATTTGTGGTGAAAAAATGGGGGTCGTGACGTTTCCTCGGGGTTCTACCATTTCCCTTGTCCCGTATTTCCTTGATCTTCCGCTGCTTACTTGTCATTAGTACAAATTTCTGGTCACAATAAATGTGGCACATCACAAACTTAGGAAATTTGCAGGAGAACAGTTTTTTAAATTCAATTATATAAGATTGCTTTTTTGTACTGCTAGGTCATATAGCGACCACCGTGATTTTTAACGTTGGGGTAACTGTGAGGGGAACACATAAGGACAACATCCATGCCCAGGGCGGGATTCGAACCCGTTACCCCCACCATTCAGCCTTACGGCTATCCAGGCCTGCAAATAGAACAGTTTTGTTATAAGAGAAACCGTTTATAACACAGTCAAAATAAATGTAGGGCTATATATACGTTTTGGATATATATATATAGCACATGCAGATGTTATGAACCACCCTCAAACTTTCAAAAGCTAAAGCAAAATATGAAAGCGTAGAGGTATTCAAATATTTGGGATATCTCATTATCTCTACGAACAATATAGAAATGGAAATATAAGCACGTATGACCTCAGCGAATAGGCGTTTTAGAGCACTAAGATATATATTAAGAAAGATAAATATAAATAGATACCTCAAGGTCCAATTGTATAATACGATAATAAGACCAGTAATATTATATGCTGCGGAGAGTTGGACATTAACAAATAGACTTGAATGTGGGCTGATGTCCTGGGAAAGGAAAATTTTACGATGCATTTTTGGCCCCACATATGAAAATGGACATTGGAGAATAAAGGTTAATTTAGAACTGGCCAATATGTATAAAACAACAGTCATTGTTGCAGAAATTAAGGTCATAAGACTACAATGGCTCAGACATCTATTACTAATGGAAGGAGAAAGAATCCCCAAAATGATATTTTGTGAAGATCCTGAAGGAATAAGAAAGAAAGGAAGACCCCGAAGGATGATGTTGAAACTGATTTGAGAACAATGGAAGTGAGGAGCAGAAGAAGAAAGACAAAAGAGAGAAGTAAATGGGCGCATTGATCGATCGAGACGCCAAGGCTAAAATTAAAGGGCCGTAGTGCAACAGAGGAAGAATATTTAATGCGATTTTTGCTAGTGTAAACAGATTATATTCTAAACAATTATCTTCATGGGACTAAAAATACGACTACTGAGACGTGTCACTTTCCTTGTGCACCGATAATATCATCATATAACATAATCATTATTCTGTTTTGACATATACACCATGACAGGGAAACACGATGACGGCTGTGTTGAGATTCCAGCTTCAGAGAAACATCTATTGTTCCGTCTTCGTGGCACACTTCAACAATATATACTACATGAACAACTACGAAATACTGTAATTCATTTCTACATTATCTTCTTTGAATAACTCTTTCGTTCACTGAAGATCAACCACCCAGCTGTTTATTAAAGTGAGCATTTTCTATCTTTTGTATCTCCAGGCTATACAGCATACAGTTCTATTAACAAAACGTGAACGATTTCATTAGATAATTTCTGACATGCCTTATTGTTATACGATGTAAGAAACCCACAGAAAAAAATCCTTTATTCTTTCTTGAACTCAAAGGGGTTGACCTGAAAGGCAAGAGAACTGTTTTAGACAGCGTTATGTGCCTTCGCAAAGGGGAGGGCGGTTTTGTGTCTTGTGTTACGAAACGCGTTCCTTTGTGATTTAGAAACCTCTAGCTCAGTGCCTGCCAACGCAATGCTCTGTGACGTCAGGGAAATCTGCTCTCCTGCTCCGAACCGAGCTGCAAAGCAAAGGAAGTGCCTGACGCGGCGGAAGGCGCAGATTCCCAATAATGATACAAAGGGGGGGGGGAGGATCGCGTGGAAAATCAATAATTAGGTTTTTAATTTTTATTTCGAATGTTATGATTCAATAACTATATAAAAAATAAATAATACAACATACATTGTTACATAACTTAAAGCAATATCCGACACTTTATCGTAACCACTACTGTAATACCACTTCCATTCTTCCGTTTCATAACATTTTTTATTTTTTTTATTTTGCTGAGTCTATATAGACGCAACGAGACTCCTAACTTCTTATGCAGTGTTGAGCGAAGGAAAATACAGTTTTAACATTTGAGGACAATAATATTCTCTACAATGTTATATAATTAAACGAATTTATTTCCTTCTGAAATAATAATTAATGCTAACAAATAGTACCCGGGAGGGGTCACGGGGAAGAATGTGGCCCCCAGTTTTTATTATTTCACGTACAGTTTTGTTTGAGAATGTTGGAAATATTCGTGAATTTCAGTACCTTTTCCATAATCTTCAACATGCAAAATCCTTTACTCATCCCATGATTGCGTGCTATCTGTCAATTCTCAGAATTTACTTTTATCTCATAGGTTTCCGTTGGTCGCAAAGCTGCGTAATGCATCTGTAGTTTGGACTTCTTAATATATTGCAGTTATTTCAAACACTCTAAACCTGTCGCACATTATTTCAGTATTTACAAAAATAAACCTTTCTTACCAAATCGACAGAAAATTAAGGGGCGTAGATGGTCTCCCACTCTTGTTGCCTGAAAAAACGGCAATGGCCCACTGCTAAGTTTTTCATCTCCGGCGACCGCAGTCTGTCGATGCCTCTCCCCCCCCCTCCTGCTCGCCATCTTCTCCGAACGCCTTTTCACAGAGGTCAAGGCTTCTCTGACGTCATTTCGTCTCCAATTGTCAAAGGCTGCTTTAAATACTAGCTAGATGAACAGCAACCATCTTTTGAATTGTACCGTGTAATTCAGGCCTGCCCAATTCGCTTCACACGAGCATGAGAGCTAGGCTGGGCTCCACACGGGACTCGAACCTAAGACAGACGTTTTCGCGGGGAGATGATGGCTTGTGGCGGGGAGAAAAGATGTAGAGTGAGTACTGAGCGGGCACTGCCTTTTGACGAAAGGGCAAGTGAGTGACCATGAAAGGGTTTGACGAAGTTTGACGAACACATGCTGTATTGCGGACCTGACGATATGTTCGCAGTGAGATAAAGCTGCAAATTGGCAGCAAACAATCGCGTTGGAATTTTGTAGGGTTATTTTCTGAAATATAAAAACTCTGTAATATTAATTTACGCGTCAAGAACGCACACATTTTATTAGTTAATCAATCATTATTCATATTTAAAATATATTCTAGCCAGATAAGACTGTTAAAATGGCACATTAATAATATGCGTACAAGTGATTTGATCCAAAATAAATTTTCTATTGGATCCTACCTTACTCTTATACGAAATATGTGATTTGTTTTTTATATTTTTAATGTATATTTGCTTCGCACTTATTCAAATAGAAACCCTTCATAATATTTTTTCACAAATTACATTACTATTTCAAATAAAAATATATTTTTCTACAATAAATATTTTCGATAAATCTGGAAGGACCAATCAACTGTTAGCATATAGATTTCTCTGACATTTTAGGTGCGTGACAGAATGCAAACATGCAACTTCATACAGTTTTGTGATCGGACTTTTACGATGTCTACAGTAAAATGATTTTCACAATGTTCAATTTCGCTAGTGGTGGCCTACACTCACTATATCTATTTATCTTGTTTGTTAATTATATTCCCACCGTCTTACGTGTTTGCGCATCCTGTCGTATAAGAAGGCCGGTGTAACGTCATAGCATTTTGCTCGTCGGAGCGCGTAGGGCGTGCGAGCGGTGAGGGGCCGGTGCGGCCGGTGTCGCCCCACTGACGCCAGGCTGGCGGCGCAACCAGAGCTCCGTCGCCTCGGGAGGTGTGGCTGCCTGGGGCGTGTTCATGGTACGCGAGTGTCAGCACAGGGGGGATGATGTGTGGTGGCAACCATGGCATGCAGCCAGTCGGCGGACCCTATTCTGCACAGGACCCCAAAACTCTGTAATAAGATGAGACGGTCCGGTTGTCTACAACGCGGGGGCTTTATTTATTTACGTCAAAAACCGTTAAAAACTGTGTGTGACGTGCTATGGGGAGAAGTTAATTTGAAGTTACATTTATGCTCAGAAGCAAAATAAGGGACCATCTCAGCAGTTGCTCGAGGATCAGGGAAACTGGTCGAAAACCTGATCGAGATGGGGGTCATTGACCCAGAGGCATAATACTTGTTACAGTTTCTTTACAATTATACAATCCAAATGATATATAATACATTAAATGTTATTGTTAAAATTAATATTACTTCCCTTTTGGATGCACGGATTAGTCTCGAATTGTATAGAAAAAGTTGTGCACCAGAAAAGATTTTACTTGGAAGTTAAACTTGTGTATCGAATTTAATCGTTTAATGTCATCGGGCAAAGTGTTGTAAAATAATGTACATGTATTATATGTGAATTTTTGTAGTGACCTGTTCATAGAGTTATCTGATGAATATGATTACTATGTCGAGTGTTGTAGATATAGACAACGGCGTTTTCTGAAAATATATTCCCGACCTTCAGTCATTTTTGACAAAAAACACTGATTCATATATGAAGAGACAAGGTAATGGTAAAATACCTAGATGGATAAAGAGAGGCTTACAAGAATCACGTGAGTGTGATTTGCTTAGTATTCCTGCAATTCTTTTTTGTAATCTATAACTCTGGGAGCTATAAGATGTACTTTCCCAGAATATTATGCCGTATCTCAGGCGGGAATGAACATTCGCGAAATATACACAACGAGCAGTGTGGAGGCTGACTGAATTTGAAAGAATTCTGAAAGCGTAGCGTAAAGAACTTAATTTAGTGTTCAATTCATATACATGGACGTTCCAATTTAAGGTTTGACTGAATTGAAAGACCTAAAAATTTTGTTATCTTTACATCAGCCAATTGCATATTGTTTATTTTCAGTGAAGTGCCGAGTTGTTTACTTGAAATGGAGAAATGCATTGAAACAGTTTTATTTTCATTTACTATTAACTTGTTTTTACGAAACCAATTTGAAATATCTGATCTTGTACTATTTACGGTTTCTTTATTGCAAAGAATATTCGTATCATCCGAAAAGAGAACTGTTCTTCCGTTTTTGATCGTCGAGGTCATATCGTTTACGTATAGTAGGAAAGAATAGGGCCTAAAATCGATTCCTGCGGGACTCCACATGCAATTGGCCAAGAATCAGAAAGGTGTGTACATAATGTTCCATTATTCCAGTAAAGTATTTCTACTCTCTGAGATCGTTATTTACGGTACGAACATAACCAATCTAGAGCAACACTACGAATTCCATACGAAGGTAATTTTGAGCGTAAAATGTTATGATCAATGACGTCAAAAGCTTTTGAAAGATCTAAAAATATTCCAATAGGTGCTTCGTTTTGATCCATGGATGAGGCGACATCTTTAAGAAAAGAAAATATGGCTGTTTCCGTAGATATTGATTTTCGAAACCCATGTTGGTAATCTAAAAACGCGTCGCGTTTACTAAGAAATGTTTCCATACGTAGGTAAAAAATTCTCACTAATATTTTTGAAAATATATACAAAAGATAAATAGGCGAATAATTTTGAATTTAATTTTTCTTGCCTTTTTTGAAAATCGGCTAAATCTTCGCTCTTTTAAAAATATCTGGAAAAATTCCTGTGCATATGGATACATTAAATGTGCGAGTTAACGGGTTCATAAATGCGAGCGCGCAAACCTTTAACAATCCGGAAATTCATTTAAATCGGCCGAATATTTATTTTTTAGTCTACCGATTATTTTGAGACTTTTATAGGAAGAAGTTTCGGCAACAAACATCGTTCCTAGAAACCTTTGGGGAAACGTCTATTTCGATTTGTCACGTGATTGCTCGCATTATTTCGCGTTGCCTTCGTGTCAAGCGCTTTGGAGAGGCGATGGTTGTTTGGCGTTCAACCGCCCTGCTAAAGCGTCCCAAAGACACTTCTTCTGGCGCTGAGCGATGTCCCTCCTCAACACAACGCAGCTCGCGATCTGAATTGGTGGGCTCGCGCGCCGTATATAATTTGTAAATAATCACCCTGTTCCATTATGTATTCTCCGATGTCATCATATAAAGTGCGAAAGATATCGTCCAAATCTTCTAAAGGCGTAAATAACCGAGACATATCGCTCGTAGGTTGCGATAGTGTGCAATATTACACAATATTGGCACAACTAAATAAATGCGAATATTGAGTTAATTCACTCTCCAGAAATGCAGATTGGTCTACCCTTCAGCAGGAACAGCAGGATATCTTATAGTACAGTATTCCACCAACAAATGGCAGACGTGTGAATGCAAGAATTTATGCATTTCAATACCAAGTGAAAACTTCAAACTCATTTATCTCCAAATCTGATTGTTTTAATTGCAGCCCACGAACGATACATTCTTCAATTTGCAATGTATTACGAGGTCCTTCCACAATGAAGTATTGTTCCATTTTGTATCAAAGTGGGTATGCATCCTGTAATTTTAATACAAATAGAATTCCATTTGGAAATTTTGTTCTCTGGTCATTTTTGGTTGTGAACGTTTCTGCCTCTGGTCATTTTGAAGTATAATGCAGGATACCTACATTTCAAAATAATTCGACTACCGGACATTTTCAACTGGGCATTTTAACGTGGCAGATTTTGGCAATAGTTGGTGAACGCAAATATAACTTACACAGCATTCGAAAGCCTGGTGTCACAAATAATGCAGAAGAAAGTTATAATGATCCCAAGTGAAAGCGTGAACGCATTAAATGGCCGCATCGTTGAGAAAGATGGGGAAGGAGATTTGCAATACCCTGTTGCTTTCTTGTATCCCTTTTCTGCCGCCTAGTGAATGTGGATAACATGGCGGCTCAGAGCAAATATTGGTTGCCCGACGCTCATGTTCCAGCGGGGAAGCAATACCGCCACCTAGAGATACAACATGCCCTACGCCTGCGGGACTAATGACCATAGTGTTGTCATGTCCGGAAACAACACATAATCTATATATAATTCGTTGCTTCAAATACAACAATAAAGAGCCAAAGGCGAACTAGCTCGGTGAGGCTTCATTTCCCGGTCTCACATCAACTCCGCCCTGCATTAATTCAGTGAAAACGTTGAATACCTTGACAACTGAACTTCCTCCCCTCTGGCGTTATCTTGCACGCACAACCGTTGTAAACATGGCCACTAGATAAATTATTATTAATATCAATTATTATTTTGCATCTACTGATCAAAACTAATTCTTTTAGTAGGAAAAGTGGAAATATCGTTGACGATTTGTTCTAAACTAATATAATGAAATTTAATTTATGCTATATTTTGAATGTGTTAAAAATGTAGAATTTTGGTCTGGTACTTGATACGAAAACGGATTACTATCCTAATAATCATTATAAATTATTTAAAATAGTTGTAAACAGACGTAATTAAAATATTAACTGTTCAGTACCATGTTATAGTAAAATGTGGCGTTGCCGACGTTGTACACAGTTTTAAAAGCAGTTTCGTGTGTTGAAAATTTCTTTGAAACTTCATTTCTTTCATGCCTAGCTTTGCTCAAAGATGTTCTTTCAGTACCCGACATTGGACTTACCAATATATCGTAATAACTGACAATGTTATACTCCCCTTAAAACGTTCCCAACACCCAATGGCCTTGTATGTTACCTACATACGGGATATGAAGGGTAATAGTGCAATCTCAAAATTTTAATCGCCGTAAAAAATACTTGCTGGTATTGATGATGCGAATAGTTAACTTTTAGTACAGCTACATTTTATACGCTTTTTTGTTAATATGCACAAAAATGAATATTGTATGTTTTATTAGCGCAAATACTAAATGCAAAAATATAGATCATTACCAATTATTTCCGAACATTCTGTCCAACCTTTTGTACAACTACATTTGATTCTTCCGCGGATATGCTTAACCCTTCCAAATTTTTCTCCCTTAATTTCTGAAGAGATTAAAACTCATCAAACTCAGTCTGATTTGCGTTCACTTCTGCTTCGGCAATTGCTCTATTAATAGTTTAGTATGAGAATCTGTACAAACATTAAAAGGTGACTGTTTTGTAGGTTTATGTGCACAAGGGGTTAGTAAAGTTTATTCAGAATAAGTTGTGGGTCCCATTCATTTGAAAATCGGTATCTGCACACTTAAGGGCACAAAAGTGAGAAGCCGCATGTAAGAAAGCTAATTCATTCTCTAGCATTACTCACAGATTTGTGTTCTCAGAATTCACTTGAAATTTAAGTTTAATAAGTTCCGAGGCAATACTGTTCATAGATTTTCCCAATACGATAATTCGAATCAAAATTGAAATGGAATCTGCAGCGCGAATCGCATGGTAATTCAATTGTTTACTTAAACATACCAACATCAGTATTTCCAACGTCGTGAAAGAAAATTATGGCGTTTGGAGTGAAAATTGTCTTTAGGTACTGTAGTTTAATTAACGTTACCTACATAGATCTATTTAAGTGACGTTGGTTTGATTCCCGCCAGACTCACTAAGATCGTAGCGCCAAAACACGAAAAACCACGTTTTGGAAAATTTCTTTGAATCCGGCCTGATCCGAAAACATATTATATCGACTCCCCATCAGGAGACCGAGACGCGTCGCATGACACTTCATATGTCTCGATTGGTGTACGGACGTGGTCTATCCGTGAGTGATGGATCTGCACATCCGCACACTGGGAGTTGCTCAAATACTGTAAAGGGATACGATTAAGACAGACATGTGGTATGTGGATGTACTTTCAATATGACAAAATGATGTTACTCCATCCTTTTCATTTCTTGGATTGAAGTTATTGTATGTATGTATATATGTGTGTATATATGTATATATGTGTATATATGTATGTATGTATGTATGTATGTATCTTTGTATGTTTGTATGTATTTATTTGGCATTTGAGGTCGGTTTAATCCGACTTTTGCCAGCGAGCGGTGTTCCCAGGTCTGAACCCTGTTTATATTTATTATCAACGCCAGAGGTTAAGAGAGAGATGTGGTATGTATGATGTATTTCCGTCACCGTACTTATCTTATTTAACCTGCTTGAGCTTTCGTTTGACATACAGCTATAGAAACTGGGACGAATATTACTAGAAAGCTACAGTTTCATTTTTGCTCTCCCGAGAGGCAGCTTGAAGTCATTGAGTGACACATCATAGTATGCCGTTTAATAATCCACGTACGCTTTATCGATGAATGGGTTACTTCTTCTGTAGATGGAATAAGATGAGTTAAAGGTACTAAATGGTATGAACACAGAAAATTGCTATTTTTAAACATTCTTCTTTTAGTGTAGAAAGTTTACAATTTGGGGAGTGAAATCGAATACATTCACAAACACAGCGTTGGTCAGAAAAATGAAAGATTCTTTAATAGAGTGCTGAAAGTGTTACTTAGTGCTACGGAAATTATTCAAGTAATATCTGAATCACGTAATGGAAATTCATCATTGAAAAGAAAGAAATTGGGAGGTTGGGATAGCCTTTTGAATGAAGTGAGATGGGACAGTTGCTGATGATAGCGAACATCTCAAACCTTTTAATATATCGAGACGTCAAAAGCGGGCAGAATATCAATATTTAAGAGCGTTTGAATGAGATCCGTTTAAGCCAGATGGTCTTTCCGAGAAATATCCTCTCATACGAGCAATATGCGGCATTGCAAAGGCACCCTTTGACGCTGCACTCATATCACTCATCACATAAGCAATATCTCGCTCAATACCGCAAACTGCAGAAAACTAGGACAAGCGTTATGACAAATAAAGTTCTAAGGCGAGCACAGCGTCACAGATTTTAATTTCGATTATCGCTTCATATCAATTTAGAAACAAGAGAAGTACTCCTCTTTTAATGCACCAAAGGAAACTACAGTCACATACATAGTCTGCATCGAAAATAGTGTCACATCAAATATAGTTATCGCATTTGTGGGTAACCGCGTTGTGTTACCGCATTGAGTGGGTATGAGAGGGTTACCGCATTGGCGTCGTTTCAAATACAATGCGCGGCATACAGATATGTCATGATCGCGGGCAAGGTAACAAGCTTACTAGAGCCTCGCAAGCACTGCGTCCAGAGAAATTGGCTAGAGATTTAAAGTAAGGGTTGTACAAATCACTCCGGAGAAGTGGTACGTCACTGGATACTGGTCTACGACAGTCTTTACGAGCAGGCAGTTGGCAGTTAATGGCCCAAATTTAGCTTCATTAATTCCCGTTTTCCTTTAAAGCAAAGAAATGATCTATTAAAGTGAACGAATACAAGCATAATACAATTCTCAGTTATTTGATAGAAAGAAGAGGTAGAGCTAACATATGTTCGTACTATTCACCGCCTCGCGCCGCTTCACCTTGCGCTTGTACATCCCTTTCTGGATTTTAAGGGGAAATGAGTGCGGAGTCAGGGGAAGTTGCCCCTGCCCGTAGGAGCGAAGGGCTCCCCAGGCGGGCAAGTAGCTCGTGCGGGCGCGGTTTCACGTGCCTGGTTTAGGGAATATTCGAAGTTTACGCTTTTATTGACTAACCTTGAAGAAATTATGACCGTCACAAACTTCCATGTGATATGAACGTCAGCATCTCGCGCAAATTCATGGACGTAATAAGGTATCTTGACCTTGATGTTAGCCTCGTAATAAATCTCTGTTTTGAAGTGGGCTCTACGACTTGGGGCTATTATTTTCCGGACGCCTCACGTCCCCATTTCTCACGAACTCATGGCAGCATATAATAATGAGCATCTATTTTCCGTATCTATTGTGCAATATGTGATACAATTGTCACTTTTCTTTAGCAACGAAATCACTTACCACCAGAGCACGGTAGTAAGTGAAAAGCATCATTTTCCGGTACTCGAAATCACTCCTAAAACCTGACGAATTTCATATGCAGGAAGAGAAAATAGTGGAGTATACTACACGATTGGAAATGTAAACGATTCTATATTACACCATTGCACTTTCTGTATGAGCAATTCTGAACTAAATACACTCCGATGATTACACAGAGTTCGCTATGAAGCTTTTGTAATTTTTTATTTCCTTCTTTTAATAAATTGAGAGGGAGCTCGTTGTCTTGTTCACCAATTCAATATATTAATCGACTCCAGCATTGCACCGGTCGTTGGAGTGGATTATGAAGATTCTAGACATTTACAATGAAAGCTGTGTGCTTCTGTAACTCTTGTATAACGTTCAAGAAAGTGGACTTTCCATATCATTACCTTGAACATCTACATCATGAGAACGAATTCATGACGACCGTAATCGAACTGACCAAGGCGTGTGGAGTTTTATTCGATAACCCCTCGTGCCACGGACGTGGGTTTGGAGTTGGCTTTTGGTAGACCTTTGGATACATGGAGAGGCCATTATCTAGACACTGTTACCAGCGTTTCAGTCGTCACTTAGCGACATTCTTCAGTGCAAAATGCCATTTTTCCCGCCCTCTCGAAAAATCGTAGACTTCTGCAGCCGGAGTGAATATATTTCTGAATGTCATGTCTAAACGCCGCGTCGTAGGCCCTGAAATGCCTCCATTTCACCTTGAAGAATGTCGGACTACAACGACCGACACGCTGGCAACTGTACTTAGTCCGTGAAGTCTTCAGGACGCGCAAGACTATATCGAATCCGGTAACCTACGTTTTCATGATGTGGCATTGGTTTGCAGGTTGATGGTTTTCACGATGGAGGCGTTTCGCCCTAAAAAGAAAAGATCGCTATATGACGACCAAGAGTTGGTAACTAGGCCTAAGAGGCAGCGTCTCTCGTCATGCCAAGGATCTATCAACTGCCTCCTCCATCGCCCTACCCACGAGGCAGCAGAAGTATTTGAATAAAATTCCTCACGGTTTGGTCACGTGGCGGAGGCGGCGGTGGTAGCGGTGGGGGCGTCGACAGCAGGTTGGCAGCACGCTGCGCGGCCTCTCGGCGCCTGGTAGTCACTTCCCCCCGCGCGGGGCTTCGCGGAAGGGAGGAGGCACGTGGCGCGCCGGCACGCCCGCCCCCTCCCCCTCCCCCCTTCCTCACCAACCCCCCGCTCACGCCCCTTGCACTCCGGATCCCTCGCTCCCCCCCACACACACGGCGCTCCTTGCGTGATACACTAGCCAGGCCCTCTCGTTCGCTCGCATGCCGTAGATATGCTTTGCTCACTGTAGCCCCCGTTCACTCCTAGCAATCCTCTCCTGTTTTCCGGTCGAACTCTGCCACGTTCTTATGGCTTACATATACCCCACCTCATTACCTTCGACCACTTATGAACGGCTGATCAGTTTCGTTCGGCTTGATTTTCTACGCTCATTGCGTTGCATGTCCCCAAAGGGAATGCGAATTGTCTTCCCTCGGCACTGAGGAAGGCCGCTGAACACCGCCTTCTTCAACAAGCCCTATCTTCTCGTAATCACTCTTTTCGTTCATTAATTATTTCCAGCGCAATATATTCCCAGTCCTTACCAGTCGCCGGTCGTCAACGGGCTTGGCACCCGGACACGGTTCACTCTCGCCCTCACCACCGCTTTCACTACCACCCTTCAATCTCCACGGACGCAATCCTTAACACCTCAGCGCCCCACCCTGCTGCGGCTTATGTCACCCTCTACATGCTTCTCTTTCTACCGTGTCTCCCTCTTTCTCTCTCTCTCGACTGGCAGCCCTCCGCCCTGGTAACTGCTTCCCCGTTATGAGATTTCCGACCTCCCTCGCCGCCCCTTAGCCCTTCGAGCCCGTGGACATTGCCACCCCCGCGGCCGCGCGCCGCGTTGATCAATAGGTCGGCGCGTGCGCGAACGGCGTCCCCCTCCGTGACTCGGCGCCCCCGCCGCCCGCAGCCCCCTCGCACGCACCCGCACTCGTGCCCGTGCCCGCGCCGCTCAATGCGCCAGTGCGCCACGGGCGAGGCGGGGCGGGGCGGGGCGGGGAGGGGAGGGGGACAGGGCGGGGCGGGGAGGGGAGGGGGACAGGGCGGGGAGAGATAAATGGATGAGGCGCCGCGGGCATAGGGGCGCCCGCGTCCGCGCCCGCGTCCGCGTCGCCAGCGCTGCCAGTGCCGCCAGCGCCGTAATGCAGCCGCCGCCCCCGCGCTTGCGAGTGCGTCGCAGCGCGACTTACGGGCATCGACAGCTCCGCTTTTCGTGCAGCTACGAGCGCCCCCGCCTCCTTCCCCCGAGAATGCGCATTCACCGGTGACGCAGGGAGTCGTACCTTCGCTAGGAAGCCCCTACTCATCTCGTCTGTCCCTTATCTGGGCACACGATGCAGCATCGGTGGACGCCTCCACTACCTTCTCTTTCATAGTCGCCATTTATTCGGTCGAAGTAACCGCAGGTGTTGTGGTCAGGACTGTCTTTGTAGGTCTGCCATCGGAACCACGTTTTAGGACATGCCGCGTAAATTATACCAAGCAGAATGAAGGTGGTGGCGATTTTCTGCATATCAAAACAAATTGCCATTTCCAGGAATATTCGTCGTCGTCCCCTTGATCATTGTGTCTCATAATTTCTTGGAGGCACGTAAAGTAACTATTTTCATAGAGTACTCTACTAACATAGAGTAACTATTTTCTTTAAGTTCTACACTCTGCCCACGCTTCCCAAAAGTCTTTATAGACGTCCCATTTTTCATGAAACTAATTTATGAGCAATGCGGATGTACGGGAATTACATAACTTTATTTACATCTCGGAAATCGAGTACGAGAATTAAAGTCATTTATAAAAGAGTATTATCAAGTCATTTATAAAAGAGTATTGAACTGCATCTTGATTTGTGTGACAATTCTCGTGTAGTATACAAAGAAAGAAATGAAATCACATGTGTTCCTACTTCATTGAAGTGTTTGATGGGGAATAAGAGACATTATAGTAATTTTATACGTACATAGGCCTAAATAAAAAACAAAAATGGTTCCTAGTTAAAACATGACCGACGTCATAGAAATTATGATTGAAATACGTCTCTGAAAATGTATTGTACATATGCGAACAGCGTAGCATCAGTACGAAGGGACCTTCATTTCCTCAATTTTCACGATCATAATACCGGTGATCCTCGTCCTCAGTCATACAGCGATATAAACCGAATGGTTCGCAATAATATAGTCATAGTGGTACAGACTCACTTTTAAGCATAAACTATGAGAGGCAATGCTTTGTAAAAGACATGTGTCCCGATTCAGATGACATTCAGTCAGTAAATCAACAATTGACCATGTTTTTAGTCGTTGAATAAGTTAATGCATTCTGCGACTACGGCTAAGGTATTGTGAGTTTCATATCAATTGCATACGAATTGAAGTCAGGAGCTAATGGCATATAATTTTACAGGAGTATCTATTCCTTTTTGAAAGCGTTCGGACTGTATTTGCCTAACAGAAACAGAACAAGACCAACATGTTAAAACAAATGACACGGGTGAAAGGGCCTGAACAGGGGACCCCGCTGTAATTTTGTTACATTTGACAGTCACGCAAATACAAAAATGTCATAATTCGAAAACCAGAAGAACCCCATAGATATGAATGTACACATGCACCACCATTTTCTAGAATGATGGGCAAAAAACGGAGAAGACGCCCGCGTATTTTTGCGCTCACATCCACTCTTGATGTTTGAGAGCAGTCGAACACCATCAAAAGTATCCAAAAAACAAAAACAAAAAACTTTCAATATACAGACCACTTTCACCCAGAAATGCTGAAAATTTAGTTCTCAAAGCCCTTCCGTTCGAACTGTACGGGATGAGAGGTATTATAGATTCCGTGTTTGATCGTAATACTAAATGGCCAGGAATGTCAGAGCGGGGGGTTAACGACGGCAAGACGCTTTACGACGGTTCTGGGTTCTAGAACGCTTGGGACGCTCAACAGCGCGGGATTTTAGAACTCATAGAACCCTTCCAGGCGCAAGGTCTTATATGTGAGAGGCTTCTATAAGGCTAGAAGTGCTTAGACGGGGCACAGACACAACGGCGGGGCTGTAGATCGCGCAACCCCTACACAGTGCGGTGCCGTAGATGGACGTGCTAACCTGTACCGAACCGTAATTGTGGATTACCACACCACAGCCTCATTTTTGCAGGGCCCTAGTTCACATGGGTACGTAACGGCCGTGATGGCACCACTTGCTAGACGTCGCTCATCAACGTTTATGCTTTTATCGGTCAAAAATCAGTAGTGCAGCGGCCAGAGATTCGGGAGGGCAGATGGAAAGTCACTCACGAACTTTTCTCAAATTGGCTCATTACTCTCAACCGCTTCCGTCACAGAAACGTTTCGGTTCTGTACCGAAATCCCAAACACATCGACTCATATTCTGGGGGAGGAGATGCTATAAATGCAGAAATTGCAGATTCAATTTTCATTGCGGAAGGATTGTTAAGAAAACAATTTGCATCTATATCTTGTGAGATACATTTAAGGAAAATACTTAGAAATCGCTGTCGTAGTCGCTAAAATACTTAGTAGTCGCTGAGTGTATGGCTGCCACAGATTTTACGCTTTAGATGGTAACCTCGATATGACACTTTTTCACCATCCAGGAGACACGTAGAACGTGTAACTGGAGACGATAGCAGGTTGCAGGAGAACGGAGCTTGCTACGAACGCGAACCATTATTATCTCCCAAGAGCCACGACGACCACGATTAAAATTCATTCACTGGGGTTAACATAAATAAACATTTCTTTGGAAGCAACTTTTACAGTCGTCAGGAGTTATCATAATACCCCGAGGAAATTACCGTGATGCAGTACTAAACAACATCACGTAGTTTTGGTTTCAGCAGTTTGCTAGGCTAAGGGAGACACTGCAATCTAATTGTGGCAATTTTTTAGTTCATGCACGGAGATTATTATTTCATATTTCTAGAAACACATAATCTTTCCTGTATGACGTCTTTTGCTTTGTGTCCTAAAACAACCGAAAACCGTGGACTGAAAATTTCTAATACCGGTCAAGTACTTCTCTACGGCTAAAAAGAACATTGCATTCACACAGATACTTTTAACACTTCGGGTTATCCTAATTTATTCTCTACTACCTGTACAACCCATCATGCTATATTAACACCATTTTATCCTTCCGATGAAGAATCCATCCTGGTTTGCCATCCCTGCCTGCTGCCCTATTTCCAGATAGGCGACGCTTCCTTGAACACCTCGCCGGCTAGCCTCTCTTCTTCCACTCTTCACCTCGCGGCCCGAGTATTACTTGCGATCCGAAGTACGCCCTGCCACCATTCATTCAAGTATCGGGTAGTCAAAACGGAGAACAACGAATGAGATTCTAGCCCCGATCAAGAATAATTTACCAGGCAGACGAAACGGTTAGTCCAATGAACACGAGACAGACGAGCACGGCACGGAAGTTGGTAAAGCTAATAGGTGTGTGTATAGAAGTGATCTCTATTGGGATTCAGGAAGGAACAGCACGAACGTACATTGCGCTGCTATTTCTCTATTAAGGCGGTTCCACACATGCGGCATTCGGCGAATTCCGTGCAACCGCTCGCCGAATCCCAAGTAGTGTGGACGGGTTGCTCGGTTTTCGCCGAGCGCCGAACATTCGGTATTCGCCCTACCCACCGCGTGCCGTTCTTTAGGACACATCAGATATAGTAGATTGGGAGGAGTAACTCGCTGCTCCGTGAATGGCGAATGTGTGGAGCCGCCGTTAGACATGCTTGAAGGTTCATGACAGAGTCTGTGCGTTTACGACATCACTATGGTGGCCGAGAAAGAGGAACAGCGAGGTGTAGTGCGTTTTTTGTCAGCGCAAGGGCTGTCAGTATGTAAAATTCATCTATAAACGTATGATTTAATAGTTTGTTGATTAATCCTGCAAGAAAGCACACCATGTTTGAATTAACAGAACTAGAACTGTAGTTACATATTTTTAATAGCGAAGGGAGAAATCACAACTTTTAAATTATCGGTATGCTATTGATATCTCAACTGAGGGTTGGCAATGCCTGATGCTAAAACGCACAAAGAAGATATACAGGTTGATACCAAGTCGCGCAGTAGACACTTAATGAGCTCCATGTAGTCGCTCGGCATTAGAGGCGGGCGATATTGCAGAACAGCAGAGTTGTTATACTACCAAACCATTAGCTGGTTACTATGATAGACACAGCGCCCATGACAGTCATCGAATAATTATCGGAAAACATGAGTTAGTCTGTCGTGAAGCAACAAACATTTTAGCGTGAGCTAGTTGTTGGCACCTTTCACTTACGTGAACTGGCAAACAAACATTGTCAAGTAGTTACACATTAAATAAAACATTACACAATTTACAGCTCGATGTCACGTATATGTTCTTAGCTCAATAATCACATAACAGTACGTATGTGCAATTTTCAGGTTTCATGCACATTTCCGCAGGATGCACAGTTCACTGCAGAAAGTTACATATATACCGTGTTTCAATATTATTAGGCTTTAAAACACACGAAGTAGTTCGTGGCCAACAGTAACATATTGTAACGTTTCTCCGTGGTGAATTAAAACCAACGAAATATTTACAACAAAGAAGGTTTATTCGAGTACAACTATACACTAAAATCTACTTACACTATTTACAGATATATTACACTTAATTATTTACACTGTTACACACGACTCCGTTCTCTTGATTTATTTACACAGTTCACCTCTTACACACTATTTATTTAAACAGTTCTCTTCTTACACACTATTTATTTAAACAGTTCTCTTCTTCTACAGTATCAGTCAGTCCATGCACTGTCCACGGTCCACTACACTTGACCCTAATTCCCTGCACAGACCACAATTTCCCTGCGCAGACCACAATTCCTTGCGCAGACCACAATTCCCCTGTGCAGACCACAATTCCCCTGTGCAGACCACAATTCCTTGCGCAGACCACACTTCACTGCGCACACCAGGGTCCACTGCACTGCTGTTTACCGCGATGCCCACTTCACAGCTCAGCTTGCACTGCAGACTTCAAACTGCTGACTGCTGTTTCCCTACTGCACCACTGCTTACCGCGATGCACCCTTCACAGCTCAGCTTCCCCTGCAGACTTCAGACTGCTGACTGCTGTTCAACCACTGCACCACTCTTCACCGCAATGCACACTTCACAGCACAGCTTTCACTTGGACACACTGACGGACTGACGTCTTACTGCTCACGTCTGCTAACTCTGACTGACTTCTGTAACTCTCTTCTCACTCTCTTCTGTGACTGACTCGCGGCCGCCGGCAGCGTAGCATTTATACCCGCACGGCGCTTGTCTCGAGGCGCCTGGCTCATTCTCGGCATTTCTCCGCGGCTCGCGGATTGTCCGGAACCGTCTAGTTCGGGGGAAGGGGAGTGGCGGCGGCAGGTGACGCAATCCACGCGCAGCGACTTCGGCAGGTGATGCAATATTCGTTACATTGCCCCCTCCTTAGATGCGATCCGTCCCGGATCGCGTTTAGTGAAATAATGCAGATATTGTTGGCGTAATTCAAGCAAAGTTTTCCCAAGGTTCTGAAGGTGGCCTTGCGTTGCGACTTTCTTTTTGTGATAACAAAATGCACATCTTTACTCACGTCGCGGAGAAGAAGGTCATTCCCAATATCCGGTCGCCGGTTCTCCAATTCTTCCATTTTCCTGTATTTTCTTCTGAATACAGCAGCAACACCTCTGGTCATATCCAGATCCTGCGCTAATGAATATTTCTGGAGTACCGTGAACAGATCCTGTGGCACCTCCATTGCCACACCACAACGCGCCATATCATTTCCGCCATGGTGAGACATAAACTCGTCAAAAGTGAACATTTTCATGCCCAACTCACAAGCTCCTGTGGTGTCTTCTCCGTCATTTTCATTACCTCCCGCGCACGGGGCCAGCCGACTGGAATGGATGACCCGCGTGTTTAAATACTGGAACCTTTCAATTCGGTAGACAAAATCATTTCTCCTCTTCTGGGAGCCATCTTCATTTTCTACCACTCGTTTAAAAACTTCTTTTTCTACTTCTGATTTTTCTTTTGCTGCTTCTTCTTTCGCTGCTGCTGCTTCTTTCGCTGCCGCTTCTTCTTTCGCTGCCGCTTCTTCTTTCGCTGCCGCTTCTTCTTTCGCTGCCGCTTCTTCTTTCGCTGCCGCTTCTTCTTTCGCTGCCGCTTCTTCTTTCGCTGCCGCTTCTTCTTTCGCTGCCGCTTCTTCTTTCGCTGCCGCTTCTTCTTTCGCTGCCGCTTCTTCTTTCGCTGCCGCTTCTTCTTTCGCTGCCGCTTCTTCTTTTGCTGCTTCTTCTTCTTCTTTTGCTGCTTCTTCTTCTTCTTTTGCTGCTTCTTCTTCTTTTGCTTCTTCTTCTTCTTCTTCTTCTTCTTTTGCTGCTTCTTCTTCTTTTGCTTCTTCTTCTTCTTCTTCTTCTTCTTTTGCTGCTTCTTCTTCTTCTTCTTTTCCTGCTTCTTCTTCTTCTTTTGCTGCTGCTTCTTCTTCTTTTGCTTCTTCTTCTTCTTTTGCTTCTTCTTCTTCTTCTTTTGCTGCTTCTTCTTCTTCTTTTGCTGCCGCTTCTTCTTCTTTTGCTGCCGCTTCTTCTTCTTTTGCTGCCGCCTCTTGTGGATTTAGTAATTTTTCCTCGCTCTTCAGAAATTCCTCTTCAATTTTGTCAACCTTCTCTTCGTTCTTTAAAATTATCTCCTCGATTTCTTCTCTAACCAATGTATTATTCGGCGTTATCTGTTGTTCCAGGTTTTCTGACACCTTTTCTTCCGAAATTCTGGAATTTTCTGCCAGTTTTTCTTCTGACGTTGTGTCAGCTTCCTTCCATTTTTTCCCCCATCCTATTACGAATGCTCGGACACAGATACCCCCGTAACATATCTCGAAGCGAAAACTCTCTGGATCCTCTCCTGCTGCCTTCAACGCGTTAGCAAGACGTTCTTGTAATATTGCTTTCGTTCCGGTGGTCTCCAGATCCCTGTCTTCTAACTCAATCTTCAACTCGGTTACTTTCAGTTCCCGTAAGGATTTTGTGAAAACCATTTTCATTAAGGTTTTAATTCACCACACGTTATACTGATTTAAACACACACCCCACACCTGACACCAATTGTAACGTTTCTCCGTGGTGAATTAAAACCAACGAAATATTTACAACAAAGAAGGTTTATTCGAGTACAACTATACACTAAAATCTACTTACACTATTTACAGATATATTACACTTAATTATTTACACTGTTACACACGACTCCGTTCTCTTGATTTATTTACACAGTTCACCTCTTACACACTATTTATTTAAACAGTTCTCTTCTTACACACTATTTATTTAAACAGTTCTCTTCTTCTACAGTATCAGTCAGTCCATGCACTGTCCACGGTCCACTACACTTGACCCTAATTCCCTGCACAGACCACAATTTCCCTGCGCAGACCACAATTCCTTGCGCAGACCACAATTCCCCTGTGCAGACCACAATTCCCCTGTGCAGACCACAATTCCTTGCGCAGACCACACTTCACTGCGCACACCAGGGTCCACTGCACTGCTGTTTACCGCGATGCCCACTTCACAGCTCAGCTTGCACTGCAGACTTCAAACTGCTGACTGCTGTTTCCCTACTGCACCACTGCTTACCGCGATGCACCCTTCACAGCTCAGCTTCCCCTGCAGACTTCAGACTGCTGACTGCTGTTCAACCACTGCACCACTCTTCACCGCAATGCACACTTCACAGCACAGCTTTCACTTGGACACACTGACGGACTGACGTCTTACTGCTCACGTCTGCTAACTCTGACTGACTTCTGTAACTCTCTTCTCACTCTCTTCTGTGACTGACTCGCGGCCGCCGGCAGCGTAGCATTTATACCCGCACGGCGCTTGTCTCGAGGCGCCTGGCTCATTCTCGGCATTTCTCCGCGGCTCGCGGATTGTCCGGAACCGTCTAGTTCGGGGGAAGGGGAGTGGCGGCGGCAGGTGACGCAATCCACGCGCAGCGACTTCGGCAGGTGATGCAATATTCGTTACAATATTAATACGATGCCGGTGTCGTAGACACACACATAATAAAATAATGAGTAAGCTAGAGAGAGAGAGAGACAGACCGTCCATCACTCATAAACATTATCGCCCGACTGAGGTAAGCCGCTAGCGGTGAGGAAAAGCGAACATTTTTCGCTGGTTTTTCCCGTCTACGTCAATGAGAATGTAGTAAAACAGTTGTTAATTTACAATGATTATAAATTACATTATTTTAGAATTAAAGAAAGTATGTGAGAGGATATTTTAGTTAGTAATTACTGAGAGACTACTTAATACGTTTTATATTGGGCGATTTGATGGCGTCATCATTTCGTAGAAAAGTGGTGTGATTGTTACGTGACATCTTCAAAAACGATGCGGGCCAAATTTACACTAAAATAAATAATTGCAATACAGGATACAAATTAAATCATTTGCACACGCCTGGCTGAAACATGTGACAAGAGCGTGCATTATAGATTTAATAGATCTAAAAAATAAAATCTTGCACCGACACTTATTTTCGGTGAATGTCATTGTAGCACTGCCGTCTCGAAACAAAAATATACTGTGCGCTATCTCCCACCTGTTGCACCGAGATCTCAAGCCATGTTAATTCTTTATGGGAATATTAGAATGAATGGCAAAGGCGAGTTTGATCGATCGAGGTGTATGACTGCTGTTATAACACACGTTCTAAAGTGCTTATATTGATTACACAAAATATATCTCTTCTGGTATTTACTTCAAACTCTCACCGTAGATAGCGTTGGATTATTACCACTGTACATACTGTGTTTATTTCAGTGACACTTGCTGCAATCAGGGTAGGATGCCAAAGCTCTTGTTGGAAAGGGCGTTAGACACATGCTGGGGGCAGTCAAGCACTATTCGATTCAATCAAATGTTTAAATTACAATTTCATTTTTGAGTACAGAAGGTTCAGGAAGTAGTAGGCACATCTACAACATTTTATACGTAACCGACCTTTCAGGGCAAGGGCGAGTGATCGATAAAGAAACATAGTCATGGCCAATTCAACAAGATGTTTCTTACATTCCATTATTGTTCAAAACACCACGATCCACTCTTGTTCCATGAGGTCGACGTTGCATAAAGAATGTCGAACATAATTGAAACTGAACAAGCTTACAACCCAAATGTCATGGTAATCTATGATTGGAAAAAAATATTATAGGAGTAATTGGGACTAAATTACGAATATTGATAATAGTGAGAATCGTTAATAATTTAATGATTTTCTTCTGTTATTGACTTAACTGAAGCTTTTATTTCTATCTTGTTACTTGTGACTAGTAAACGGCCCAATAACATACTGACATATTATAGCATTACTTTACGTGCATTTTAATTTGTGCGAAGTTTAAAATAATTTTTGTAAGTAAATCCCTTCACACTGTGGGATTGGTGGAAAAGCTAATAAAATAGCAAAAAGAAACACAAATAATATTAACACACAAAACCAAATTACACGACTCCAAAAGACCTACGCGTTGAAGGTCTAGTACAGACAAGAAATGGTGACGTTTGCTCATATAAAAACTAGTATTCGCTTCAACAACGGAAATCTGTTGATTTCTTCCAAATCATGACCAGTCAACACCACTTGCCGGCAAATTTGTATAAAAAATTAATATGTGTCTGTGTTCTAATATGTGCGAATGACCTCCATTTAGTATGTAACTGCATGTCAGTGAGAGAGCCGTGTTCATTTTCCGAACGTCTTGTAGCACAACTTTATAGATACTTCTCACAGCAGCGTTCACACATGGTTCTTCTACATTAAACCCAAGAACTCTGTTGACCTCTAGTTTTAAGTAGATCCAGAAGAAATATCCAAGGGTCATCAGGAGATCTCGGAGGCCACTCAATGGTGCGGCATGCGTATGGTGAGATGTGTCGGGGTGGAGGGGTATTTGTCGCTGAGCGCCCGTATGAATGTAACTTAAACACTCTTTTTTATATTTTCTGGCATGCCTTGTGACCAACTAACTTCGGAACAATGCCCAGAGATTAGAAAGATTCCGATATATTAAAATGTCCCGGAAACTGGCTTCCTGCTTACAAATAAGTTCAGTGCTTCTTGTTTCTTCGTAGTGCAGCGTCCGCTACTGAGTACGCGGCAGCGTGGTGCTCAGCGGGTATCGTGAACACTTTGAGTGAACACGTGTCGAGTGCATCACAATTGGCAGGAACGGGGTGAGGCCGAGCTTGCGTGCAGTTCCAGAGAGAATGCGGCATACTTGCGCCAGATGTGTCGCAAGACCAGGTAGTTGCACCCGGGGGGTGGCGACTCGGTCACAGCGAGCCTATAAGGGCGGGCGGGCCCTGAAAAGGGGCAGGATTGTTCCTCAAGTTGTCAACTTTTGTCGTAAGACCGTCCTGAGGACGGCAGTGTGCGTGGGAGGCTGCAAGCTTGCGGATATGAGCGCCAGGATCATGTTTACAGTGCGCTCGATATATATATATATATATATATATATATATATATATATATATATATATATATATATATATATATATCTTTTCAAAATCATGGAAGAATTCGGTATCGACCAAAAGACACGAAGGATCACAGAAGAGACACTTTCAGGAACAACGTCCAAAGTGAAATTCTTGGGCGAAACATCAGAACAATTCGAGATCAAAACTGGAGTCAGACAAGGGGACGGACTATCCCCAATCCTCTTTAACATTGTTCTTGAGAGGATCATCAGGGAATGGGAACCCCAAGTAAAAGGCGTCCAAATTGGTATCAGAAAAGAAAACAGAATTAAAGTCAAATGCCTCGCTTTTGCAGACGACATCGCGATTATCTTAGACAACAGAACCGAAGCGATTCATGCAGTGGAAAAATTACATGCAATAGCACAAAAAACTGGGCTACAGATTTCATACGAAAAGTCTCATTATATGGAAAGACGACCAGAAAATAAATCCCCTTTAATTACAAAACACGGCAAAATCACGCAAGTCTGCTATTTTAAATACCTCGGTGAATCCATACAGACTTCTGGACTTAACAGAATTGCAAATGAGCAGAGAATCTTAAAGCTGCAGAAGGCCTACAAGTTAACATGGTGTCACTACAATAAGAAGTGCATTTCCATAGACGCCAAACTAAGACACTACAAAACAGTGATTCTCCCGGAAGCAACATATGCAGCTGAAACAATGGTAATCGACGGGCATTCTAAAATTAGGTAAATAGAAAAACAGGAACGAAAAATTCTCAGAAAAATTTATGGGCCAATCAACAAAAACGGGATTTGGATGAAAAGACCTCAGAATGAACTTTATCAGAAGACCAACACAATAACGGAAGAAATCAGAAAACGCCGAGCAAAATTTTACACCCACATCTATAGGATGGAAAGCTCCAGATTGCCAAAGAAGCTGCTGAATATCATTACAACAAGTAAATGCGGTACAGAATGGTTGAAGGAGGTTCAGAGGGACCTTCAACAGATCAATATTAAAAATTTTGAAGATCGGAACGAGTGCAGGAAAAAGATCAGCAACGCGAAGTCTGAAGAAAGGACATCGCGGCAACCAGGAAAGAAGTGGACTGACGAACGGAGAAAAGAGCATTCCGAGAAAATGAAGAGATTTTAGGAAGGAAAGAGGAAAACCATTCTAAAATGACACATGTGTTCAAGCTCAATCGTTCTCCCAAAGGGGAATAATCGCAATAATAATAATAATAATAATAATAATATATATATATATATATATATATATATATATATATATATATATATATATATATATATATACATACCGAGCGAAGTGGCTCAGTGCGTTGCGCACTGACTTCGTAATCGGGAGGTCCGGGTTCGATTCCCAGGCCGGCCATCCTGACCGGGGTTTTCGTGGTTTCCCTCGGTCATAAAGGCGAATGCTGGAATGGTTCCAAAAGTCCACGATCACCTATCGCCTCCTAATCCATTCCTATCATCTTTCATCTTCAATACCCCCGGGCTAACAACCATGGGGGATAAAAATCGGATCCAGCTAAATGCTGGTCCCCCCTAAGAATTGTTGCAAGCACCTGCCACCGTGATAATAAATAAAAACTGAGCCACGGTAAATGCAGGATGCTTGCTTGTGTGGTCCTAGTCGGCCGATTAACGAAAAAAAAATTATATATATATATATATATATATATATATATATATATATATATATATATATATATATATATGCCGAAAATTATACTTGCGCTTCCACATCGGAGAGTCTTAGGCACGTTCTGGAAAATGGAGGCATTGAACGGACCGAATGGAAGGTAAGAAGTGAAAGGGAGCCAGATGCTGTTGCAAATAAGGTGAGGGTGGATCCCAACAGCAACGAAGAATTCATATTGACGTATGGTATTGAATGCTGTTTGGATTGACATTAATGTAATTTATATATTTCGTAAATAAAAAAAATACGTTATAAAATGTAAAGTGAATATTGAGAACGCACAGCATTGACGGCAACAAAAATAATTTTCATACGTTTTTGAACGTTAATTGCCGATTTTTGTGATTTTTTGTGCTCAATTTTTATATCAACCGAGTTTTTTCAAGAACTCACTTTTGTCATAAAAGGAAAAAGCGCACCAAATTCCGAATATTGGATGAGTTTCTTCAGATACCTTTAGTATAAAAAGGAAGGTGTTTTTCTGCTTTACTGCAAACGAAAAGGTTTGTTGTACGAATGCGAAATGACTGTCGGAATGGCATCACAAAGCCATATCGGCTACTCGTTAATCCAGTTGTTGAAGAAAAAAGTTTCTAAAAATCCAATGAATGAAATTTTATTCCGCAGACCCAAGGACGCGATATAATTCAACTTGAGAGCGTAAGATAGTAGTATAGTCACGGAATGCTTAAAGATATATTTCTGTGGAAAGTAATGTTTTATAAAATATGAAGTACTATTAATTCATAAATGAAAATATGTTAACCATGTTTTTGGAAGACTCCTGAAGATCAGAGAGGTAGATTAGGCCACTAATGGATGATAAGTACTGCACTGAACTGGGAAAGCAGCATTAAGGAGAAATTCAATGTAGACAAAATAGATTCATAGCATAATTTTTTGTGGAATAATCAATGCTACTGAGTAGTGTAGAATTAGCATTCATTAAAACGATA
This sequence comes from Gryllus longicercus, assembly GCA_038098605.1. Classification (NCBI taxonomy): domain Eukaryota; kingdom Metazoa; phylum Arthropoda; class Insecta; order Orthoptera; family Gryllidae; genus Gryllus; species Gryllus longicercus. The sequence goes on from JAZDUA010000797.1 coordinate 119,578, forward strand.
GAAGTAAATCGCTTTGAATTTAAATCATGTTCTTGCAGACAAAACATGAACTTTTTAAAGTAGAAATACAGAGACATACTTCAATATGTAAGATATCGCTCTGCATGTAAGCGAACTTCGCAATCATCAGAAAGGAAAATGTTAAGAAGAAAGCTGCATGAAACGAGTCGGTCCACCGTAGATTGATGATCCAAACGACTCGCATGCAGGCAGTGCATCCCACACATTGCAGGGTAACCGGATACAGTTGGCCTGGGGCCGAGTGACTCGAGCGAGGGCGGCGGCGGCGGCGGCGGCGGCGGCGGCGGCGGTGGCGGCCGCCGCCGCCGCCGCCGCCTCCGCGCCGCCGACCGGTTCCCGCGTGCCCAAACCGCCTCCGCCACTTTCGCCGGCCACGCCCACGGCACCCGCCCCGCGGCCGCCAGCGGCGAGCGCCCGCCCCCGCACACGCCACCACACACGCCACGCGGGCCGCGCCCGGCCCTAGCTCACGCCGTACCGGCTGCCATGACTCAATATGACAGTATTGTCGCTGTCTCTGCAGTGTCGCTGATCGGGAGGTCTTGAGGGGAGGTCTTGAGGGGAGGTCTTGAGGGGAGGTCTTGAGGGGAGGTCTTGAGGGGAGGTCTTGAGGGGAGGTCGGGAGGTCGCGAAGATGGTAGATTTTCGACACTACATAGCTGGAAGTGAGTCGAATTCAACCTCTGGCAGGAGACAACTTCTAGTGCCCGGCTGCTCTGATCGGTATTTCTACCAGGCAAAAGCCGGTGTAGTAACCTAACGGGCCACGGACCAGACGCAATCTGTCCTTACTCATCCTTGCCACCTCCTCATGCGTACACACACTTACATGTATTACCCTGTTGTAGCACTTGCCGCGAGACTAGTTGGGAGCTGAGAGCTTTTCCCGACAGAAGCGGTGACTCGCGTGTTTAAATACCAGGAGGAGGAAAACAGCAAGCACAGTCAGTACCGGATATCACGTTTCCACGGGAAAAGAACATAGCTACATCTCGGGATATTCCACGTACGTACATTACACGGGATATTGTACGTACGGGAGTAGTAACTCTTGTAGTTGTCGCGCCAAGAAACACTAAATACCCACGAGTGTATCAATTTTGCGTAGCCTTCGCGTCTTGTTGCAGGGCTTAAGAACCCTATACACAAGCAAACCGTGCCAGTGCGCCTGGCTTGCGCAGCTTGGATATATATCGCCATTGAACTCTTCCCGTCTGTACGAAGCAGGTAGGTATCTGCGGAGATAGATTCACAACCGGCGGAGACCGACTCGTCAAGCAAAGCTTGTCTCAGCATCATGCTTATTTTTTATCAATGTACCTGCAAAACCTAAAAGGGCTCTATACTCTTAAGGCAGTCTTGTAAGCAGCGTCTCAGGATGTTAGCTGCTTAGATCCTGTTTAACACTGTACAATTTCCAACCAATTTCTCTCGTATAAGAACATGACTGACTGGACTGGACGCTTTTTGTGTGAGAAAATGAGGCACGCTTACTTTTCCGTACAGAATCCGTACGATTTGACTATAGCACTTGTTGTGTCACCCTGCTACAACTGAAAATTGCCCCCACTGTTATATGTTCCTTGCGAGATTGTGGTTAGTGTGTCTAAGATTACTAATGTGCTCGGCTTTCAAAACTATTGCTGACCTATTCAGGTGAAAACTCTCAACTCAAACAACACCCATTATCCTAAAATACAGCTCGAAACCTAAACCGAACGCAGTGTCATGCGAAATAATACCGGGAAACTAATGCTCTGATTGATATATAAAACAATCAAGCAAATATCATTCAGCAGTTCAGCCATTTTATGCATATAATATTAACACAAGTGTGCTCTTCAGAATAAAATATGCAAACCTTTATGTCATTTTGTTGTCTCAATTACTACACAGCAGATTGGTCAGCAGCAGGTAAATGGAAAAGGGAAGACTGCTGATACTGAAAACCATTTTCTACTCCTGCGACCGAAGTTCAGAAACTGCAAATTTCTGGGTGAGTTTCGAAACACTGCGAAGCGCATCGATCAGGGGCGAATCCAGCCGATCATTTGGGGGAGGGGCGCATCGTAGTTTTTTGTTAAATAAAAAACATGTTTGTTGTTGTATTGTATATTATTTATGAACTGTAGATATGATATATACAATATTATAGTTTAAATAATTACAAACTTTGAACATAAATAAATATTTAAATAAATTTTGTCAAATAAAGGCAAATAAAGGAAGGTAAACGAAAACTCTAAACCTTTTGGGGGAGCGCCATTTGCTCCCATGCCCCCCTAGATCCGCCAATGAAATCGATGAGACTAAACTTCTCGTAGTAGTGTGGTCCTTTATTTTTTAGGACTTATATTTGGTAAAATAAGTGCTATATTTTATATAAATATTTTTTTCACTGCTACGTCACTCGCGTCGTTGGGGTAGTCAAACAGAAGTTTCTTTTCCAGTTAATAAGGAATGTTCACCTTTTATAAATAAAAGCAATGCTTCTAGCCCCTAACTTTATAACGGTATCTGAGAATGATGTCTTATCCCTGCTGCTCAGTTATGTACTGAGTAGCAAACTCTGAATGATAGTACTGTGCATGTTTGACAGAATTCAAAATGCGAGCATTGGTGTATGGAACGGTGGTTTTACATACTTGTTAAAATATATTTCGTTATCTGAGAGATTTTTAACATTTCAAATGTTTTGTTAACCTCTGATTATGCGTTTCTCTTTGTTGTGGTGCCTGAACGTAAATATTAGGAGAAAAATGTAAATAATTTTGTAGGGAATGTATATTATATATATATATATATATATATATATATATATATATATATATATGTATATTCAATTATTTTTCTTTTATTTAGTCTATTTCATAAATTTTTATTTCTTGGCACCACGCTACAAAACCAGAGGAAATTACAAGGGCTCTGCTGGAATCGGATGAAGAAGAAAAAGAAGAATAAGAAAAAAAGAAGAAAAAAGAAAAAGAAGAAAAAAAGAAAAAAGAAAATGTAAAAAGGAAAGGAAGAAGAAAAAAAAGAAGAAAAAGAAAAAAGAAAAAGAAAGAAAGAAAAAAAGAAAAAAGGAAAAGGAAAAGAAGAATGAAGGCATGGTGTGCTTGTTGAAAATGATACAACAAATAATTATAATTTTGCAGTAACATCGATAACTACAGACTTCTAAAAATACAGATTCGAGACTTCCGAATAATGTAGAGTGGACAAGATTGCAGAAAGGAAAGCAGTTAATGCAGAACCACTGCTTTACTTTCCTAAAACCGTCATCCCTCTATTCACTCCAGTAAAAATCCAAAACACCTCAGCACATAGCGTTTTAAGAAGTTTCAAATGTGAAATATATGATAGTATGTGTTATATATTGTGCACAAGCACACTTGCACGATCAATTTTAATCCAGCACAATTTCTTCTTCTGTTTTGTGGCTCTGGACAACTTAATGGGGAAATGGATTTTAGGAATGCTCTCTATGCATGCTTACCAAGGCAAAAATAGAAATCTATCGTACACAAGGAGTGCGAGGTGATTCGCGCACATGTTACGTCACTTACAATTTCATAACTTTGTTGCCACTATTTGTTCTTACAACCTTCGTAAACATAATCTTCACTTTTTGAAAATTGCTCAAGTCAAATGAAAGTTTCAAAAAGGGTAAACCGGCATAAAGAAAAATTCAGAATCAGTTCTATGGTTGCAGAGTACTACATAACGGCCAACTTTGGTGTGAAAATTAATTTAATATTCTTTTATTACCACAAATAGATTAAACGGAATACGGGATGTTTTAGGAATATGGCATAATAGAAAGTGTCGTTGGGAGAGTCTCTCGACAAGAAATACGCGTGGCAAAATCATGGCAATGCCAGAATATAAAAGGAACTGAAACTAAAATTAATGTCAAATAAACCATCACTGATGGCTACGGGGTGGATTATGATGACCTAAAACGTCGCCAAAAATGATCAATAAAATGCTATTAAAATGTTTTTAAAATGCCCCAAATCAAAGAAAACTGACCTAAAAAAAATTGGTCAAAATCATTTCAGATAAACAACTCAAGCTGTTGGATATGTTACTGAGCAATCGAGGCTTCATCCTTTCCTTCAGGTGAAGTCAACAAACTTTTGGTACGGACTGTTCTTCACCAGGAAATCTCTGTATTTAGTTATTCCGAAATCGGTTAAACCGACACAGCGATGATAGGCGTCACAGGAATCTTAGATTACATCCTCACAACGGTTGACATTACAATTTCTGAAAGAAAAAATCTAATACATTAATTAACGAATTCCATGGAAACTATTTTTTGTGTCTCGTGAATATTATTATTTAGCAAGTACCATTAAAATTATATTAAAATCGACGAAATCAAAGAAAAATGCTTCAAAAATGTTGGGAAAAGGTAAAAAATGGCTTATTATCGAAATCAACGAAAAAAAAAATCAATGCAAAAAAATCAACTTAAAAATGGGTCATTTTCTTTTGTCATAACATAAAATTAATGTTTATACTAAAAGGCAATGTTTTAAAGTGAAAAGAAAAAATGACATTTCATTAATATCCGCCCCTACTCATGACCAATTCGGCAAGAAATTATCATAAATTGTGTTAAAAGCTGTATATTCGGATAAAAAGGGAAGTTGGAAGAGATGAAACATCAAAATTACGACACACATCTCCCGAACTGAAGTATTCTTTAAAACAATATCAGTAAACTATAGTAACATGAGATGCAATTTAAGGCCAAAGGCTACTAACAGAGAGGAGGTGATTGGTAACATGTGTGGCGTCATACCAGTCGCCTTGTACAAAAGTGACAAAATATCAGCCACGTGCATTTCATGCTCATGGACAGCGCTGGCGGGAAGAGACGCCGGGCTGAACAATGGCAAACCTAGGGAGCGGAAGGCAAGGGGTGCCGTGTCGCGGGTGGCCACTTGTGAACCCCGTAGACCACTTGCGGCAAACTTGGGAACCCCGTAGACAGACTAGCTGCGGGGACGCGTCGGCGGAAACAGCGAGATGGCGCAGTTCCGTCAGCAGGCCCAGAAGGTAATATAATCGGACCCCGGACCTAAACTCCTTCTTCTGATTCTTGGGCGCGTCGGTAGGAAGTCGTGTGGGTTGTGCGCGGCGCTGCATTTTAATACATAGGCTACTGAGGCAGAGAACTGAAGCTGTCGTGCTACGTCGAGACGGGAGGTGCGGCATACTCGCTTGTATGCTCACGTAGGCTACTGGTGCATCACACCGAATAAGATATCGAATTATCAGGCCAGCGGTTGTGGTAACCAGGAAACATTCCTTCTAGTAACGGGTCAATATTGTTTATTGTAATTATTGTACATAGTATTCAGGTGTTAGAGCATTTTTTCAAATAAATACTCAATAAATTACAAACCGTTCACGTCTGTGATTTATTGCCCCGGCAAAGACGCCACACATGTCTTAACAGCAGGAAATCATTTACAAGGATAATTAAAGCACTTTAGGGAGGGACGTATGGCGACTGCATCCGGCGGTCAACTTTAACTCGTTTACCTATCTCCCCAAAAAGGCGTAGCCCCACTGCATTCCGTTCCGTTTTACTCAGAATAAGGATTGATATCTACGTTTACCGTGGTCTACTTACTATTTTACTGATAGATTGTAATTCATCCACGTCTGTTTTCACGGAAGATTTGCATGCCTTTTTAGAGAACAGACAACGTTGTAAACCACCGTCTAAAGGTTTGTAGAAATAAATTTGAAATCACCTATCACAAGCATGTTTTTACACCGCCAACATAACACATACAATTCCGTTGGTTCTACCATGTTCACCTATGTTCGAGGTGTTCTCTGGACTGGTGCGAGAAAACATCTATTTGCGCTACTTATTAATGGAAACTCAATAACAATTTTTACTCCGTCCCAAACACATGATGAACGAAACGGGATAACGGATTTTGCCTTCTCCGGTAACAAAAGATGAAAAGGGATTATCTGGGTAGCGGGTGGGGGGGACTGAACACAGCATGCTGGCGGACGATTTCCTTAGAAAAGATAACAAAACTCAAGCACAATAAACATTTTAGAAACGAACTTATTATAAAGTTTGGAGAACAATTTTCACTAGTTACCAAACCGGTACGGTTAATTGTATTGAAAATTAGATTTTGGGTTTCTTTGTGAATAAAGTAGTTCACCAAACTTACAATGGCTCTTCCTTTCAGACAACGTGATTTATGATAGTGCGGTATCAGCATGAGCGAATTCTATGAGGAACTACTAGACTGTGTCCACAACGGAGAGAGAGAGAGAGAGAGAGAGAGAGAGGGAGGGAGAGAGAGAATAAAGGAAGATAAAAATAAGACGAAGGGAATAACCACTTGATATATTTCTTCCTGACATACAGCTTATCATGTAATCAGAATAACCGGTTTTTCTGTCAAATATTTCCAGCTTTATTTCTCACCCAAGTTTTGAAATTCTCTCTCACCTGTAACTGACGTAAAAAAGTCACGATAAAAAAGAATGAAGTTCGTTAATTCACAAAATCAGCTCATTACAAAACGAACCCTATTTTGCGAGATTTGATCGTCGGCCTGTATGGTCTGGGGGTAGTGGTACACGAAAAGGGAGTTGTTGAAAAGATTCGTTCATACAGAGGGCAACGTGGCACGTGCGGATTACACGGCGAAATCCGTGCAGAACGAGGCACTTGGCTCGGCCGGAACGTAGTGTACCTACGTTGCATAGTTCGCATCTCGGCCCGCCTGGGGCTGTCGGCGGTCGTCCAGCGCGCCAGACCGGTTCCCTAATGAAGGCCGGTCCCGCCTCCCGTCCTCGCCGCCGCCGCCGCCGCCGCCGCCGCCGCCGCCGCCGCCCGCCCTGTTCCGAGCGGCGCGCCGCGGCCCGGCCGCCCAGCGCCGCGATCGCATCGGATCACCCCGCTAATTGATAGCCGGGAGCCGGGAATGGTAGTCGGAACACGCGTTTTGCTCCCCTGGCGGTCCGCGCCGCTCAGCGCCGCGCCCACCGCAGCGGCGCTTGGCGACCCGCGGGATCCGATGCGACCCCTGCGGCGCCGCCCCGCTCATGTTCACGTGCAACCAGAACTACACCGCATACGACCGGCTGTGAATGCGACGGTCGTACACACTTATATGAACTTTTTTTTTTGTTATTTAAGGTCGCATCAACTTCTAGGTCATTAGCGACCACTATTGCTTGAAACGGTACGGTAACTGTGAGGATGACACGATATGATGATGAAAGGGGGCGAAAGGACTATAACAATACAACCATGCCCGAGGCGGGACTCAAACCCGTGACCCTTCGGTCCGAGTTCGCTACGGCACTACTGCCTTCGCGATCTCTGCCACCGGATCGGCTTTTATGAACGTTGTATGTGTTGAAAATGATAAACTGAACTAAACATGATTGGCTGCTCAACTTGTTCTTGCCAAAATCTCAAGAGCAGAGAAAGAGTTGCATCCAAAAAAGAAAGGTGTGTGTACTTCATAAATTTGAACGTACAGTAGACTATGTGATTAACTAACGTACATTTCAAATTTAACCTTGAAATGTTCCGAAGGTCCATGTAAGACGTAATGCTAGTTGTCACGGACTTAACTAAAGGCGTCCGGACCCGCACAGTCATCTCGAGTCACTCTTCTCCCTACCGGGCCCCGCCTCGCTTGCATATTCACACGAAATCAGAGCCACGGCTCATACGACTATCAGGGAATGCGACGAAGTCCCACAAACTTTTATGAAATTTGTATATGTTGGAAACGACAACTGCTGTATATACAAATGACTGTGATATACCAGCACATGTTTTCAATAACACGAGCAGAGAAAAATGTTGCACGCATTAACGAAATTTGTTCATAATTATGAACATACAAGCTTCACTGTTGTTCTCTTCAAATTCGGGCCTGCGTGAGATCTAGAGATACTTGTAAGATGTAACTTGTAATTGGCACGTACTTATTGAAGCCGGACTTGTACATCTTGAAAATTTAATTATCTTGTTCACAGAATGGAGAGCTTTCCACAACAGTGTTGCGCGTATTCCATTACAAACTGTAATGGAATTTATTTTATAATGGATAAATTTGTAATAGAACAAAATTATCTCAACATAATTTTTTGGTCACTCATTTGCGATCCGACACAATGTTATGCGAGGTCAGATTTCATAGCCGAAATTGCACATTCTAAAATAGAAACTAACGATAATTTCAATTTATATTCCCTTTTTTAGTTTGAGATTGCACATGGATTTTTTTTAAGAATGTGTAAAAACGTTCCCATCCTATTGAAAAGGCTTCTCATTTTCTGTCATAATATTTCTACTTCATACAATAACAATAGAAATACACAAATTTCAGAAATTATAAACAAGTTATTCAATAGAAGAGCACACAAGAAACATTTCAGTTTTAAGGGTAGGAAGTTTTAACATATTTATAACGGCTTGAATTTATGCATTATGAATCACGTGTCATTCGAAATTAGTACCTCATAATTCTAAAATTGAAGAGGTTATAACATGCAGTAGCCTTACGCAATACTGCAAATTAAAGACGTGAAGCGCAACACAGATCACTCAAGATTCACATTAGCTGTGGAAAGGTGTGATTCACATATACGATATTCCTTTCACTCGCTCCGTAAAAGATCCATGTTAAGAATTTATTGCTGATTGTGACGTTTCCTGAAGCGTCAGTTTATCATACCGCTGACAAATATAAGAAAAAGAACATTATGCTCCACGTATATAAATTTACCTACAATTATTGTATGCATAGGACTTTTCGCGCACCAAAGCTGCGTCTCTCTGGATACTACATTTGAACTGAGGTTTGCATAAGGGTAGCCTTACAGCCCCGCGCTACAAAGCGAAGCGTAAGGTCGTACATTACGCGCATGTTTTGTCCTTACAATGCTAACTTTAGACACGTGATTCATGGTGCATAAAGTCCAGACATTACAAATGCGTTAAAACTCTCTTAACGATCGCCCAGAACCTGGACCAAAGCCAAGATCGTGTAAAGACGCTACGCGAACGTAGTGTGTGCCACATGGCCGTTCGACGCGATGCGTGCGCGTGTGGACGGGCTCGTGCGCCGGCTTGCCACGTGCGCCGCCGGCCCCTCGGCGAAGCCCTACGCGTCACGGGCGAAGGCGCGAACGCCAGCGCTTCAGGTAGGGTTACACGGTGTCATCGTGCAGGGCGAGCGGCATGCCATCGGAACGATCTGTGGGGCTGTGGTCGGCGTGCTCGTCCTCCATCCTCCGCTCAAGGAACGACTGCGATAGCTCACCGGCAACATCGTTGCCTCAGCAGTATCGGTCCTGGGATTCGAATCCCGAATGTGACTGATGTTTTTACCCCACCTACCAAGCTGGGTCGACTTCAACCACTGGAATAGAATTGTACGGCCCATCTGCTCTGAATGGTAGCTTTTTGAGAGTTCTCCAATCAATACTAGGCGAATGCCGGGGCACTATCCTAACAAAAGGGCCAGCAACCACGCGCGATCTTTTTGCTTTCTTGTCACCTCCCCAAGAAATTCACTCACTTTTGCATTAAACTAGTATACAAGCCGCGAGAGCACATGGGAGCTTAGAGTTTATCCCCGTCAGGGCAATTCCCTGCAGCGGAGATACCTCAAAGGGAAAACCTTGCAATGCATGTACGTCGGCGCCGAATCCCGTGTTCCAGCGGGGGAGGAATGCCGCAACCATCAGAGATATAACATGTACTAAAGTGACGGGGCTAATGTAAAAAGTTGTCGAGTCCGGAATCCAATACTAACTCACCCTAACCTCATGGAATGTTGCGTCAATTAATCTATCCACCTATGTTTCGAAAGAGAAACAAAACCTTGCCAAATCCCAAGATAGATTAAACACTACGGATATGGGATATACAAATTGACGCATTTAAAATTTGAAATCCAGCACGATTAATTGGTTATTTGGAGCTCCCTATTTTTGACTTAATAATTTGAACTCGAATTAGTCAGTTTGTCAAGTCATGCTAAACTGTCTGTATAGCGAGGCAACTGTAATTTTGTGTTATATGGTATGTATGTATGTATATTTGTATGTACCTGGCGCGACAGGCCATGAACGGTCTCAGGTCCACTGGCGACGTCCCTGCCTCGCGGCCATGGGTTAAGGGGTTACGTGTGGTCAGCACGTAGACATCCCCACGCCAAATTCCGGTCTTCTCAACCTGAGAATTGAATTTTCTCATCGGCACACAACAACATACACTGGAACATTGCAAGGAAAACACACACTATAATCTTGACTCGAGCGGGAACCGAACACGGGACCGCGTAGTGGAAAGCGAGAGTTCGATGATACCCTTTCCAAAATGACGAGTCATTTTGTCACAACATAATTATTGATATGTGCATAGTGGCGCAATAAGTAACTCTGATTTCTGAGCTTTGGTCTTTTATCTTGAACTTTTTTAAAATTTTAGGTTACTCAGAACAAATTAAACTAGGAACAATACGTTTTTCGCCGACTTATATTTTATTTTTACGTGATATATTTCTCCCGCGTATACCATAATATGTTTTTAAATGTTTTTGACGAAATAATTTCAAACGAAATTATATTACATTAAATTAAAGGAGAAGATAGTACAATTCGTCCTCCATAATTAATTATTTTTCAACCATGACATTATCAAACGTACCGCAACTTAAATAATCCTTCTTTTGTCTTAAAGAGTATAATCTCCCAGTGACATTACAGCAATCTTACGATATTCCGGTAATGGGGTCCAAGGATCATATAAATAATGACGTGGTACGAGAAATTAACAATGCCATCAACAGCAGCGCATAAATCTTTACAGGCATTTTTAAAAGAAATGTGATCAATTTATCTGGCTCGAATTGAGGCTATCCAAATTTAAAAGAAATATTTTAATATGAAGGGATAGTTAATATCTAAGCCCTAGAAATTTTCTCAGAAACATTTCTCCAGTTTTTCCTAAAACTTCTTGAAAAAGTACATTAAGTACACTTATGAATATGGCTACATTATATATGGTTAAAATATAGTTTTATTTCTGTTACCACGTTTGCATTTAAAAAAATTGCAGTTCAAATGTTTGTAAATCCCTCCTACACCATTTGTCAATATTAGCTTTTAAAATGTATTGAATCATATAACACAATCTTCTTCAAACAATTGACATTTGTTTATTTCCCCTTTTAGCAACAAATTAGCAACAAGTTAGCAACAAACAACTAATACCCTTTTTAGCAACAAATTTGACACAATGTTATCGGTGATTTGAAAGACAAATATAGTTCGAATTAATAAAAGAATATGTAAATACGTTTATATATTTCAAAATCAATGTTCAATCATTTTTATTTTTGTCAAGAATAATGGAAATTATTCTATAATTCTCTTTCGTTATAAGTCACCATAAATAAACAACTTAAAAAATTTAATTCGACATAGCCTAAATACACAATTCCTTATAGAAAAGCATGCTCCGCCCAGGAAGCGCCTCCGCGCAGTAAGGGAAGAAATTTCAATATCGCAATGAGTCCGCTGGAACACACTGGCGTCGTCTACAACGCTGTTTATTGGTGCCCCTTTGACCAATCGCAGAACATCAGTATCTTGCAAAAGAAGGATGCCTTTATAGTCAACTGAAATAATCAAAAAGTGAGAACTCGAAGCGAAAGGAAATTTAATGTTTCAAATTCTTTCATGATAATGAGAGATTACTTTTAGATATTCTAGCATTGATACTTTATCGTTCCAGGGTAGTTACATTTCTTGCAATTAGTGCAATCACACCATCGTCGGAGTACTAATTTGGACAAGGCACCAGGAAAAAAAAAAAAACCCTAACCAAAGCGTGCATGTTATGAATACTCGCTTCTCTAATGCTTGTATTTTACCAAATGTTAATTCTAATAGTAAATCTTTAGAAATTTAATTGCTTCCAGCTAAGACAAAGATGTAAAAATTATTTGTGAAATTTTACTCACTCGCCTCCAAGGTTATGTTCACATTCTTTTCTTCCTCGCGTACTACGTACTTACGTAGAGAAGATAAAATGCGTGTAAAATTTTTCGACTGAAAAATTTGTATTCGTACCGAAAAACTGGCATAATTCTAGCTTAAATTACTTCCTCTAATACGTCGTGTAGTCAGAATCAAAATTTTGTTTACACTTGATACCTAAAAATGAATTCCGTAAGATTGTTAACGACAATCGTCCGTCCGCTATTCAACTTTCTTTGTAAAGCGTCTAAGAAGCTGTTATGCAAAGTGGGTCATTTTGTTTAATGGAAATGCTTATAGCTTGCTGTACGTAAAGTCGTGATTTCGAATCCCTGCGTGGGCAAAATATCCTGGGTTTTGGAAACACTTTTGTGAATACAAGTAGTATTATAATATTGCTTGTCCGTTGCAAATAATGTGACAAATTACGAGACTTTTATCGCCATTAGTCTTTATACGAATAGCCTGAACGAACTTTCTTATGAACGTGATTATTGTAAGATTACTAACGATCGCATTCCTTATCATCCCCTATTCACGAATCGAGTGCCGACGCCAACAGATGGTGAACGAAAACGAGAAACGAGAGACAATAAATCACGAAGGAAGAAGAGCATTGTGTTTCGTAGTTGAAATCAACGTGGTTGGAAAATTGCGGCTTTTTGTATCATGTGGTTGTGTGAAATTTGTTACAGTTGAGAGATTGGATTAAAGTTCCTACGAAAAAGAATACCATTCCCAAAAAGTGTGTGAATAACCACGTGTGATCATACTTATTCGATTTTTACTCATCTTTTAAATAAATCGCTTTGAATTAAATTTACTTTTTTTCAGTTATTAACAGTTTATGACAAAATTAATTTGGCACAAAATGCGACAACCGCGGCCGCGTTAACCGCGTAGGTCGCGGCCGCAGCCTCGTCATTAACCAGGACAGGCATAAGAACGTCAATTGCGCCTTTCAAGTGTTAGGTTATATACGACGCCATTCTGCTCACACGCTTGAGTTGTAGTTCGCGTTCTTGTGCAAGTGAATCTATTCCTTTACGTTGGAAACGATAATAGTTAAGAACTGAAATGTATTATTCCACATGTATAGTCGACTGCGGGTAAAGTAAACTTACATTTATACGTAGTGAACTGAAGTCACTGATCTAGATTTACATATCCAACAAATAAGCACTAGAAGTTTTAGTGAATAGAGTAATATAATTTTCAATTTTTTATAGCAATCAGAAACGCAATTTCCTTTAACGCTAAGGGTTCGATTGTAGAGTGTCTTGTGATCTGTATTTGTTACATATATGGTGAGTGAAAGGATTGTGGGAGCAGTGCTACAGAGGGATTTGCTTCGGCTCATCAATGACGATTCTGTCCGGGAAAAAGACGTCCACGCGAGCCGCAGGTTAAAGTCTAGTGAAATCAAATCCATTTAAGACATCGTGAACGAGATTAAAGATTTTACCATAACAGAAGAGAACGAAAGTGACGAAGAAGAGTATACAAAAATTGATGAAAGTGCGCAACCTTGGAGAAGTACTGAAGGGTGTTAAAACCGCATGAAGATATTTAGGTTGTGAACAATATCGAATCAACTGTTAAGATAGCACAAATCCCCGCGATTCAATATATTACTGTACTTCAGAAATAATAAGACCATACTTGAAACAATAGCGGATTTTGGGATTATTGCATGCAGTGATCACGTGATAAAGTGAAACAAACATGTTTGTCGTAAAGAAGTTAATTAGAACCAAAGTTGACGGTACTATAAATCATCAGCGAAAACTCACATCACAGGTAGTTTCAGAAGACAGACATAAGGTACCCATTGCACCTTACTGCGAGCGAAAGCCTTTGTGCGTTCTAAAATTAGAAGCTTGTTTGCCGCCGGTTTCGCAGCTACAAGCCGCTCGTCAATTATTTTCTGCCTGAACCTCCCGGATTGGACTCTCGAACTCCTCATCCCAACCAGACGCACGAGCTGTGAGCAATGATCATAGTCATTTTTCCAGGTGAGTCGACCCTTCTTCCCTACTTTCTTGGCCATCGGATAGCAATGCTTGCGTTCTACATTCCGAAAATGCCGATCCTCATGTTAAACACAGCCCCATACACAAGCACTACGACGTCTGCAAGACACTGCCTCTCATGCACGTGTTTCTTTCAAATAAGAAAGAGCAATCTTCAAACGTCAGCTCTATTCATAGATGGTGACAAATTTCGTTTCATTTAGACACGTTGATATGAATAATTCGGCACACATTTGAGACTCAGATTAATGTTGTGTAGGGTGATAGCGATTTGGATAGGGTTTGTCAGGAAATTCAGCACAGGTGATACACCAATGTATATCAAAGAGGGCTTAGATTCATATCGCCGTGTTTGCATGCCGCATAGGAGACCCTTTTTACTTTCTCACTACGGAGTAGAAAGAAAGTTATGTGATGGTGCGCGAAAAAAACTGCGAATTATCGGCAGAATAACTCTCATTACAGGGCCCTGGTAAAGTAAAATGTTGTTAATAAGTAAAGTAATCCAGTTGATAAATTTAGAAAACAATCCTCTTATCACGTGATGTAGCCAGGACCCATCCGGGATGGTTCCTTGATACTAAAAAATCGAATGCCCCCAAAAGGTCTGTCCGTCCGTCTCTCCGTCCGTCTCTCCGTCCGTCTCTCCGTCCGTCTCTCCGTCCGTCTCTCCGTCCGTCTCTCCGTCCGTCTCTCCGTCCGTCTCTCCGTCCGTCTCTCCGTCCGTCTCTCCGTCCGTCTCTCCGTCCGTCTCTCCGTCCGTCTCTCCGTCCGTCTCTCCGTCCGTCTCTCCGTCCGTCTCTCCGTCCGTCTCTCCGTCCGTCTCTCCGTCCGTCTCTCCGTCCGTCTCTCCGTCCGTCTCTCCGTCCGTCTCTCCGTCCGTCTCTCCGTCCGTCTCTCCGTCCGTCTCTCCGTCCGTCTCTCCGTCCGTCTCTCCGTCCGTCTCTCCGTCCGTCTCTCCGTCCGTCTCTCCGTCCGACTCTCCGTCCGACTCTCCGTCCGCCCGCCCGTCCGTCCGTCTGCCCGTCCGTCCGTCCGTCTGTCCGTCCGTCTGTCCGTCCGTCCGTCCGTCTGTCCTTCCGTCTGTCCGTCCGTCTGTCCGTCCGTCTGTCCGTCCGTCTGTCCGTCCGTCTGTCCGTCCGTCTGTCCGTCCGTCTGTCCGTCCGTCTGTCCCTCTGTCTGTCCCTCTGTCTGTCCCTCTGTCTGTCCCTCTGTCTGTCCGTCTGTCTGTCCGTCTGTCTGTCCGTCTGTCTGTCCGTCTGTCTGTCCGTCTGTCTGTCCGCCCGTCTGTCTGTCCGTCTGTCTGTCCGTCCGTCTGTCTGTCCGTCCGTTTGTCCGTCCGTCTGTCCGTCCGTCTGTCCGTCCGTCTGTCCGTCCGTCTGTCCGTCCGTCTGTCCGTCCGTCTGTCCGTCCGTCTGTCCGTCCGTCTGTCCCTCTGTCTGTCCCTCTGTCTGTCCCTCTGTCTGTCCCTCTGTCTGTCCCTCTGTCTGTCCCTCTGTCTGTCCCTCTGTCTGTCCCTCTGTCTGTCCCTCTGTCTGTCCCTCTGTCTGTCCCTCTGTCTGTCCCTCTGTCTTTCCCTCTGTCTGTACAAAATCTAAAGCATTGAATGCACTACATAATGTGGATTTGAATTGTCATTCTGCTCCATTCCCGTGGTAACGAAATTAATATTCTGATCTGATGAACATATTCTGGCGAAAATGCACTTTGTTATTCTCTTTGCACTCGAAACATTTCAAAGCCGAATATTTTTTAAAGTAAAATCCCATATCAATCTTAAACTATAATACACATGAGTTGAAAATTTGGTTTTCTATATTCCACACACATCATATAAAATAAGAATAGTGTGCATAATGTTTTCACAACTTGTTTGATATTATCGAGTGCCTATGTTAAGCGTCAAGTGCGAATCTATCTGATTCAGGAATTAGCCATTTAATGTTATCATTACCAAAAATGGGTTGATGAAGTCCGAAGTTGGAACAATTTCCAAACATGAGAAGTGCATATCGGTACGATACGATAATGATAAGTTTGGGTTATGTTACGATAATGAAAAGCAAATAATATGTAACAGTTCGGGATCAGACTGCCGGTGGAGTTTGTAAATCAAGTTCCAATGGGTTTGTCTTACATTCCTATTTACACGATTCCGCCTAATCTAATCTAATTTCACTGAACCCGAGTTGACGCTTAATTACGCATTTCTGGGTTCGCGTCGAGGCTCTGGTTGTAGCATTTGGAATTTACATCAAACATCCAGCGCCTTATGGCTAAATTCGCGAATTAGCTAGATGTCCAATATGATTAGTTTGTCGTCATTTATACAGCTTTATCTAATTCGTCTGTCTAACATGCAAATTAACCAGCTTCTTCTAACATTAGCCTCCGTTCGAGTAATAGCCTCAACACGTATTTTGCGAAGACTAGCGCATCGCCGAAGGAGGAACGAGTCTTGAATTTTATTTACCGCTGCGAGAGAGGGGGAAGTTGTTGATGTAATTGGTGGAGGGGAGCCGGTCGCCGTGACAGTTCGAAGGACCTCCGGCGCCGCACCCTTTGCGATGCCTCTACTAACGACCGGCGGCCGCTCCAAGGTGCGCCCCGAAATAGACCTCGTGACGTCCGAGTCGCCGAAAGAACGGGTGGCGAACACATCGGAAAGTGGGTTACAGCGCGAACAGCGACCGCACTGGTCGTCTTAAAGACTTCAAATTTCAGAACTGTGTTGAACTTGCCAGAACTTTCTCGCCAACTGTGTTTCAACTAATTACCTACAAAGTAAAGAGAAAGTATTGTAATGGTGCTGCGGAAAGTGACAATTTTTGGTCAGAAAAACGTATATTGTGAGGCTCCGATTTTGAAAATGTGGATAAATCCTGTTCCAATACGAAGAACATTACTTCCTCTAAAACCCAATTTTTGGTTTAATTGGTGCATGGGTTAGAACAAAAAACGCTTAAAAAACGCAGGTCTCATTTTCGTTGTACTCTCTTAATTATCGGACATTACAGAGAGTTACGATTAAAGCAAGAAAGTTTGTGATTTTGTATCATCGTTGTGCAACGAAAAGTAGCAAAAATAGTTTTTATAAGTTCTTTCTTGATTGTAGTAACTTTCTTAGTAGTAGTTTGATATCTTTTTTTATTACTCTCACTCATTCTCTATGTGTTTCAAATCGGAAGAATGTCTCTGCCAATGTTCAGTTTTGTCATTTTACTTGAAACAATATGCTAATTTTAATGTTTTTGATACTGCGCCGAGTGATGCATGAACGCAATCATTGTTCAGAAACAAATTATGTCGCTTCAGAAAAGAGACTTATCTGTAACTCCTGAATGGATTGGTCCTAATAAATTGTTTCTTACACGATATAGAGCCTTCCTTTGTCTTGGCTGTAAATACTACCCAAATTTTACTTACAAAACGGTGGTTTTCCACGTCCACGTATTTTTTGTTATTACTCATGCGTTGAATAGCCTGCGCCTTTTATGACTTGCGTTGACGTCTCATCTGAGAAGCAAACCTACAAAATAATATTTTTATTCCTTTGTGTTCTAGTTTACGGTATTTATTTTTTCCACACATTACAAACCTTGATCACGGTTCATTCCGAATTGTTTTGAAAACAGTAACCTTCTTTCATTATTTCAAGTGTTATTTAGTTTTCTCATGGATCATCGATATTTGAGACCAATTTGGAAGAAACTTCTTATCACAGTCCGCGCTGATAAATAAACTGCAGCTTCTTTCAAAAGTATGTTTAGAACTTTTCGTAGTTTCTGGTGTTTCTCCAATACAATTTATTTTATATTCATTTCTTGGTGAATTGCTTTTTTTCTGACATATTTTTCTACGCTTTTCCCTTCTACTGTGACACTTGCCAGCACGTTCTTATTCATAATTCGAACTGTTGATTGCGAAACTCCTTCCAAATTAGTGATTTCTCTTTGTGTGCACTTACAATGTCGAATCAATGTAGCTATTCGTTTTCTTTCGTGGTGTGATATCAAAAGCTTTTCCTATGACTAGTGAAACCATTCGGTTACTTTTTGCAATTAAAAATTTATTAATAAAATTAAATGATGAAGAAAATACCAAAGATCCAATTTGCAGTATGACTGAAATACAGTTGCTTACGTGAATAAAAATTCCGAATAGAACGAGAATGAACAACTTACATCAATCGGCAACTGCGCATCTTTAAAACACACAACGTCGAGGTAAAATGACGTAGAAATGATTAGAAACTAGATAGAAATGTTTAAATGACGCCATTCTTAACAAACTTTTGGCAAAGTTTTGAATTTAGAAAAAATTGCAGAAACATTATGGTAATATATTATTAAATATTAGTATCAAATGTATACAATTTTCCTTCAAATATACTGCAATTTGTTCTGCGGTCCACCGTTGTCGCGTACCTTAATGTCAGTAACCAGCAACTGGGCAACATATATTGTCAAAAGAAAACTTATCGAATTTATCGAAAAAGAAAATAGAAGATAACTGAAAGTATTGTATTTTTTGTTCAAAATCGCTTACTATCATTTTTCATGTTGTAGTGACCACGAATTTAAAACTCGCAGAAATTGGAAATTCTTATATAAATGTGTATTTGAATGATTTGCAAGACTTGGAATGTGCTACGTTCATCATGTACATCATTTTTCCCCAATTACATTGAATATCTCTTCACGGGCAATTGATTCTGTGAGTTATATGTCTGCAATGTAGAGATGTATGCAAGCTGCTTAATGAAATACTAACTACAGACGATCAACTGCTGAATATGATACAAAATTAGATCATTACTTCTTTATCATTCACGTGATAACGTTTTGTAATGTTGAAATTAAACGTTTTTTAATATATTTAAAAAAATCCATTTTCACAACGAAGACATGTTATACCTTTAATATTGCACTATTCAAATGCAGTGCACTCGGTGAAAATATTACGTTCGTCTTGACGTAATGAACGATTCATTCGTCTCTCTAGCAAGCAAACGATTCATTTAGTGATTATCTCAATTCAGATGTATTACTACGTTATTTTCTAAAACGTCTCTGGGATCTATCTGGAATGACTTGTCGACCATCCGGACTTTGCGTGGCCGAACTATGTTCCAAGTGCCATAAACAATATTTTAACTACGAAGGGATTTTTTTCATATAAGTCGGTTGCGCACATGACAAAACATGACTACTAATGATCATACACACATCATTAACAGTAGACAATAGTAGAAAGAAATGAAGACAAAATTGGATAAACATTTCTTTCCCTTTAGATCCCAGCTTCACTCGTAAAAAATGAAGCTTCATCAAATTTCTAATCAGTTTCCTTGAACAATGATATATCCCAGTTGTTCGTCCGGCGAACCTTGACAACAGAAGTGCTTTCTCAGGATCCGTGCTTTGTGTACTTCGTCCACATCCGCTATTCTTTACTTCTGTTTATCTTTTTAATTTCCTGTTTCTTGCGCGACATAGTCGTAAATGGTTTCATTGCTCGACTTACGCGTCTTCGCGAGTTTAATCAAATGCCTCGAAGGCATTTCCGGAGGAAAACGTCTTTGGAAGCGCAAGTCATCACATCCTGTTATTCACAGGAAATAAAGAGAAGTCCAAAAGGCTCTCCTCAACATCCTATGTTTCGACGATAAGTCAGTTTAATTACAATTCCCTTCGAGTCGTTTCTCGAACTAGTATAATGTCGCCGTACGAATTACATAACGTTCTGATGTTCGTCAACTTTTTTCTGCACGATATGGTCAGTACTTCACATGAGCAGTTAATAACTACACATTCAATCAGTCCAATTCAATAAACTTTCGTACTAGAATTATCGGCTCATTGTTGATATGACAGTGAGTAAATGAATTTCGATTATAGGCGCATCATCTACTGAGATTATTAGACCTTTGAATGTAGGGAAAGTTACATCCTGGGAGGTGGCGGAGTTACTCTCCGACGGACAGCGAACGTGAGACCCGGCCGAAGCTAAGCACGCACTGAGTAGGTGCAGCACGAACCGAAGGTATGGCACAGACGGCATTGTTTCTATGGCTTGCGTGCACTTGGCAGCAACGGGACGGACGAACGGAACGGACGGGATGAAACGCACGGGATGAAACGCACGGGATGAAACGCACGGGATGAAACGCACGGGATGAAACGCACGGGATGAAACGCACGGGATGAAACGCACGGGATGAAACGCACGGGATGAAACGCACGGGATGAAACGGACGGGATAAAACGGACGGGATAAAACGGACGGGATAAAACGGAAGGACGAGACGGTCCCTTTGAAGTTAGTTTGGCCCCTTGCTCCGTATCTTGTATTGTAAGCGACGGCTTCATAATGTTATGTAAAGAAGTAATTGGGTTGTGTTCACTTTTAATAGCGAAAGAGGAAAATGACACAAGGAGTTGAAGAAACGAAAGGAGAATTTCACTGGATATATCAAGTCCTGGTTGATCATGAAAAAATGTTTTAGTTTTTAACGATGTCTCATAATAAATGTTAAGTTATTTTGAATGGAAAACTACCAAGAGAACTGACGAATTTGAGAGAGCAGATACAAACTAAGGTGAGTAAGCATTCAGCTTGTGGCAAGTGAACACAACATTTATTGTAAAAAAGCGTGTTGTTCGCATAATTAAAAAAAGGACGCTATTTCATGGAAATGGAAAATAATCCACCGTGTGTGACACGACCCTTATCGTACTCTACTAACGAGAATCATGTCTAACGGAAGTATATTTAAAATATAAGTAAAATCGCATTAGTTACAGGTAATTAAACAATCAAAAAAAATTTCATGGCCACCATTTTCTTACTGTGTTGTTGTGAACAAAATTAGTCGCTGTCCGCAGTTTTAGCTCCGAAATTGGAGTGATTTTGATTAAAGAACCATAGTCCAGAGACTTCTTTTGGTAAAAAACCATAGTAATTTAAATGCAATTTTTCTCCGTGATTATTTCTCAAGCATAACTTATCTCAATCTGCAACGGGTGATGTTTTTTTGTGAATGTGGTTATTCTGCATAAACAGTATTTTTGTTCTGGACGTTGCGTGATAGAGTATATCCTGTTCGTGTGGCACGTACGTCCTGTGTCTCGTGAATCTGAGCAAGCAAGGGAGAAAGTAACAGCTAAGAAATGGATTCTACGTCAGATGTACAAATAACAGAGTGGAAGAGACGTAAACCATAGAAAGAGAGGAAAAGGATGTAGTACGAGCAAAGAAGGTTAAAAGAGAAGTACATTTTAATCACAGAGAAATTACTCACAGAACTTCAGAAGTTGTCTAAATATTTACAGTCGTCAGCTAACAGAAATTTCTCACTAAATTTTTAATCAATGGCAGATGCTAATGTGGAAAACGAAAAAGCTGATAATGATGATAACAGCAATGGCGAAGAAAAATGTTGTCCATAATATTTAAAATCGATTAAGTGCATTAACTTCTTGCTTTATTCCTTCAATTATTAAAATATTACTGCCCCAAATAAATAATTTTCAATTACAAATTTCCCAATTAAAAAAAAATAATCACCATAGCCCATTCACACCCCACTTTATCCAATAATTTCCACAATACAGTTCAAGTTTGAACTACACTCAAGCGTTCATCAGTATTTACAATAGCTTGATGATAGTATTTACAATAGAATCAGTATACAAATTGCGTCATGGAACGTTTTTTCCTGGCATAATGTGGTTTTTGACTGTCGGCTCTTTATTACCTGAAGGGCCGAATTTTAATTTATTGGAGCCCAGGGAAAAACACTAATACCACTAAAAAAATTACAATTATATGAACTATGGGACACTATCACAATTGCATTAATTTATTTAAAAACCCAAAGCACGTGCTCAGACTAGCTAATCATCGCTTGTCATCGAAACTGACGGAACGGCACGTCAGAATGTCAAAAAGATATTTCCTTCTGCCATTTTGTAAATAGCGATAGGTGTTGGTCGTCTCGTCCCTAACGTTATCACCTAATATGCGCACCCTCATGGTAAATAATGTAATCGTCTTTCAAAATCTCCCGTCGTGCCATACCGACCTAGTGCGCGCCAGACTCTGCACGTCGACTTGAAGGATATCCTGCTCCAGATATTTCTCCCAACGGGGCCCTGCACCAGCGGAGACAAGCTTTAATTCCAGTTCGGCTTCGCGGTACGTGTGGTAGTGTAGTGTATGTAAATGTTTTTGTGTGTGTGTGTGTGCGTGTGCTTGTGTGAGTAATAAAAGAGGAGAGGAGGGGGACAAAGATGAAGAAGGAAATATTGAGAGAGAACCACGGTTCGTCTTTTAGGTTACTGCAATTCGCCCGGTCATCATCGGATAAACCACGGAAAATTACCGATCAGAGCAGTCGATCGCCACAATTCTCCTCTAAACCGTGCCAGAATTCGACTCAGCGGTGTAGCCAGAACCGTCGGGACTTGAACCCCTGTCAATAATGCTGCAAAGGGAACGATGTTGATGGCTGACGTACCGCAGCCGGTGAGTGGCTGTAAGAAGTAGGGATGCGACAACAATGTGTATTTACACCGATGTTTTTTTGACATCGATGTTTTGTGATCGAGGGTTTTTCTTTTCCGACGTTTTGTTTCTAAATGAAAAATTCCCATGATCACAATACTGTAAAAGTTAAAATATGAAATAATACCAGATGGTCCATGAGTTGGAACCAAAGGACCGGTGTTTGTACAACCTTCATCTAACAAACTCCCTCGCCAGAGATGACCTCTATGCCATTGTATTATCTCCTTCATATTCATTTTGCGCACTGAAATGTGGGTAATAAATACGTTGTGCCGATAGGCTCTCTCTTCTTCTCGTACCCTTATTCGGCGAATTGATAAACACGAACACTCAAATCAAATTTTAATGCACACAACTTTAGTGTTAGACGTTACTAAAACAGTGTAAAAGCATCGATGTTAAATAACGTCGATGGTTTTCACCCCATGTATTTTTAACACCGATGTTTTAATATTTACTAACATCGATGTTTTGTTATCGACGTCGCATAAGAAACTGCCGTAAAAAATGCTGGCAGATGTATGGGCTGGAAATGTTCATATGAAAACGATCCTTTTGCGCGAAATGCACCTGCGCGTGTTCCGCCACCTCTGAATTAATATGAACAGTGGCGAGTCTGTGCGATAACGGTGTAAACGAGGAGGATTAGAAAGCGTTTACACACGTATAACACACACAAACACACGCACACATTTCCCAACGAATAAATTGCGTAATGAGGTTATTTTGTATTCTTCGTCAGTATATGCATGTTATTAATCGTACGTAATACATGAAGCGTGAATTTTTTGGCAGACGAAAATAGCGCGAATGATAGCACAATAATTTACGTGAAAAAATCATAAGAGAGATGATCAACTAAATAAGCACGATTAACAAAATTCGGAGACTCGTGGAAAAGTGGGAAACGGACTCTTCTATTCCGTAATTGATCACAATTCACGAATTACAGAAATAGATACAAAAGAAAAGAAAAACTAATTTATGAATATTAGAAAGGGCAATTAATATGTGGTCAGTTCTAAAATCAAAACTAAAAAGTATTAATACTAAAGTTTCATAAAAAAGGTAGTGTTTATCTTTCAGGTTAGAACAGTTACCAACAATGTATATGCTATATGAATGCATGTTTTCTTCAAAAATGTTAAACTGAGTTTGAAGGAGTAGTCTTTATATTAATTATATGTCATACCATAAGCTATTTTCTTTATTGAAGGGAATCTGAGGTTTATTAAAAAACGCCACGTCAGAGTTTCATTGTTTGGAAGCGAGAACAGCTATTCAAATCGCGCGCCATTGCGCAGTTGCTCAGATGACCCGACTCGGCGGCCATGTACCTGCATGTTATGATGCCCTAATACCGATTTCTTCATAAAATTCTCGTTGTATTTTTAGGGTGCGTCTCCGGATGGAGGCACGAACAAAGAAACCAAAAGCTCGCGAAAGAAACGAGCCCAAGAAAAGACGCCGGCAAAAAACTCCTGCGGCGGGGAAGCCGCCCGCAAACGAGCGCGCGCTATTAGGACGTCATGGCGGCCAGGAGGTGTGTGGACCGCGGAGGTCGGTCCCAGGGCGTGCGCCGCACCCGGGAAACCCGCTCCAAGGACAGGGCCGGTCTGCGGCCCGCCGGCAGACCGAACGCCCGGCGCGCCGCCAGAGCACGCGCCTTGTCGGGTGGTGCCGTACCGTAGCCTTGCCGCGGAGCGGCGCGCCTTGTCCGGACCGTAGCCGCCGCAGTGGAAGGCAGGCAGGCAGGCAGGCAGCGGCTGTGCCCGGGCGGGGCGCGGCGCCGGCAGCGCTACACAAGATGGCGGGAGCTCTTCGCGCCGAGGGCTCCGCGGGCGGTGGTGGGGGCCCGCGCCTAAGTGGTTTAGGGACAAGCCGCTTTGTCAGGAAACAAAGGCCGCTTCCCCTGATTGGTCGGAGGGCGCAATATTAGTGAATGCATGGGTGGGTCGCGTTGACCCTCGCGTCCTGCCGACTGCGAGTCCGCTGGGAGCTCCCTGCGCGGGGCGGGGGAAAACCGGAAGGGCGAAAAGGGGGCGGCTAGCTGGGTGGGCGGGCGGACGTGACGTCGGTGGGGAGTGGGTGGGGAGGGGAGGGAAGGGAAAGCAAGGCGGGAAGGAGGGCCTGGGGATCAGGGACGCCGAGCGAGCGCGGCCACGCGGGGCCGAGCACCCCTCGGCGCGAAATGGACTCGCCCGGGCGTCAGGGTGGCGAGGAACACGGTGGCGCGGGGCCGACCCTCCGAAGGGAAGCGCGGCGTAAACGTTATGGTGTCCCTGCAAACTGCACTCTGCGCCTTGGACTAAGGGCTACGTGCTCCGTGCTACACGGTATTAAATACACGTTTAGAAGCGGTGAATCCGTGACAATGAGTATAAGCAAAAATCGTATATGCCGAACATTGTGCATTTGCGGACACGAATCAATACTTTTGTCCTTTGTGTATGCACACAACCCACTAGGAACGCGTTTCTTGGCGATCAAATTATTTACATTTGCATTGCCAATAAAGAATACTGTAAATGTATCTGTTTCTCCAGGGCAGATGTATAAAAATTGGCAGCGCTGTCTGTGAGAACAAAGGAACGAATACTTTGTCTCATTTGATTTCGCATTTCTATAACGGTTTAGACGTATTTGAAAAATGTTTGTCCCAAAAGAACGCTAATAATTCTTTAGTTTCTTTAGTTCCCGATCTCAGCGCTATTAATATAATAAGTAATTCCATCTACATCAGTGAATTAAATTTCTATTGCTCACCATAGATTAAGTTGTATTTACTTAGAATTATTAATAACTGTAAAAAGTCCACTTCCTTACCACATTAGTCGTGGAAGTCGCCGCGGGTCACGTCCAACAGAATAAATGGCCGCGTCGCCAGGGAGGGAACGGGGAAATTACTCGTTTTAGATGCGTCCGTGATTTATCATTTCTCTACGATTATCGAAAAGTGTGACGCCGAGTGTCTTGTAAAAAACATTTTCTTATTCTCACGTTCTCATATTAATTAGCGAGTAGCATGACAGTTAACTGAAAAGCTTAGCATCTTTCCATAATGGGACACAATATTTTGTTTCCTTTTCATTTGACTCTCTATTTGTAGTAATTAAAAGTATTCGTTCGACTCACTCCACGGAGAACAATGGGCGGTTGCAGAATAATTCGGTCTCCTCTGTTTGTCCTTCCTCTGATTCTACAATTTAACATCAACTATTCTACCTTCTATAACTCTTGTGCGTCTCTTTATCGACCATCGTTGTTGTAGCATAAGCGAATGATGAAAAGTATGAGTACATGCATGATTATAAACATTCCCAACAATTTCAAGATGATATTCATCCGACGCATCCTATGTGTGTTAACTACCAATTCCCAGAAATACGCTGGACGAACAAAAGCACGATCTCTTACTCACTGTATGCCAACTCAGTTGTTTTAATTAAAGGAAATAAAAAGGCTACACATGCGTTTAACAGGAATTTCACTCGTTCACCATTTGTTTCCAAAACCAATTCTATTTATTAACATCAATGTATAGAGTAAATGCCGGTAATAGATTCGAATTCACAGTGCAAGGAATTTACTGCGGATTCTAGTCATGCAGTTAAAAGAGTGCTTTGGCTCATCACTCCCACACATTGCGTCGGCGTGTACCGCCATAACTAGCGTTCCTCAGGTACTTCTATAATAAAGAAGCTGATGCTCCAATTTCTTCAAACTTCATTAAGCATTGTATTTATTTAATTTGTATTGCATTTTATCTGAATTCAGAGAACGGCATATTTAGGAAATAGGAACTTAACGATAATTCCGTCTTCCTTACGTGCATCATGCATCTGTAGCGGAGTAATATCTGTCTCTCCGGCCAGCCGTCGGAACACCTGTACATCGAGCGTTTGTCCGTCAAGCGGAAAAAGTTCTAACCGATTTTCTGTTCGGAAAGCCAATAATAAGCGCAGGCGTATTATGTTTTTATCCACTCGCCCGTAAGAAAGGCATGCGTCCATTTTTAAACACGCCCATGTGTCCTTCCGACAGTACCTAGGTTTCCTCCAGTCTTTATTACGCGTGTTCGGCGCCCCAAGCGTCCGCCTGCGACACCTTTTGTTCGTACGCCCAAGTATCCGTCCCTGCAATAATTAGGGGGTGCGTACCTACCTAAGAATCTATTCATAAATTCGTCAGACGGTCCGTCTGTGAGTGCGTGAGTACGTTCGTCCGTCCAGGCGTGCGTGCGTTCGTCCGTCCAGGCGTGCGTGCGTTCGTCCGTCCAGGCGTGCGTGCGTTCGTCCGTCCAGGCGTGCGTGCGTTCGTCCGTCCGAGCGTGCGTGCGTTCGTTCGTCCGTCCGGGCGTGCGTGCGTGCGTGCGTCCGTCCGTCCGGGCGTGCGTGCATCCGTCCGTCCGTCCGGGCGTGCGTGCATCCGTCCGTCCGTCCGGGCGTGCGTGCATGCGTCCGTCCGGGCGTGCGTGCGTGTATCCGTCCGGGCGTGAGTCCCTCCGGAGGTGCATGCGTGCATTCCTCCGGGCGGGCGTGCGTCCCTCTGGGCGTGCATCCGTCCGTCCGGGCGTGCGTGCGTGCGTGCATCCGTCCGGGCGTGAGTCCCTCCGGAGGTGCATGCGTGCATACCTCCGGGCGTGCGTGCGTGCGTCCCTCTGGGCGTGCATCCGTCCGTCCGGGCGTGCGTGCGTGCGTGCATCCGTCCGGGCGTGCGTCCCACCGGAGGTGCATGCGTCCCTCTGGGCGTGCTTGCGTGCGTCCGTCCGGGCGTCCGCGTGTCCGGGCGTGCGGGCGTCCGCTCATGCAACCGTCCACCCGTTCGTGGGTATGTTCGGGGTGCGTTTGTCCGTGAGTGCATCTGTCCGTGACGCATCCTTCCGTCCATTCCTTCGTGCGTCTGCGTGTCTGTCCGTGGGATCGTTCGTTCGTTGTTCGTTCGTGCATCCGTCGTCAGTCTGTCTGTCTGTCCGTCCGTCCGTTCGTCCGCCCGTCCTTACTGTTCGTGGGTCCGTCCAAATCTTGGAAACACAATAATGTAATATTATATGAAATACAAACAATCCTTTTTTTAATTTTATGGTAGTAAAATAGCGCAAATTGTACAGAGACCAGTAATCGCACAACACTTTTATTTACAGCTTTCTTTCTAGAGAAAGACCTCAATGAATAACATTTCGTTCATGATTATTACCGCCCGAAAAACTGCGAAACGTTCTGAGAGTTGATTTGGTCACGGGCTGACGGCTAGTGCCGAATTACTCACAAACGCCTGAATCGCATGCATATCACGACACATTCCATTGCCAGAATTTGTGTAACAGCTTCTAATACATGTTTACTCTTTTTTTCTTAACCCACAAAAATGGTTTTCCGATCTTGGATTTGAATGCGAGCGTGTAAAATTCTTCAGAAGATGTGATTGCAATAAATCATTGACATAAATTGGGAGTGGCAATACGAATAATAAATATACAGCGTAATCAATGCCCAATGAACCCAAAACATATGCAAAAAGGATTAAAATTAATTTATCTTCACTCTCCAGAATACGCAACTCTACATAACACAGTGAAGAAATTTGAAACAACTTTATTCCATTTATATTGCACATTTGAACCACAATTTAATTATGTTTGCGCCGTTTGCAATGCTGTAATATATACACGTAAATAATATAAATGTAATATCTATAGTACACGTTTCTTGCGACATCTGACAAATGATTTACTTATGCACTGAGCATTTTAGATTAAGTCCTGCTACAGACTAAACCAAGGATTGCATTGCGAGAAATGTGCGACGTAAAATATGGAAAATATGGAACAAGGGAGCGTAATTATCCCCCACGCACTTGAAAGTGTTTTCTCTTTGGCCTCTGCGGAGACAAAAGAGTTCCTCGCCCGAGTCGGTCAGCGAGCGAGTTTTCTCGGGCACATTTCTACTCCATTTGTTAGATGACTCGCTGCCGCAGGGAAACACTAAAAAATGCGTGAGGTTATAATATTTAGCAGTAAAAGATATCATAAACAGAGAGGTTTCTGATATTTCTCTGAATTTCTTTCTTTAAACGAAAATGAATTAGAAAAAACTTGTGAGGAAAATATTCATACTTGTATGTAAGTAGTACATAATGAGCAAATATAAAAATAATAATTTGATGGACGAAACGTGGAGTATTTTGTAAGAATTGAATTAATTTATTATTTTTCTTAATTTGTATTGATTATTTATGAATTAATTAATTGTAAATATCCTTACGAATTATTTGATCATTTACCATTTACAGTAGAACCTCGCTAATCCAAATCCCACAAATCTCAAATTTCAGATAATCCGAACAAAGTTCGTGATGGAGGAAAAATAAACAAAAATAAATAAAATTCTTTATTGTAGTGTAAAAAAAGGATTTTGTAATTACTGTAAAGCTGACTAGCTAATTACTGAAACACAAGTTGTCGAAATGAAACGTTCATTGCACTGGTAACTACGGTGTATATCACGTATTTATGTAGCAGAAATTTTATCTTGGAGGAACTTGTAAAATCGGTAATTGTCTTTTGCCGTAAGGAACTGAATCTGCTTGATGATGCGATATGATAATCTACGCCGCTCTACGTAGCTATTTTCTCACATCGCACGCTACGTTGAATTGTCTGGTATTTCCATAGATTTATTTGTACATGTAAGGTACATTTTTTGGCTAATCCGAACATTTCCGAATCTGGACAAACCACACCCCCAATTAGTTCGGATTGCCGGGGTTCTACTGCACTCATAATTCAGCCAACAAATATAATAAAACAGAGGGGGTAGAGATAACAGAGCTCAAGAAAATTTGGAATTCCTCTATCGTCATATAGTTCTTGTTTTTGCATTAAATAAATAATTTATATGCAATGTAATAACGTATTTCTCTCTAGGCATTTCAAACTCGTTTAGCCGATGATTTACGATTATGCTAGAAAAACAAAGAACATAGCTAATTTTGCTGTCAAGACTCGAACAACTTATTTCTAGTGTCTAGACCCAGCGCCACGGGCCTCTTTCTTCATTTCGTGTCGTATATTTCTCGCAACACATCTGTCGATGAAGTCTGTTGCCAGCCTAAGCTGTTGTCTTGTCCTAACACCATCGTAAATACTATTACTGATGTCAACAAATACTTAATTCATATGTTGACAATTACAGTTGAAGCAGTGGCAGCTCGAGGGTATTCGCACTTTCGTAAGTGCATGCCCAAATTAATTCGGTGACATTTCTCTAAAACATCACATAACACGAGGGGAAAATAAGTTTTCCAAGAGTGTTTCCAAAAAAATGGTATTTCAAAACACGCACCGTTGGAAAGCTGTGATTGACAGTCCGCCGTCAATGCCCTTCGTGATAACCAGCTGGAGCAACTCGGGGAATGCGAACGAGGAAACGGCATCACAGGCTGCCGGGGGGCTGCTGATGAGAGGGAACAACGGTGGCTTATGAACTGATGGAGCTCTCGGCCGATGATGCGAACATTCCCCACAGTACAAACGCAGTGGCGATCTCTGCGAGTGCCTTGACATGACTAAGATATAACACTCGTGTTGCTCCAAGGTTTTACGAGAAGACACTGCACGACGAAGTGTGAGGTATCTCTCCACTTAAATGAGCTCTCATCCCTTCCTCTCTTGCCTTCGTTGCCAGCGCGCGAAACGGGAACGAATTGCTGTGCAGTGTTGCATTCATAAGTATTCTGTTAATTGAATGTCATAAGTACATTTTTACGTTTTAGAGGGAGTTGCAAATACAAATCCATTACGAAGCATGTGAAAACCCAAATGTATTTTGGAATGTTGTAGTAGGCTACTTTTTAATGCGCTTTGAGTAACCGAAGTTAGAGTTTATCCTGTCAAGTGTGTTTGTGCAACTAACAATGAATATCGTCGAAAACATTAAACGAGAGAAATCAATGGCATCAATGAAAAAGTAACGGAAAAAATTGCTGGAAATTAACAGCGTTGACTGAAGCGAAGCAGATTGTGTTTCGTCACACAGTGTAGACGGCAAACTATCCAGATTTTTTTAGTATTGGTAATATAAACTTGTACTCTTAACTTAAATTTTGTAGAGCGAGATTATGTAAAATACTCAAAGCAAAGGAGCAAGTAAAACTGTTGCGAATCAATGTATAAAATAGAACTCTTGACACCCTTGAAAAAACTGTCCTGGAACATGTTGAGTCGCAACGTCTAGCTTCAATCTTTTTGTAACGCTTTAGCAATATGTACGCATTTCATTTCTAAGCTTTTCGATTGATTGATGTTTCTGGACAGGCCAGCAATCAATTGTCCCGTTCATGTACAAAATGCTTTATTCCTGAAGGTGGCGGTGGGCCCCCCCCCCCACAAACAACTAGCTAGTGAGATCCGACGTCAATCTACACGTCGGCTTGCGGGAGTTTCTCCTCCGCGGATCTCCAACAGTAGGAAACCCCCCTAGCCGGCACAAACTAAGCTCCCGAACATGCATGATAATGTAGGGCATGTAAATTCAAATGTAGGTGTGCGTATGAACAGAGGACTGAACAAGGAAGAGGAAGGAAAGAACGACGCGGTCCTTTGTCAGTTTGTTAGGGTACAGCTTCAACTTTCGCCTGGTATTCATCTGAGAATCCACGAACATTTACCGATCGCATGAGCACTCAGGAAGAATTCTCTTCCAGACAATGACTGAATTTGATCTAGCTCTAAAGGTAGTGATGAAAATCCGCCACAGTCGAGACTTCCCAGTCAGAGTTCCTACAGAGATATCGGTAATGCTGGTTCAGCCGGTTCCAAGCTTTTCGGAAAATACAATGTTATAACTCTATTCAATGTTCTGCACACTTTCAACAAAGCCTCAACCTTCTAATAAATTTGGCGTCGCTCTCTAAACCATATTTAACAGTGAAAGCGATTTTAATTATCAAAGTTGATTTCAAGGAGGTACCATGAACAAGTTAATCGTTCAGTTAAGAAACGAAACCGACAGCTCTAATGTTTATTTTTTACCACTGCGCCAAAGTAGAATTAACACACACACTTAGATGCATTTCAACATTTCTTTATAAAACGTGTTTAATTGATTGTTTATTCGTTACACTGTACATGCGTATTTTTCTCATTTCCAGCATCATCTACGCATCGTTTGAGAATGGTAAACATGGCGACAGTGTCGAAACGAAATGTTCGTTGAGCAATGATTTTTGCGATGAAGCAAAGCTCTCGTTCCGTAGCAAGACAAAAGAAGTGGGGAGGCGAAGTGGTGGAGAGACAGTTACCGCAAAAAATGAAGTTGGTGTCCGGTGAGGGTCTTCGGTCGCAACCGCGAGTAGTAAAGCTGCTCTGACGGCCCACAAACCGCGCCGCAGCGCGTCACGGCATCGAGTGTGGGACTGTCGTTAACTCCTCCACGCTGGTCAGAGTTACGGCGCGAAAGGAAACAGCCCTTGCCTTTGCGAGTCGTTAAAACGCCTCCCACTGCTCTCACGAAAAACAGTTTTACAGTGCGTCCAACTGCTTCAAAAACGCATCGCCTAAACACGTATACATGTGCACAGTCAGGAAAAACGGCGTAGGTGGTTCACGGCACCAATGGTTTTCACTGCAGCTCCTCTGACCGGGAGGTCCTAGGGTTCGATACCCGACGGTGGCAGGATGTTCGACACTAGCTACATAATTAGGCCGAATTTGCCCGCTGGCTTAAGGACAATTCAAGAGGCCGGTTGCTCTGATAGCTTGTGGTTTCTCCGATCAAAACCAGGCGAATGCCGGAACAGTGCACACATGCACTAACATGCACTACAATAAAACGCACGACGGGAGCCCAGTCGGGAGCTTAGAGCTTAGCCCGTGCGGGGGAGGTGCCCGTTGGTGGAGATATCTGGTAAGGGAAAACCGCCCAAACCGAGATTCATGTCGTGTACGTCATCAGTGGAAGGGGAATATCACCACCACATCCAGTGACGAAAACATGCACTACACTTACGGGACCAGTGACCTTAGCAGTTGACGGGCCCGGAAACAGTATAATAATTAAGCATTTTTTAATTTTTTTTTTCGTTAATCGGCCGACTAGGACCACGCATGCAAGCATCCTGCATTTACCGTGGCTCAGTTTTTATTTATTATCGCGGTGGCAGGTGCTTGCAACAACTTTTGGGGGGACCAGCATTTTAGCTGGATCCGATTTTTATCCCCCACGGTTGTTAGCCCTGGGGGTATGGAAGATGAAATGATGATACGATGATAATGGGGGTGAAAGGACAACACATACAGACATACACAAATACACCCATGCCCGAGGCGGGACTCGAACCCGCGATCTTCTGGTCCGAAACCACTCCGGCACTACTGCCTTAGCAATCTCGGCCATCTGATCGGCAATAATTAAGCATTATGTTGTTGTTTTATTTGTTTTTTCTTTCTTTTTTCTTCATTCGATGAGCATATTAATATTAATTGATTTTGCCTGTAATACTTGGTGCAAACTGATTTTCGTCGGCACAACCAGACCTACATACAAGAGCACATGACATTATCTAACATCATACTGCAGTGTCCCTAAATTCGTCTTTGCAGCAATGTCGGCCACTTATGCGTATTCTTGATATATTCTTGGACATGGATCACGTGAGGACTAGTCAGAGGTGGAAAACAATAAAGATGTTGTGCAGATGAAAGCCGAAAAAACACATTTTACAAAGAATTACATTTTTAATTTTACATTTTCCATAAAAAGAAAAACAACATCGTGTTAGATTGTAATACAAACTATGCAGTTGTTTTGAGCAAATTATTATGCCGGTTACGGACCGAAGGTTTGAGAGATGTCGATTACACAATATTTTTCAGTCTATAATTTAATCCCAGAAATTCTTAGGCATTAATTTTCCTCTTCATGTTAAATACGTGACACCGGCTCTAAAAGCTTAGTGATAACAAGTTTGTGTTTCGTGTTACAGTTATTCGAAAGCAGGTAGTTTTAGTATAAGGCCCCAATAATGGAGAATTTTAAAAACCAGCTAATTAAATAGGAGAATAACACAACTGGTTGGTGATGTATTCTAGAAATTCGCTATTTTGATAGGTTGTTACTAAGATTTTCTCTGAACATTTCCCGGTGGAAGCCAGAGCAATATCCCAAATAACGCCCCACAGTATGTGTATGATCTACACTTGTTTTCCTTGTCCCGTTTCTTATTCATCATGTTAAAATTCGTTGCCCAGAAGTAAAATGTTTACGACCTTCCTAAGGTTAAACCTTTCTAAAATTCCGAAAAAGATCATTCTAAGTATTGCTGAATTCATCAAGGAAATTAACTGAAGAAAAACATAAATATACACCTCGCATTCTAAACATTATTCACGTATTTCAGTTTCTCGTTGTCAGTTTCATAACAAAACGAATATGTTTAATTAATTTTGCACTCTATTCTGGCTTTATACAGTGGCGTTTGTGATAATCGAAACACCAAGGAGACATACTATTACACGAAATTTATTCCATATATTTGGAACATCGCAATTTACAAATTATTAAAATTACAGAACTGTATCAACATTTTGACCTTCAGTATTTAGTCAATGGAATCCGACGTAGTGGTATGAGTGCCACGGAGAGACCGAGAGACCGAGAGACCGAGAGACCGAGAGACGGAGAGACCGAGAGACCGAGAGACGGAGAGACGGAGAGACGGAGAGACCGAGAGACCGAGAGACCGAGAGACCGAGAGACCGAGAGACCGAGAGACCGAGAGACCGAGAGACCGAGAGACGGAGAGACCGAGAGACGGAGAGACGGAGAGACCGAGAGACCGAGAGACCGAGAGACCGAGAGACCGAGAGACCGAGAGACCGAGAGACCGAGAGACCGAGAGACGGAGAGACCGAGAGACGGAGAGACCGAGAGACGGAGAGACCGAGAGACCGAGAGACGGAGAGACCGAGAGACGGAGAGACGGAGAGACCGAGAGACGGAGAGACCGAGAGACGGAGAGACCGAGAGACGGAGAGACCGAGAGACGGAGAGACCGAGAGACGGAGAGACCGAGAGACGGAGAGACCGAGAGACGGAGAGACCGAGAGACGGAGAGACCGAGAGACGGAGAGACCGAGAGACGGAGAGACCGAGAGACGGAGAGACCGAGAGACGGAGAGACCGAGAGACGGAGAGACCGAGAGACGGAGAGACCGAGAGACGGAGAGACCGAGAGACGGAGAGACCGAGAGACGGAGAGACCGAGAGACGGAGAGACCGAGAGACGGAGAGACCGAGAGACGGAGAGACCGAGAGACGGAGAGACCGAGAGACGGAGAGACCGAGAGACGGAGAGACCGAGAGACGGAGAGACCGAGAGACCGAGAGACGGAGAGACGGAGAGACCGAGAGACGGAGAGACCGAGAGACGGAGAGACGGAGAGACCGAGAGACCGAGAGACCGAGAGACCGAGAGACCGAGAGACCGAGAGACCGAGAGACCGAGAGACCGAGAGACCGAGAGACCGAGAGACGGAGAGACCGAGAGACGGAGAGACGGAGAGACCGAGAGACCGAGAGACCGAGAGACCGAGAGACCGAGAGACCGAGAGACCGAGAGACCGAGAGACCGAGAGACCGAGAGACGGAGAGACCGAGAGACGGAGAGACCGAGAGACGGAGAGACCGAGAGACGGAGAGACGGAGAGACCGAGAGACGGAGAGACCGAGAGACGGAGAGACCGAGAGACGGAGAGACCGAGAGACGGAGAGACCGAGAGACGGAGAGACCGAGAGACGGAGAGACCGAGAGACGGAGAGACCGAGAGACGGAGAGACCGAGAGACGGAGAGACCGAGAGACGGAGAGACCGAGAGACGGAGAGACCGAGAGACGGAGAGACCGAGAGACGGAGAGACCGAGAGACGGAGAGACCGAGAGACGGAGAGACCGAGAGACGGAGAGACCGAGAGACGGAGAGACCGAGAGACCGAGAGACCGAGAGACCGAGAGACCGAGAGACCGAGAGACCGAGAGACCGAGAGACCGAGAGACCGAGAGACCGAGAGACCGAGAGACCGAGAGACCGAGAGACCGAGAGACCGAGAGACCGAGAGACCGAGAGACCGAGAGACGGAGAGACCGAGAGACGGAGAGACGGAGAGACCGAGAGACCGAGAGACCGAGAGACCGAGAGACCGAGAGACCGAGAGACCGAGAGACCGAGAGACCGAGAGACCGAGAGACCGAGAGACGGAGAGACGGAGAGACCGAGAGACGGAGAGACCGAGAGACGGAGAGACCGAGAGACGGAGAGACCGAGAGACGGAGAGACGGAGAGACCGAGAGACGGAGAGACCGAGAGACGGAGAGACCGAGAGACGGAGAGACCGAGAGACGGAGAGACCGAGAGACGGAGAGACCGAGAGACGGAGAGACCGAGAGACGGAGAGACCGAGAGACGGAGAGACCGAGAGACGGAGAGACCGAGAGACGGAGAGACCGAGAGACGGAGAGACCGAGAGACGGAGAGACCGAGAGACGGAGAGACCGAGAGACGGAGAGACCGAGAGACGGAGAGACCGAGAGACGGAGAGACGGAGAGACCGAGAGACGGAGAGACGGAGAGACCGAGAGACCGAGAGACGGAGAGACGGAGAGACGGAGAGACGGAGAGACGGAGAGACGGAGAGACCGAGAGACCGAGAGACCGAGAGACCGAGAGACCGAGAGACCGAGAGACCGAGAGACCGAGAGACCGAGAGACCGAGAGACCGAGAGACCGAGAGACCGAGAGACCGAGAGACCGAGAGACCGAGAGACCGAGAGACCGAGAGACCGAGAGACCGAGAGACCGAGAGACCGAGAGACCGAGAGACCGAGAGACCGAGAGACCGAGAGACGGAGAGACGGAGACGGAGAGACGGAGAGACGGAGACGGAGAGACAGAGACGGAGAGACGGAGAGACGGAGACGGAGAGACGGAGACGGAGAGACAGAAACAGAGAGACAGAGACGGAGAGACAGAGACAGAGACAGAGAGAAAGAGACAGAGAGACAGAGACAGAGAGACAGAGACAGAGAGACAGAGACAGAGAGACAGAGACAGAGAGACAGACAGAGAGACAGAGACAGAGAGACAGAGACAGAGAGACAGAGACAGAGAGACAGAGACAGAGAGACAGAGACAGAGAGACAGAGACAGACAGAGACAGAGAGACAGACAGAGTGACAGAGAGAGACAGACAGAGTGACAGAGAGAGACAGACAGAGTGACAGAGAGAGAGAGAGACAGAGAGAAGAAATTATATGATGGCATTGGTTTCGTCAAACTTCACAAGATTTTTATGTAATATGGAATTCACTGTTATACACAGATATACTTCGCATCTCTGCATGAGCCTATCGAACAGTTTCTTGTAGAACCAAGACGACCGCAAATAATCACACTTTCCTTTTGGTGACAATGTCGTTTTGAACTCTGTCATATTTGACCATTTCTAATTCCACAGGGTACATTGTTACATCGCACCGTTGTGGAGTAATTTAAGGGGCGTGATATCCGATGACATTCATTTCTGATCGTTCTTGGCGACGAGGCCAGAGCGCTCGAGATTGGTAATTTCTTATTGCCATTACCAAGAACGAACGATACCGATACTAGGCCATGTTGTCGGGGTACGCACTCCGCGACGGCAAACGAAACTAGTGATGTTATAACATCACACAATTTCGCTTGTTATTAATAACCGTTTCAATTTTCGAAATTTCATGAAGTTCAACGAATTTGATACCTGCAGTGTTTTAAGTGCCCGTTAGTCTACATCTAATTTATTACAAGAGATTTCATTTAATTCAAACATATTTAACGGAATATTGTACTCTTGCAAATTCCGAAAATAGTTTGCTGAAAATTGAACAAACACAACTTTTTTACCGCCCGTTGATATATCCGAGGAGAAAATTTAAAGTAAAAATAAAAGACCGTTTTGGAGAAATAATATTGTGTAAAATTGCCTTTTTTTCTCCCAACATTACGCGAAAACCACTCATATTTTCGAAAACTTTTACGGATTTCAACGAAAATGAGATATGCGACATTCATTTAAGCGCTCTTTATGCTATCCGAGGTTGACGTTTAATCAAAGAATTTGGACACATTTTTTTTAGAAAAGGTTGAAAATGTTGTTCAGGCTTTATGTATAGTACCTCCACAAATCAATATATTAGTTCCAGACCCGCAGGGCCTAGGGTTCGTTCAAATGGCCGGGAAGTATCAATTTGGATAAATAATGTAAATGGATTACGCCTGAGCGTTGAAAAAGGGCAGACACAGAGACAGTCGGACGGAGAGCCCGACTTTTACCGTTAATCAATTTTGCGGTAACAAGGACTCAAAACAACATTAATTATGACTAGACAACGTGTTAGAGGAAGCAATTTACTACATATGGGATCACGATTTATCTATTCTTTCGTTACCAGGGCCCGAGAGTAAGAGATTTCTGTCAAAAAATTGCCTATTTCCGCTGTACGATTACAATACTTACTCTTTTTACGGAGTAAGGCGAGAACGTAAAAGCAATTTCACGAATGATGTTGGCGTCACCCGTTCTCTCTTCATTGTTTATCACTCAAACGTCATCAAAAAAACTCTTAAAAGCATTATTTATTCAATTTTTAATTGGGGAGGGTAACTTAACGATGAGTACAAAATATTATAATATGCTCTTCGACGAAAACAATTTAAGTTCGATCGCACAAGACGCATTTCACACCTCTGCATAGTTGTGCACAATCTGCACAAAAGTGACGTCATGTTTAAAATAGTTTAAATTCGTTTTTATTGTTAAAATTAATTAATATTCTGTATTGAATTATTTTCGCCTTTGTAAGAGAGCTTTACACTGTCTAATATAATAATCTGAAGGGGTCAGGAGTCTGATACGCGTACAGCCATGGCGACGGCGCGTCGAGCAATATTGGTGAAAATTTAATACGTTCCGAAACTATTCGTGGTGTGTTGGGGTTGCCTCGTGCTCGATTGCATTGTCGGTGGATTTCTTGCAGATCATCCTTTTCCCCCTTGAAATTGTGAACCGGAAAATCAAGGCACACAACTCTGTATTCCTTAATATCGAAATCCATCGACTCCTTTCTGAGGTTACGGATAACCTTTCCTCTACAGTCCGTGAACTTTTCTGTGAGAGTTCGCCAATTTTAGAAATTGAAAATTAATACATAAATAGTATAAATATTCTTATAAATATCATTATATCTGCAAATACAATACATCAATTTCTTAGACTGAAATTTCAAGCGGAAAAGCAACAGTTCGTGTTACGAAACGTTTTCATCACCCTCCGTGTAATTCCGACCACTAATCGAGGACTGTGTTCTCTACTTGACTTTGAAATAGTGGCTCGGTGGACAACGATTTTAAAACGACGGTGAATCAATTTGTGGCGTTACCAACTGGTCCAATTCCCAGGTGGCACACGTCTTACTCGGCATACTATGCATAGGAGTTAAAGAAGTTGGTGCAGTGTTGCTGAAGGTGTATAGATATTAATGGCGATTACGTGGAAAAGTTGAGGAGATGTAGTGTATGTAGTAAAATAGTACTGTCAATAAAAAGGTTTTCTCATTACCTTACTTATTTTTATTATCAAACTGATCATCGTTTTTCGCCTTATACCACTACCGTTACACGCGCGAAAAACTGTTCTCAGGTCGGACAGGTTTTAATGTAATTACTATGACTAATTGCTAAGATGCGTACCTCTCCTATTCGCAACATGTCCAAGGCCTCACGTGTTTTTAAAACACGGACGTTTTGCCAAGTGCGTAGGAGAGAGATAATAATATTTATGGAAAAAGTAAGAAAATACTTGTTTTGAATCCGTTGAAGCTAATGATCGCCATCATACCGATTGGTAAATGGTAGTAGCTTAGAATAGAAGTGAAAAATCGTTTATTGTTCCAGGAGAGAGAGGGAGGGGGTAGTGACAGAGAGGGGAAAGACTGAAGGTTTGGGAACGAGGACGGTCGGACGAACGGAAGGAAGGACAGACAGACGGACGGACGGACGGACGGACGGACGGACCGAACGGCCGACTGAACGGCCGGGCGAACAGGCGGCCGGCCGGCCGAACGGCCGAACGAACGGACGGAGGAACGGACGGAGGAACGGACGGAGGAACGGACGGAGGAACGGACGGAGGAACGGACGGAGGAACGGACGGAGGAACGGACGGAGGAACGGACGGAGGAACGGACGGAGGAACGGACGGAGGAACGGACGGAGGAACGGACGGAGGAACGGACGGAGGAACGGACGGACGGACGGACGAAAGAACGAACGGACGGATGAACGATGGAAGGGACGAAGGGATGGAAGGGACGCAGGGGGGAGAGGAGGGAGGAACAGTGGAATGGAGGGCGGGTGGGTGCTGCGAGCGAAATCAGAATGCGCGACCCCGACGCCGCTACGCGCCGCGCCTGCGCCCTCGCGCCCGCCGCATGCGAATGCGAATGCGCGCCGGGCAGCGGGCGACACACGTCGCTCGCCTCCGGGGGCAAAACCTCACGCACCTCTCCATACGAACCGCGCGACGAACTGTACTAGGAAACTGGAACTTTTCTGGCAAACATTTCCGGAAATTCGCAATCATACTACAACTAAACCGCCTAGAAATCCATCTTCACAGCGCGTGTGCTAAAGTTTTGATTGACAGCTATGTCTCCTCCATAGCCATCTGCTATCTTTTCGTTAATTTCTCCTCTCTGCTGTTCAACGTAGTTTCCACTCATTCAGAGTCAATGTCAGTTGACACACAGGCACCTCCAATTACACAAACCGTAATTGGGAGGGCCGCCGGAGACACGTCGGAAGGTGGTGACTTACTTGGCGAGATGGCCCAACCCTCACGGAATTGTATGATTACCTACAGTAATGATTCCTTTGCCATGTCTCTAATAGAATAATGGCAAGCAAATTGATAATTACATTTTTTTTAGAATTAAGAAAAAAAGGATTATATGCTGGCGAGACCTTTGTCTGTAAAGACAGAATCACGAGGGGAAATCATTCATGGCAAATGCGGTATTCAAACTCACAACCATGGTGTAGAGCGGTTGTTTTAAAGCCAGTAATTAGGTTGAAGTATTAGAATTACCACTGATTCCCTAACTTTTCTAGTTGTGTACAATTAATAATTATATACATGAGAATGTGTCACCAACCAAAACACCTCTGACGTTTACTGAAGTAACACTACACCAATTCTACCGCTTTTAGTTCCAGTTCCCGAAATCTTGTTTCTACAGTGACAATAAAATGCATACATAAATAATAATCTAACATCGAATGGCCATGTTCGCGATCTTAGAGCCTATTCTTACCCATTCTTCATAATTTTGGAGGGTTGGTTTGAACCTCGTCATTACGATTATGATCAGCGAGATTGCAGACTAATAGTGTCGGTGCCGATCAGTTCATTAGGGCATAATCCGCTCTGTCCGTCCATCCCGCGACAGTTGTGAAAGTTTTATTTTCGTCCGTGTACATCACGGAGCCGTCGCACTGCGAGCCGATGGAGGGGGCATCGGCGGCGTCGGCGACCGCCGCCCGGAGCGCCTCGTATGAGAAGCACGAGCCGCCGCGGATATCCGTTTGGCATGCGGCGGGAGTAGCGCCGAATGTTATTGATAACATCCGATTCCCGAATGGAAACGATCGCATCGCTGCCCGCTCCGGCCGGCCGTGGCTGACGTGTGCGCGGCATCCGGGTGCGGGGCAGAGGTGTTGGGCTTGGCACGGCGCGGCACGGCGCGGCACGGCGCGGCGCGACGCAGCGCGACGCGGGGATATTCGGGAACATCAGGGCGGGGCGGCTCGTATCAGGGGAAAGGTGGACGGAGGTGGAGAGAGGCGGGAAAAGGTGGGGAGGGGTGAGCAGATATAGGGACAGATGGGAAACGGCGGGACGAGGCGGGGAGATGTGGTGCGACGAAGGAGAGATGGGGTGAGGCGCTGTGGGATGAGGCGGGGTGGAGAGAGGTTAGCTGGAAAGAAAAAGGTTTTGCGAACAAGAGCAATGCGCATCCAGACGAGGCGTAATAACGCTACGCGATGAGGGAAAAGTGGATAACAGACTTCGATGGCGGGGCGTGCGCGGGAAGGGGCCAGGCGGCGCGAGGTGGGATGGGGCGTGGTCGTCGCTGTGCTGCGGGGAGACGCGGGTGGCGAGAAGCGAGCTGGTGGAAGCCGCACGAGGTGGGTCGAGGGTTGACGGGGCGGACATAGCGGAGCAGGGTGTAACGTGACGTGACGTGACGTGACGTGACGTGACGTGACGTGACGTGACGTGACGTGACGTGGCGTGGCGTGGCGTGGCGTGGCGTGGCGTGGCGTGGCGTGGCGTGGGGTGGGAGGCGTGGCGTGGCGTGGCGTGGAGTGGCGTGGCGTGGCGTGGCGTGGCGTAGCGCGGCGTAGCGTGGAGTGACGTAGCATAGTGTAGCGTCGAGTGGCGTAGCGAAGAGTGGCGGGACGGGGAGTGGTGAAGCGGAGCGGAGCGGGGCGGAGCGGGGCAGGGCAGGGCGGGGCTAGGTGCGTGAACTGTCTGGTATGGCGCGATGCGAGATGAAGATCTAATTATCCTGTGTCCACCCTTTTTCGTTCACATCGGAGATGAATGATTTAATGTATATGTGATGAACGACAGTGGAGAATTAAATGATAAAGCAAAGTAGAACTAGCAGGCAGGAAATCGACAGAAACAAAAGGAAAGCTGACGCGAATCCGCTTTGACCACCACTAATTCACTTATTGTGACATGTAACAGATCTAAGCACTCCACACGGGTCGCCCGCGACGAGAGGTGAGGCGACTGCGCTGAGAAGCCTGTGCGCGGTATCTAGTCCGTGTCGCGCCACCCCACACTCACGCCTCCGC
The DNA here is from genome assembly GCA_038098605.1 of Gryllus longicercus. Lineage (NCBI taxonomy): Eukaryota > Metazoa > Arthropoda > Insecta > Orthoptera > Gryllidae > Gryllus > Gryllus longicercus. The sequence goes on from JAZDUA010000797.1 coordinate 162,213, forward strand.
CGATTTATTTAGTGGGCTGCGTGCGGTGCCTTCGGATGCCACAGCGGAGTGTCCCACGACATATCGATGTCCAGTTCCCAGCGTCAACTCACGGCGACACTTGGAGAGAATGAACAATAATTTAGAATGAATGACCAATCGGTAGCCCTGCCACATCTTGAACGGAATTAGTTGCAACCCCTCTGTCTGATGAATACATTTTATTTACTGAAGTTTTAATAATTATATGGTGAAACCTGTACAAACGACCACTATTCCTTCCATATTAACGCAGTTTTTTAAAGCGGTAAAAACTTATAGGTGGATTCGTAGATTTTACAAAAAAAATGGTATATTATTAGTAGACATCTTATGTTTGGGAATGTGCCTAATATCGTATGTTAATAATATGTGGGCACGAATTTATGAAAAATGAAACATAATGACGTCATCACTACAAAGTCTCATATTTAACGTTAAAGAATTGATATCTGAAACCATGTATAACTTACAAGCATATTGATAACTGCTGGTGAATGTGTTCTACATACGATCATCGTATTAGGTTACCACGACAATCGGAGCAATTTTGTATGGAACGGTGAACCAAAATGTTTGGTTCACATACCAAAACATATCGAAAATGGGTCATTATAGCATCCTACACTCTTTCGTCAAACAAACGAATTTTTGCTAGAGGAAATTCTACCAGATTCTGCACAGCCAAGAAAGATATTGGCCTAGATTCAAATGGATCTTATTTGCGACCTAGTAATGAGTACGACTGGTTTTCTAACACAGCGCAAATTGCGAATATAATATAAATATGGGTCTCTTGTATCGCATATGTCCTATGATTCCTCACGAACTGTTACACTGATAGGAATTGCCCTGAATACGATTTCAAGAAACCATGTGTGTCGCGGTAGGGATTTTCATCGCACGACGCACATTGTTCTTGATGCGTATTGAAATCACGTACGGTCCGTGATGTCCACAACAGTGAATGGACAAGTTCATTTAATAACAGAAATTGACTTTCCGATCAAGTTAACATCAATCATTGCATGCACAATTTCGAATTCGGTACGTACTTTCGGTGCACAATTTCGAATTCGGTGCAGAGCGGACTGCATACTTTCACCGAATGTTCTGAGTCAAAGCGCATACTAAAATATGTGTTGGATAGATTTTACAACGTTCTGTCCACGTCTCTCTCAAGCAAACAATAAATGATTATCTTGACGAGTCCACTATTATTTATAATTTTTATATTTTTATTACCGGGAGCGATGGAGCACATAAACTGATGTCACTGTCACTGTCAGCTAGGTGAATTCAGTCACTAACTGGAGGAGAATTCTAGCGGCCGGCTGCTCTGATCGGTAGTTTTCCGTGGTTTCTCTATCAACACGAGGCGAATGCCACCCTAACAAACTGGCGCGATTTTTCCTATATATTTCTTGTTCCATCCTCACCACTTAAACACACTTACCTCAACATGCAATACACTACCACACATGACGGGAGACCAGTCGCGAGCTTAAGGCTTGTCCCGGCTGGGGCGTTGCCCCGCTTTGGGAGATACCTGGTTGGGGAAACACCGCTAGCTGATGTTAGGTCTGCGCCGGGTCTCGACATACAGTGGGGGCAGACCACCGCCACTTCCCAAACAAAATCAAAATGCACCACACTTACGAGACTAATGACCCTAGCAGTCGACGCGCCTGGAATCATTAACAATCAATCATATTATATTCTTTAGTCTGATGAAAGGTTTTCATTTTTTATTCTATAGTCGGATGACATGAATTAATGAATAAATAAATACGAATGAATTTCTTTCATTTGATTTCCACTCTGCGCGCAATATAGTGAAAAAAGAAGGAAAATTAAAGTACATCGACACATCGTTTGGGAGAAATGCTATGTAATCAATGTGGCAAAATGTGCAAATGTCGCGATGCAACAGACAGAAACCAGATGTTAATTGCTGCGTTTATACGCAGGGCAAGAATGAGTAATTTCAAAGGGACTGAAACAGTCGCCTATCTTTAAGCGGGACCAATTCGCGGAAGGTAGTTTGAGGAAACGACAGAAATAAATAAGACATGATGACAAAAATAGATTTTCTCAGGGCGCTTGTGCTTGCGCCTGGGATAGTTTAAGTATTTCAAAACCAATGCGCGATCTGTGACCCAACAACAGAAAGAGCACGCATCCATCCGTGAGAGACGAAGAGGACGCGAAGCAGCCGGGCAGTGCCTGGCAGATCGGAAAGGTTGACCGACCCATATCGATTACGACTGAAATCAACAACACATGACAAAAATTGATTTTCTCAGGAGGGCAATTATCACGGGTACAGACGTGCGCTTGTGTTCCGGATAGTTTCAATACTTGAATTCCAGCGCACGACCTATCCCAACAGGAAAAGAGTATATTGTGATACGCATCTATCCCGGAGAGATGGAGGGAGGCGAATCACCTGGTCAGAGCCCGGTAGTTCAGAAAGATTAAGCGACCCGTATCAATTAAAACTGAAATAAACAAGACATGGCGACCACAAAACTGAGTTTTTCTCAGGGGGACATTCATCACGGCTCCATATGGGCGTTGTGTTCTGAGTAGTTTCAATAATTGAATTCCAACGCACATCCTATAAGCCAATGAAATGCGTTGTTTTGTGGCAACGAAAAATAAGGTAAAACTCCTAGCCATCACACGGCTGTGTGTGTGTGAATAATGACTTACAATGTGTCCTTACAGACTAATTTAAAGAGCTTCCTGTCCATGTTCTCAACTGAGCACCTAGGCGGTCAAGGTAGTGTGTGTGCCGGCGGTGGACCGATACACTCCACAATATCAATTCAAAAAATTGCTCTATTATTTAAGCAAAAATAAACAAAACAATGGAACATGTTACACTATTCTCCCAAATCTAATTTTTTAAAGAGCAGGTTTCTGTTGAAAAATTTGTGATAAGAAGTGACAATTCGCAAAGTGACTCTTACCTCAAAATAAATAGCAAAATAAAATACTTCAGGAAGAATTTTCTTTTAAAGATCATACTACATCCTTTGGATTGATGTGAGAGATAGACCTAGTTGTACAAATTCATGCACATGAAATGATTGGTAGGCGTTTGTAATATTTGAGGCGTGCAGAGAGTGAGGGGGTTAACCAACTAGGGTGTGGAATTGAGATAAATTGAGTTTTGCTTTTGTTTTGTTTTATCCACCATTTGTATAATAGAGGGGAAAGTTTTGTTTCTGTCATCTTCAAGGCGACAAACTTGTTTAATTGGGGGAATATAATTTAGCAATTCTAGAAGTAGTATTTTACAGACAATACACAATCCCAAAGGTAAGAAAGTTTCATCAATCTATTGGCTGATATTTTTTGTAACTCCCTCATTCTGTAAACTTGGCTGTATTATTTTCTTGTAGTGACACTACTAAGACATCAATTCTGTACCTAACAAAGTCTTTTACTTTGCTAAATTTTTAAAAAATGCCCATTCACAGACAGAGCGTTGTTTGTTCTTGGGTACCATTTTCCCAATCACTAACATTCTTCATCAATGTTCTGCTTGCTAATATTTCCTAGACTTCTCCATTTGGTAGGATCATGAATGCGTTTTTGTCACTTTTCTGCGGGCTGTCTGACATACACGGATCCATTGGCAGTTGATTTTGTCATTTCGGGAGCGCCAAATAATTTTGGCATTATTCCCATAAGTGTAGTGCATGTCACATCCCACATTCCAGGATGTAGCGGTGTCCTAGCTAGAAAGTGAAATTCGAAGCCGATCTACACGTCAGCTTAAGGGTTTTCTTCTTCCAGGTACCACCGCCAATAGAGCACCGCCTCAGCCAGGACAAGCTCCAAGCTGCCGACTCGTCCCCCGATACACGTAATAGTGGACTGCATGTAAGAGTAAGAATGTGTAAGAGGAGAGGATGGGGAAAGGACGAGGAAGGAAAAATCGTGCGCTGCCCGTGGTCCTTTGTTAATTCGCTGTTCCGGCATTCAGATGGTATTGATCAGAGAAAACTACCTATCGGCAGCAGGCTGCTATAATTCTCCTTCAGGCAGCTTCAATTTTCCTGACAGAGACACTGCAGTGGAAATAGTTGTTGCACAGAGCCATTGCAAAACAAGAAATACTGGAAACCCGTGAAACGGATATGTCAGTCATTGAGGATCAAATGTCTGATACTGCAATATTTATATTCCAACGACATTATTTAAAATGTTAATACAAATCTTTTGGTGGATTGCATATGGGATGTAATGAATACATCTGAAGTGCTGGTACTAGTGTTGATATTATCAATGACACTCGTGAATTAGCTACCTCTATTACGGTAATTGTAGAATACGGGCGTATCGCCAATTTTAAAAGATCGGAATATAATTTATTAATGTACAAAACTACATAATTATCGCACATTAAAAAAATTTACGGAATCAATAAAAGATAAAGAGAGAATATAGAATATGCCAAAAACTCGAGTTTCTGGTTTTGTGGGTTCGCTTCATAATTCATAAAAAGCCTCATTTGTTTTTGAACACTAAAAAAATGCTTGATTTTCATCGAGGGATTTCACTCGGAAAGAGTTGGAGATTGTACGGTTCATTTGTGATAGGAATACACTGGTAATACGATAGGGACAATAATAGTTTTATAAATGAAATCTTTTCAAAAATATCAATTATTTGCAGTCCATGAGACAGAGACAACCACTCTCTATTAACTAAAGCTGCAAATAAAATATTTCGAAGAAGTGAAATCCTTCATGTGCGTGTTCTTGCGCATCAGTATTCGTAATAAGCTAGCTTAAAACGCAAAACAACTTACTAGAATAAACGTAAAAATATTTCGAGGGCAATTATGATAATAACCACAATTACCTTATTTCTACACATGAACAATAACAATAATTTTGAGCCCCTTCGGCAATACGTCAAGAAACATAACTCGTTGAAGATTATTGGCAAAGGTGACAGGAGTTTCGTTCTTTGGAAGAGGGGAAAATAATCTGCCAATTTTGTTCCACAGCTCTGGAAAACACCCTATCCCCGCGATCATCGTTGTCCGACTGTTTTTCCTCTGAATAAAAAATGCCGTGCATGCCTCCTCTCCCAGCGAATATCGAACCGTCTCCCCGACCCAACACGCCCCCTCCCGCCGCCACCCCTCCTCCCCCGCGCTCCCCATGCCTCCCCCGCCCCCCCCCCACCAGCACCGCACAGCGTTGCCACATGGTGCCCTGCCAGCGGGAATAATTAACGCAGCAATTAAGAGCGGCCGCAATCAGCGCGCGCCGCGTAATGGGCCCCGCAATTTCCTCCGCTCCCCCGCACCCCCCCCCCGCGTCGCCCCAGAGAGGGGGGTTCCAGCGGAAGGGGACGGGGGTTCAAAGGGGACTCCTCTGCGGGTCGGGTGATGGTGGTGGGGATTACAGGGGAACGCGCTTCTGAGCCCCTGAAAGGAGCGCAACGCTGCCGACAGTAATAAAGGGGAGTGGCGTGAATGGTCCAAGGCAGCTTAATGAAAGGGATTGGAGAACAATAAAAACGGAGCTCCAATAATGTAGTTTTTCCGGGCGAATAACCTTGCACCCTTCAGGTTCTCTTCAACATTCGTAAACAGGGCGAGAGAAAGAATAGAAGGCGGAATATAGAAATGTGAATTTCAAACAGAAAAAGAGAAAAACATGCAGTGAATTACACGAAGGAATGCAATGGAAAGAATTGAAGTGCGTTTCAATTACGGCTGGAGTTGGGGATAAAATAATAAACGTAAAGTGGGAGAGAAAAGTGATAGGGCAATGGAGAAGTAAGCGTGTATTAATGTGCATTTTAATCTGATTATGTAACAATTCCATTTTTTCTGACGTGAGAATTACTGGTGAGGTTTGGCACTACAGTGAGTATTAGAATACTTTTGATATACTTTGGCGTTTAAAAAAACATCCGGCCAATTGGGTACCTTTCTAGATTCTAGGCTCTTGTAGACCTCTTGTAGAACGAAGTGTAGTACCTTCCCCTCCTGTCCCTCACCCCCCCCCCCCCCCCGCGTGGCCTGGCCCACAGCGCCCGCGCCGCCGCCAACACCGCCACCGCCGCCACTCGGCCCGCCCACTCGCCCGCTCGCTCGTCCTCTCACTGGTGCGTTCGCTCCCTCGGCCGCGAGTTCAATGGTTCATTCGCTTCCTCGCCCACCCGCCCTTCTCTTCTCTTCTCTCGCGCTCGCCCTCCCTTGCTCATTCGCGCAGTCGTTCTCCCTCTTGCACCCCCTCTCTCGTCATCCTGTCGTTCGCTCCTTCGCCCCTTCCTCACACCCTCGCGTTCGCTCGATCTTCCTCCCTTCCCCTTCCTCTTGGCCTGACGTCTCAAGAGTTCCAACTCCCATACTTACGAACACACGCACTACAAATATTCTTTATACAATGGAAGCACACTGTGTTGGCTAATCCCTTCCACAGTGCCCCTATAGTACGCGATTTCCTGCTCCGTCCATTGGATCTACATTCGGATCAACGTATCGAAGCGCCTAATATGGATCGTATTCGACGAGACAATAATCTTGATCGTTATTTTTAATAACATGTTTGATAATATCGTCGAATATCGTTAGCAGGTAGCGCACGCCTCATGGAGGTCAGGCTGAATGGCATCCTTTCACTTCACAAGACAAGGTTCGAGACACCGATCACCGATAGCTACATTTGACAGCGCATACTAGTTAATCTAACACACCGCTATTAAGGTACAGTGAGTAATTTTCATGTGTTCATTTTTCTGCTCGAGACTTCAATTTCTTAGAAATATGATTAGTACTAGACTATTCATGGACTCACAGAGCAAACGTTTTAGAGAAGGAAAATATGCAATTAAATAAATTAACGTTTTAACTGCTTTTTCAATGAAGAGTATTTTTTATGAAATTAAACTTCGCGTTGTCTACTTAGCAGGGTTGACACGCGAACCAAGGTTCTTTGGTTCCGCAGGAGAGTTTTTAACCTACTGAGTCAATATTTCTACTGATGTACTTATTTACACAACAAGGCAAGTTCCTTCAGCACATTCGTTCTATACCCTCTGTGCAAGGGACCTAAATTCATGTATGCGGAAATGCTAAATTCATGTTATGCATGCCTTACAGAAATCAACATCCATCAATTAACACATCTGAAACCTACAAGATCGGATACAATTATTTAACGATCTTAAATAACTTCTAAATTAACAAGAATGACATATCAAGTGCATTTAATCACAGATAGGAATCCTATCTTTGATTGTCAAACACCCTGGCACCTTAAAATATTTTCAACGGCTGAAGACAAATGAATTTGAGGGGAGCAAGAGGTTTCTGTTGAGATTTATATCTGAACGTCGATTCAGTGGGCGTCAGCGCTGCTTTCCTTTCTATCAGCATCAGCCCACTCGCACCCTCGTCAATCACTCATACATCACAGCATACACCCGACCAACCCACCATAGACTGAGCTGCCGTCCGTTCCGGCGTCCGCCAGCCCATTCCCTCGCCCTTTGTCTCCGCTGTCGCCTCCACCGCCTCCACCGCCGCCCCCGCCCGCAGTCGATCGATGCGTTGGGCGGGCGCCGTGACGCGGCCGCGCGGCCCAATCTACATGTGGCCGGGCGCCCGCATTGCGTGATTGGACCCCGCGCCCACCGCCTCCGGCGCCGTCACAGAGAAACGAGCGACCCCATCACGCCTCCGCCGCCGCCTCCCCGAACCCCTCCTCGGTCCCCTCCGCTGCCCCCGCCTCGTCACGTTCCCGCCCGCCTCGACGTGTGAAAACCCTCCGCACTCCTTCATTACGAGCGGGGCCCTCCGCCTCCGCCAAGAGCCCGGCGCAGATGAATACCCGCCAGGGGAAGGCAAAAACGACGAAAAAGAAAGAAAGAAAAAAACGCCGCGATGAAAAAGGAAGTATTCCTGGACTTGAGAACAAGTCGCCCACCGATGAATGATACCGCACCGAAAAAACGGGCGAGCGAAGAATTAACATGGAGAAAAACGAAGAGAAAAAAACGGGCGGTGGCGAGGGGGCTGGGTCGCTCGCGAAGGGAGCGGGACGGTGAGCGCCGGCGGGAGAGACAGAGAGAGCGGCGGCAGAAGCAAGCGAGCGGAAAAGGACGGGGCGACGAGCGAGAGCGAGACAGCGGGCTAGAGAGAGGGCGCGCGCGGCGGAACAGAAGAACGACCGGGCCGTGCCGGGCCCCCCTGAGAGGCGCTTGGGTCGTGTGCGGGGCGGGGGGGGGGGGGCGAGGGCCGGGGCGAGGGGTCGGGTCGCGCCCGCGTCGGCCCCTGCCTGCTTCCAGCTGGGGCGGCCCCAGGGACGCCCTGCCGGGGGTCGGGCGGAGGCGGTGGCAGAGGCAGAGGCGGAGGGAGAGGGAGAGGGAGCGAGGGCTGAGGGAGACGGAGGGAGCGCCTCCGGATGGGCCGCGGTGCGCCTCGGCGACTAGGCCCGCACCCGCGCCCGCGCCCACACCCGCCGAAGGCCTGTAGAGGAAAACGAAAAAATGCTGCGGCCATCGCCACCGCGACCCTGAATAACCTTACGGTCGCACAGGCCTTTTCAATTTTTCAAGCGAATTGCACGCTGAAGAGACAATGGTACGCAACCATCAATTACGTGCTTTTCTTACTTTTGGCTTTACAAGTGTGCTGTCTCTCCCTAAAATTTCACACACGTAGTCTCAAGTTCGGATAGAGAACGATATCCTGATTTCAAAGTACGTTAATAATGTCGCATTTATTTTAAAAATTGTGCCAAAGAAACCCCCATTTCAAATTCCCAGTACACTGATCATATTACTACTTTTACATACTATCTACAATATCATTCTTAAATGCAACATTTCATTAAAATATTCTTTTTAAAGCTTGGGTAATGTATCCTTGGGTAGAGCAAATACGTGTTAAACATAATGAGGCATGAAACATTCAGGAAGAGAGTTGAACTAAATCTGATTCTCGTTGCTATTTTTTCACAGTCATTCACCGTAACTTTAAGTTATTTTAAGGGAATTCGCGAGGAAAGAGGGAATATTTTCATATCATTGCAAAATTTATTTTCCGATAGATTTTATCGTGAAAGCAACATCGTACTTACCATTACTTAATATTTTCATTCTTCATACACTTGGGTTTAATTGAGTATAAATTATTCTTTATATCGAACTTCGATCGCGCACAAACACAGCTGTTTAATGAACGTCGAAATATTCACCTCCACGGAAGACATTATTATTCTGCGAATGCTTTTTTTGTACAAACACGAAATATTACTCGTGAGAATAGATTTTATGTTTTTTTTTTAAATATGATATTTTTTGCATCGAAATCATACATATAGGCCGCAATTTAATGATGAGATGTCGCTTCGTCTATCACAGAGAAGTCAACCGGAAATTAAGTATCCCAATGAGGCACAGACTTTTCTTTCGTTTTAAAAATCACACACCGTCTGTTAGATATCTTGCGACCATTTGTAAGGCTATGGCGCGCCTTTGCGTATGGCGTAAGCGAACATATTGGTATTCTAACAGTTCTGATTTTTCAGTCAAAATCATTGGTCTGTCAATAAATCACATCTTTCCGCCTTTGGGATATTACGATGCCTACTATCTTTACCTGCAAAAAATGACCGACCGCTGTACTTCTGGTCTTGGTCAACTTTTCCATCCCTTCTTCATTTCGCAAATGCTACAGCGTTCTAGATTCCTTGCCGTTGCCCATCGAAGATTGAACTTCAAGCCAAATTTGTAACGTGTACTTCTTGTAACGAACACTAACTACAACTTCATTTTATCGCTATTATATTTTCATTATACGGGAAAACTAGCATTTGTCTTCTCATTCTATAAAACAGATTTGAAATGAAATATCGTTTCCGATATTTTATTCCTACAACAGGAACAGAAACAGTGAGAGAAAAGAGGAACCGAGAAAATTCGCTAGATGCAAACCACTCGAAAAATATAAATCTATACTACAGCGGGATTATTTTTTAAACAACGACCCAATGAACACGAAAGTAGACAAAGTTAATACAAAAAGTACCCTTACGTCAGAAACTAAATATCAATATGTAAGGAACCCAGAATGTAACAAATTGTTAATTCACAAAAACTATTTAATAATAAATTTCATAAATAGTCTGTGAAAGAAAATCCCAAATTATGAATGTAATAGCCAAAAATTAAACAATGTGCCGCAGAAGGCGTGTAGATTAGGCACAGAAAGTGATCGTACAGTTGAATGAAGCGAAATGAAGCAGCTAAATATGGATTTAACAACCTATGATCTATGAAACTTAGTGAGCACTGATAAGTAAGAAAGCCGGTTAATCGTTAGTAAAAAGTTACCAACACTTCATGGAAAGTGAAAATGGAAAACAAATACACAGAAATGAGCGAAGTTACAAGAAAAAAAACACTAATTGCATTTGAGCAATTTTTGCAAAAGGCTTTGAATCTGTTAATAAATCTGGGTCACACATGTCAATCAATAATTGATAGGTTTTGTGTTCATAAAACAATGAGAAATGTTATCCGAAAATTGAGGCCAAAACTGTCAAACGTGAAATTTTCAAAACGTCAAATTGGTTATACGCGAAATTAAAGGAATTCTAAAATTAAGGATGTAAAATTGGGTGAGGAATTAAAAAACAAGTGAGGTTGAAGTATTAGCAAGTACAGGGCGCGATATTTGTACGGAAACGAGGTATCATACCTGAAAATGTGCTGAGTGAAGTAAAGAGCACAAATCGATTAAATTTCGCAAATGAGTATAGAAAAAAAGGATTCAGTCATATATCAGGCAAAAGCAAAATTAACAGTTTTGTCTCTAACGGGAGACGCATGTTATGGCGCTACTTTAATGCAGAACCCTCGAAATCTTGTGCCTACAGTGAAGCACGATGGCGGTTCTATGGTACTCTAGGGTTGTATGAATGCTTCAAGAGTGGGTGTCCTGCATGTAATCAATCATGTGGTGGAACACAAAATGTATATTTAAAGGCATTCAATACTCGATTGAGTGCTCTAAAACACCAAGAAACAAATTCATGCACTTCCTCAGTTTTGTGACATTCATCCTATATATCACATATTGTCTGTTCTTGAAATATAGAATAGTAAATATAGTTTGTCAAACAAGAAAGAGCTTAAGCATGCTCTCATTAGAGAATTAATTGTCCCTGCGGCTTCTGTAGAGTTGGTGAACTTCGGGCCGCGAAGACTGGAGGAAGTAATCAAAGTTAATGGAGACCATACACGATAATAAATTACGTAATATTTCTGATAGCCATAAGTGACCGATGACTTTTTGGCCGTTTACAAAACGGGTTTCAATTTTCTTTTGTTTCAACATATCTTGGAATTTTCGGCTTTTTTAGTATAAGGTAATAAGAAGTAGGTATTCTCTTAGTCTTAATTCCATTTTTAACATGTTTCTCTAACAATGTATTCATATTCTTCGAATATTTTTGTCACATTTCCTTACATGTACGACCACTTTCTACATTAACTGTATGTAAGAGACGAAATTGATGTTAAATATTTCCGATAACTCATAGGGAAATAAAATCCTCCTCTTTGAAGTATTTCCTGTCATATAATTATTCAAAACTTTCCTTATGGTTAGATTGTAACACATCATCAAAAACAACATAGTCTTCATAGGTCTAAATCTACAATTTTCCGATGAGCGACTAGTCACTGAACTCACAACTCAAAATGGATGTGTAAACTATATCAAATTGCCCAAGTTTTACAAATCAAAAACAATCTTGGGAATCATGCAAAACTTTTCCACCACCCACTTATAGTTCAAAACCTTACCAAAACGACTGTAGCAGCAGCAACAGCAGTTCCCCAAATTTCTGGAAGAATAAGAGAACATTAATTTCGATGAGGCAATGATGAATTACAAATGTTATAAATAAAAAACATCTAAAAATCACCGTTCAGATTATAATATACGAATATTGCACATAAAAAAGGAAGACCCAAACACGATTAACACTGAAGACTACAATGTTAGCAATCTTTGCACAATTTCACTTTTTCTATAATATAACAAATACCAACGAGAGCGATAATAGAGTTAATTTTGGGACACACAACCTGACTAGCATTAGTATAAATGAAACTGGTGAAAAATTTATTGGTCCACATGACCGCGCGAGAACTTGCAGTCGATACACCCAGACTATGGTGTGATATGGTGTGTGTGTGGGGGGGGAGTTGGGAACGGATCTGTGCGCTGTGGTTTGGAACTGTCGTGGTGGCGCCATCAGCTGAGCTGTGCTGTGGCACGGGGGTTAGCGGCCTCCCTCCATCACTCTCTCTCTCTTCCATCCCAGCTGGCGATAGGGGGCAGAAAATGGTGAGGATGAATGAAAGCTTAACAGTAAAGAGCTTGTTTGTTTGTTTGTTTGTTTGTTTGTTTGTTTGTTTTGCGAATTCCAAACAGGTTAAAAAAATACTTTCATTGACTTTTATAGTTTGATAAGCATTAATACCGAAGAACTATAATTTATAATACATTTTGCGCTTAGCAATTTACGGCACTTTAAAATGTATCAACATTATTAATTAGAAAATTAAAATTAGCATTCTACGAACTAAGCTTGTTTTATATCCCGTTGATTACTAGTCATCGCATAATGATGGTGGTTGTGGTGTTTGTGGTTGTGGTTGTGGTGTGTAGATATGTGTGTGTGTGTGTGTGTGAATAGTGATAAAAGCACTGTGCTCTGAGAGACGGATTTAAAGAGATCCTTATCATGTCCATGTCCTTAGCTGAGCACCTAGCCGGGCAAGCCAGTATGTACGCCGGCAGTGGACGGTTTCACATTACACTACTCATATGTTCAAGGATATCATGGCATCGTTTGCAACCAACGCTATGTCTCGTAGGAGACCAACGAGACGGGATAGTGCGAAAGCCGATCCTGTATCAACTAGAAAAGTGATATAAGGATGTTTCGGAAACAAATGGGCGGGTCCCTAGGAAACGATCATCTGTCGCCGACACAATTGTCTCATACGTTTCCCGTAAAGTTGAAAGGTAGTCTGCAATTGTGTCCCCGGTCACCGTACTTTGAATGATAGAAACACAATTTTTGTTTCATTAGGCGTATTATAGTGACGTCGATCAACGTCGACGAAAGCCAGAGATATTTATCGAATATTTACCTTCGATATATCTGCGTTGCATAATCAAATCCTGAATAGCGTAGCCAAATACAGACGGTAATACACCGTCTTGTAAAGTGATATTACCATCGAAGGACCTCAAGTGATGCGAACAACTTGTAATTGATGAAACGTAAGCAATCAACGTGACAAATTTCTTTTTTAACAATTAGAGAATCTTTAATTGATTCACAATATAATTTCTTCACAAAATAAAATAATAATCATCACTTGTGCTTTATCTATTAAAATCTTCACAGAACACAGTAACATAAGCTTGTACAATAGTATATGGGCGAAAAAGCATATATGAGAGTGGTATCATAATAATAAAATGGGGCATACAAACTAATGGTTAGCACATACATAGAAAAGGAGTTACACTTGTACATGATTTTTAAAAAAAACTGAACTTAGTGTGAAATCATGAATCGTAGTGAATCGTAGATGCGCGAAAATTCATCACTTTCAAAAAGTCTGCCCAAATGCGTTGACTACTGACAGAAAACCAAAAATATAATTCGAGTGAATTTGGTTGGAACAATTTCACATTCAAAAATATTATAATGAAGTATGTAATGAAATCTATTAATTTGCTGTTACTTTCTCATCTTGAGAAAAGATTTGATTAGTTGTCCAGGGGCAATAATTCTATAGGCCTATAACTGTATTTATGTATAAAAGTGCACGACACTGTTTCTCCTCAGAAAAGCTACTCTTCATCACTCACATTGTAACTGCTCTTCCAGAAGTATATCAACTAATGTTTGCGAAAAATTGATTAGCTCACTCGTGCAAAAGTGTTTTAATGTTTCTTTACAGATCATGTACTTTAATGAGTTCGGTATAACACTCACTTTCCCACGCAAAAGAATCACATTGCTCAAACGCTATAGTTTCGTGCCGGTCAGAAACAATGCGTTCGAACAATGCAATTCGACTGCTAAATAAATTAATTGGTTTCTGAAACTAACCTTTTTTAGTGCTCACTACAGCTTCAACTAAAACAAAATAAAAAAAAGTAATGAAGAAAATAAAAGAAATTCCGCCACGCAACAAATTCATTTTAATCAATTTTGTAGATAATATATCATTTCCCGTTGAAAACATTGAGTGTTTCTTTGATGAACAAGTTCGTCCATTGATGAGACTGCAAAAAAAAACTTCCGTTCAGAAATTCACAAAATTCATAGTGAAAAACTGACTTCGGCAACCTGGTCAAGAGACATAACGTGCTTGAAGGTCATTTCTGTCTCAAGAAAGAATAAAGAAAACTATTGTTGCTCCTACATCACATACTTTCTTGTATTATCTGCAAAAGTTACATATTATTATAATAGTATTTATAGTACAAGAAATTAAAACTAGCACGCTAAATATTTGCCGGGGATTTGAACTCGAGCCCATAGATTCCGCTACCAGAGTCCTTGTTATTTCCGTTATTGTGGATCATTTACTGGTTGACATTACAATCACCGTGGGTGTCTTCGGAATGACTTTCATTACGTTACATGCCCTCTCCCCAGCTTGAATAAGCGATGAATAATGGTTGCCCTTCTCAGGATACGCAGATAAGCCTCATATCCCATACGCCAAGTAACTATACTAACGCTCCACATGCATCAAAATACGGTTGAACTTCTGAAATTTTCAAAATTACAGAGGTTATAATTAAAATTGAACTTAAGAGAATATTATTATTCATAATGTATCTATTCGAGCAAAAAAAATGAAGGAAAAATTTGTTCAGATTTAAAAATTTTCCGGTTTGCATATTTGCTTTAAATTCTCGAATTCACTTAAAAATTACCCCAAACTGCTTATATTTTCCAAACAGATGATCTAGATATTAACGAAAATCGCACCTGTCACATTTATATGAAAGTACTTTTCTTTAAGGAAAAGTTTTAAAAAAATGGATCCATTTTGAGCAAATATTGAAATGTCCTAGGGTCTCCATGTAAAGCAAAATTTAAAAGATCGGTTTCAAATTCCAGCAGCCGCAGCATCATCCAAACCGATCGGAGAATATCAATCTTGGTAAAAATCCTATGTCCGGTTAGGGCTCTAGTGTTGTTCTCAGACACACAGACAGACTTTTCTGAAATCATCTTTTTCCGTATCAATGACTCCTAAAAGGTGGATTCTGACTTCACTAATTTACGATAATGTATCCATTGTTTCGACAGCAGGAATGTACCAAACGTTTTACAGTTAATTGACTGATGTATCGGAGTTTTAGGGCCCGTCAACAGCTAAGGTCATTAGCACCATAGGTGTAGTGCATGCTATGTCCCGGAAGCGGTGCCCCTCCAACAAGAACATTTGAACCAAGGCCTTCCTACATTTCGGCTTGCAGGGTTCCTCCTCCAAGTATCTGCGTCTGTTCCAGCCTAGTCAAGCTCTTCTGAACAGTCTCCTAACAAGTGGACTAGTGTTCTGCATGGAAGTTTGTGTGTTCGTGTGCGTGTGTTGGTGTTTGCAAAAGGAGCGGAAGGCACAAGCAGGAGAAACGAAAAATCGCACCCGATTCATAGCCCATTTCTTAAGGTACGCTGGAGAAACCGACCGCTAGAATTCTCCTCTAGACAGCGCTGAATTTGACCTAGTAGCTGCTAGAGTCAAAATCTGTCGCCGTCTGTATTCGAACCCTAGAACCTCCGGTTAGAGCAGGCGTAGTGACGTCAACAGATGCCTTGCGCTATCACGGCCGGTGTCTTACAGATAAAAAATCGACACTTTTTCCTCCACTATTACTTTCTTTAAACAGAGTACGTACAAATAGCAATAGCTCTACCAGAGTCAAAAAATACGTCCACTGTGCATACCCGAACGTGACCTCCCCCTCTGAAACTACAAATATTTCTCCACCTTCCTGCGCTCTTTGTCAAAACATAGCACTCTATCTGTCTCTTTTTTCTCTCGTCGGTCGCGCAGTAATTTAACAACACGAGTTTGGTGAAAATAAACTGATGAGTGAGAAGGGTCAGACCAAAGGCAGCTTATGAGTTTCTGCAGTAGGGGTTGTTCAGACGATCAACTGAAAATAAACCGTGTCTTAAAGAAGGGTTTCTGTAATATAATAAGGTAATGTAATGGTGGACCAACACCATGATGAATTCGTCATTTCTTTGGACAGTCCTGGCAGTGCGAGTTCCTCCCCGGACAATGAGGACAGCGGCGACAAATGTCGGTCAGTGCGATCGCTGCTATCTCGCAGTCGCCACTCGTCGCCTCCGCGCCACCTTCTCCCAAAGAGGAGAAATCGCAACTGATGAATGGTGGGAGAAGTCTCCGAGACTTCACGAATGGCACGTCCGCCATGGTGGTTTTTTTTTCTCGCATTAGTAACGGTTATAAAATATTACAATAAACTTGAACTCGCAAACTTGTTTCCAAACAACAAAAATATTTCGCCCACGCACGGATTCGCCGACAGGATTTAGAAGCCATTCGCATTGCGGTTGTACGCATTAGGTTGAAGGTTTAACATTGAAGATGTGGCACAGCAAAAATAGGAGTTTGTTATGCCGCCTTAACAATATTGGCTCCATTTCCATTTTAGAGGTGATCCTGCAGGTAAATGCGGGGGGAGGGGGGAGGCGGGCGAGATATCTGAAAACAACAAAGAAGGAGGACGATTTGGCTCGGACGCAATTTAGACAGTAATTTAATTCTTATTTCTCAAGTAGTTCAACTTACTAGCAGAAGTTCTCCATGATATTATGACTCTTCGTGAATGCTAAAAAACAGAGTTACTAGTTGCTGAAGGTTGAAAAAATATAACTGCAAGAGAAAATACTTTTCACTAAAATGTACCTGCAAAATATGTAATCCTCTACAATTCATAATGTTCATTTCAATTTATTCTTTGGAAACAAAGAGATTGTCAGTTAAACAACTTAAATATATTATCATTGTATTGTACAAAACATACGATCTTTACTTATTCCCATACAAATATCTTTCTGTAAAGTAATAATTCATACTTTTACTAAAATGAGTTTATGTAAAATTGGGTCAAGTAATTATACACATATTTTCACTTTAACCAGGTATATTGGTTAATTCATGAAATAATGTGGCTTTGCATATTATGATTTATGTCAGTTAAATAGTGGTATGTACTTTATGTTACACTCCGCCCAGGAGACGAATAAAAGACTATTTTTATTTGCCGAAAAGCATAATACATTTAGAAGAGCAAAGTTTGCCCCAACATCGCAAGCAAAGCATAACAATGCAGAGAAGAGGACTGAATCAAATCATATTGTAGTCCCTGTTCTATAGTACGCATAGAATAGCAACGCGGCACCCTGCGCACAGAGCGACTGTACTGTAGCACGATATTCTGGAGAACGGGGGGGGGGGGGAGGTGGTTCGCGGTCAAACACGAGGGAGCCCCGTGACTCATTCCAAATAAGGGAGCGAGAAAACGTCCCCAGCCCGCTGCCCGCGCCACGACGATTTCGGGAGGGGCCCTACGATGCACGAGGAGGAAGGCGAGGGGGGTGACGGCGGTGGAGGGGGAGGCGGGGACGGGCCGGGTCGGCGCCGGCGCGCTCTCTTTGCGTTGGCAGTTATGCTGTTTCTGAGCGCGTGTTTGGGGCGCCGCTTAGCGTGGGTTCGCGGCGAGTGCCCCGGGCTGGCTCGCCAGGCATGCGGCGGGCCCCCGGCTTCCAGCTCGGGCTTGTAAATAGGACCACTCGTCCCCCTGGCCGCTTCAGGACCTCCAAATATTTTTGAAATATATTTATAATTGCAATCTGTTTCATCACAACAAAAACCAAATATGTTGACACATTTGTAACGCTCACAATATGGACGGATTTTAATTAAATAATCTTTTTTTTTACTTTAGAACAATGCCGTTTAGTACAGAAATTCATTTTATACGTTATATTTTTATTCATGATATATGTTATGACGAAACGAAATGACCCATTTTTATAGGCAACTTTGTTGCAATTTTCATCGATTTCGAGTAATAATCACTTTTTTACATTTTCACTGCAGTTTTCGCTGATTTAATCGATTTTAATGGTACTTCTTCAAAAAATATTTACGATGTGCTACAAATGATCACTACAGAAAATTCCTGAGTAACCTATACGATTTCTTCGCTCACATATTGTAATATCAGCCGTTGTGAGTACCACGTAATCTAAAGTTCCTGTGACGTTTATCGGCGCCATTGTCAGTTCGTCCGATTTCGCGATAAATAAAGGCAGAGATTTTTTTTAAAGAACAGTCCGAACCCGAATTTTGCAAGCTGAGTTTACTTGAACAAAAGGAAGAAGCCTTGATTACATCAGTAATTTATCCAATCGCTTGAGTTGTTCATCTGAAGCGGTTTTGACCAAATTTTTTACGCCATTTTTCTTACTTTTTAAGGCACTTTAAAAGCATTTTAAGAGCATTTTAGTGATTATTTTCGGCAATGTTTTAGATCATCAAAATCCGCCCTCTACTCCTCAACAAGAAGTCTCACCTCAAAACAGAAACTGCCCTATCAATATGCAAATCAATTTTAAGATCCTCAATGTCATATACACGTGCGATTTGGGAAGGACCCTACAAATCATCACTTAAAAAGGTACAAACAATACAGAAGAAATGCCTTCGATCTATTAAAGCTCGCTGGTATATTACGGACGAAGAAATTCACTGTGAACTAAAAATATCTGTAGTATCTTAATTCCTATCAAAACTCTCCAACATTATTCTTAAACAAGATGTTTTTTAAACAACCTAAGCCAATGCCAAGCAAAAACACTTCCAATCTCCACGGAAATGGTCCTACAAAGCCTTGAATTAAATCAAAATTTCCCGAAGTTGTATAACTTCCTCATAGTTAAAGACCTACTATAAATCATCTGGTATTAGAAAATCCACACTTCCCATCCACAAGTCCAATGCCCTATGCTGTAACTAAAAATAAATTTGTAATCACATGCGAAGAAATTGTGCACTCACAGTCCTTCGGGGATTTTTGTGACAAATAATTATAAATAGCATATACTATGTATCTTTATTATAAACACAAAAAAACTAATTAAATATGATAATACGTTGTGTATGTGCCTTGTCTTAGTAACACGCAGAAGTGTTCTGTTATGTAGTGAAAAACCTTTTTTTGCATTCCAGCATTACATTATAAACGACCTTCTCCGCCACAAAAAATCGTTCATAAAATGATATCTTACGGCACAAATGATGACGTATTAGTTGTTTATGCCACCAATAACTACGTCATCACACATTCTGCATTCACACTAGGATCGAGAGAATCGTGGGGACGTTGCGGTAAACGGAACAGCCGACCACCGTTTTCTCGCACAGGGGTCAAATACACGTAACGTCACAATAATATTGTTTCCAAACATTAACTGTGATACATTGATAATGTTGTTATATAAAAAAATTAAGGCACGCAACTTGTTCATAATATTTATTGCATTGGTACACATTTGAAAACTCGCTACTAACGTTGCACCTTTTCAAACCTTGTACTACTGCAATACTATGAATTAGTACTAATGCAAAACTATATGCATAAGATACTATTGTATGAATATATCATACGTCTATATTCAAATTTTGCTTTTTGATTTCCATTTCGCATTTAAAAAACCGGCAGTTGCATGCACATTCTTATCTTCAGTGAATACTACCTCTTTCCATGACATGACATTGGAACGAAAATCCTTAACTCTTTGACGAATTTCTGATGATGTGGCCTTCAGCCGCAATAACCTGATCCGACAGGCACTTCTACGTTCGTTTCCGTGAGCGCAGCCATATTGCATGTGATGTCAGAGAAACGAGTTCCCATTCCGGGCGTCCGATGTAACATACGCGCCATCTCACGATTGTGGGCTAAAGCAGTAACTGCTTGCAGCGATCCTAGCGGAAAATTAGAACATAAGAAGGAAAATGGGGGGGGGAATCGCAATAATAATAATAATAATAATAATAATAATAATAATAATAATAATAATAACAATAATAATAATAATACAAATACAATAAAATAATAATAAATTTTAATATAAAATTTGTCCTCGGGGGAAATTCAAATCTAATACACCACGATCATAATCCCAAAGAAATGTCGCACTTCCTCAGTGTCTCTTATATGAAGCCGAAAACGAGTGCTAATACAGATCCTCCGAAATATAAACCAATCACTCGTCTTCATTCTTTTTACAAAGTCATCGCAAGTTGTTTATCAATAGTTATCGAGCAACACTGTGCAAAAAATTCTATCTTAGCCGAAGCTCAGAAAGGATGCAGTAAGGGCTTTCTTGGATGTAAAGAACAACTTATCATCTATAGTATGGTCATATCTCAAGCATGTAAGAAGATACGCAACTAGTTCACCTGTTTCATTGATTATAGAAAGGCCTATGTCATGGTTCCGCGTGATTGGCTTCACTATGTGCTGTCACTATCGTATTAACTAGATAATAGTGCATTTCCTCTAATCCAAGGGCAAATGGAAGACAATTATTCATGTCACTGCAAAAAACAAAACAATAGTTGCCAAGGAAATGAATATAAAGTGTGGAATCTTCCAAGGAGATGGACTTGGAGGAATGAACCCTTTGTCGACACTCCTAGAAGACTTGAAATTAGGTTTCAAATTGAGAGTCACTGAAAGATTGTAAATAACCCACTTAGCATAAATGAACGAAATCAAACTCAACTCTAGTACAATGCATGGCCTATACATTGGGATGAAAGCCACTCAAGATTTCTCTAAAGACATTAATATACAACTTAGAATTAATATATGCAACAAAAGGGTAAACTCACTAGTGAACTCATATACGAGACTGATAATGGAAAAGCCATCACCGCTCTAGAAACTAATGAAATCTACAAATACCTTGGTGTACAAAAAGGAAACATGATTGCTCATCATCAACTGAAGGCTATGCTGAAAACCGAGCTTGCCAACCGACTCAAGGCAGTATTAAAAACATCCCTCAACTCTCGAAACCTCACGGCTGCCATTAACTCGTATGCTTTACTCCTTACCACCTTCTCGATGGGTATTCTTAAATAGTTCACGACCGATTTAGAGGATTTAGAAAGACTGTAAGAGTTCAAATGACTCGCTTTGGCTCCCATACAAACTGTGCACAAGCTCAAGTCTATCGTGGACTACAGTACTCACTAGTGAACTCATATACGAGACTGATAATGGAAAAGCCATCACCGCTCTAGAAACTAATGAAATCTACAAATACCTTGGTGTACAAAAAGGAAACATGATTGCTCATCATCAACTGAAGGCTATGCTGAAAACCGAGCTTGCCAACCGACTCAAGGCAGTATTAAAAACATCCCTCAACTCTCGAAACCTCACGGCTGCCATTAACTCGTATGCTTTACTCCTTACCACCTTCTCGATGGGTATTCTTAAATAGTTCACGACCGATTTAGAGGATTTAGAAAGACTGTAAGAGTTCAAATGACTCGCTTTGGCTCCCATACAAACTGTGCACAAGCTCAAGTCTATCGTGGACTACAGTACTCACTAGTGAACTCATATACGAGACTGATAATGGAAAAGCCATCACCGCTCTAGAAACTAATGAAATCTACAAATACCTTGGTGTACAAAAAGGAAACATGATTGCTCATCATCAACTGAAGGCTATGCTGAAAACCGAGCTTGCCAACCGACTCAAGGCAGTATTAAAAACATCCCTCAACTCTCGAAACCTCACGGCTGCCATTAACTCGTATGCTTTACTCCTTACCACCTTCTCGATGGGTATTCTTAAATAGTTCACGACCGATTTAGAGGATTTAGAAAGACTGTAAGAGTTCAAATGACTCGCTTTGGCTCCCATACAAACTGTGCACAAGCTCAAGTCTATCGTGGACTACAGTACTCACTAGTGAACTCATATACGAGACTGATAATGGAAAAGCCATCACCGCTCTAGAAACTAATGAAATCTACAAATACCTTGGTGTACAAAAAGGAAACATGATTGCTCATCATCAACTGAAGGCTATGCTGAAAACCGAGCTTGCCAACCGACTCAAGGCAGTATTAAAAACATCCCTCAACTCTCGAAACCTCACGGCTGCCATTAACTCGTATGCTTTACTCCTTACCACCTTCTCGATGGGTATTCTTAAATAGTTCACGACCGATTTAGAGGATTTAGAAAGACTGTAAGAGTTCAAATGACTCGCTTTGGCTCCCATACAAACTGTGCACAAGCTCAAGTCTATCGTGGACTACAGTCGACTCCGATTCTAGTGAACTTTTAAGGTCAAATATTTTTGGTTCCGGTACCCGCAAATAAATTATTTATTTATTAACACTTTTTGCAGAACCTTCTCCCTTTTCCACGTTTGATTATACTTTATCTACACTCTCAAAATATTTTAGGACAGTTTTGATACATTTGAATGACACTTGCACTCATTTTTCTTCCAGTATCCTCTTTGTCACCACACTCGTATTCTTCTGTTCTGAAAGGCTATTTCAAAGCATGTCCTAGCTAGATGCTTTTTCACAATTTTTTTATGACATAATCCGCGACGTTTACATTTTAAGGTGACAGAATTTTAGTAGATGAGCTAAAACAATTTTTGCAGCTGGATGTTCCGTCAGTCCCTTTCAGTCATAGAAAATGGCACAAAAATAAAAAATGAGTCTACAAACTCTTCATGTTGTTGGCATTCGAAGACGAGAGACGAAGTACTTTTCCTCACAGTTGTGTTTCTTATGTTCCAATATACAATGTGGAGAATTAATATACAAAGCGCCTAGAGTTTATTTGTAATGCACGTGGATCGGGACCAGTGACTTTAGAACACTCTACCGAGTGTCTACTGTATGTAGACGCGCTATGCACTCGCTGTGCGCTCACGTGCCCGGGCTCTGCAACGCGCCAGCAGCCCGCATCGCCTTGACACCGGCCGTCGTGAAACCAGCACGAGACGCGAGACGCGTTACGTAAGGCGAGTCTCGATTCGTGTCACGCAGCGTCCGGCTGCCGTTGCAGCCGCCGCCGCCGCCGCCGCCGCTTCAGTCGCCGAGGGAATGCCGCGCCCGGAAAGTCCGTGGGACGGCCGGACGTGAGTGCGCGGCAGCATCGCCGGGCAGTGGACGGTGGGAGGTGGGAGTTGGGCCGGGGTGCGGGCGGCAAGCGTGGGTGGACGGCGCGAGGTAGCGGCACAAGCAGACCGGGGAGTAGGCAAGTGAACAAGGAACATGAGCGGGACTGTGGATGTCAGGGTGAGTTGGCAAATCGATCGGGCGTGCGGGCAGGCCTAGGGGCCGGGCAGGCCTAGGGGCCTGGCAGGTCTAGGGGCCGGGCAGGCCTAGGGGCCGGGCAGGCCTAGAGGGCGGGCAGGCCTAGAGGGCGGGCAGGCCTAGGGGGCAGGCCTAGGGGGCGGGCAGGCCTAGGGGGCAGGTAGGCCTAGGGACGGGCAGGCCTAGGGGGCAGGTAGGCCTAGGGGGCGGGCAGATCTAGGGGGCGGACAGGCCTAAGGGGCGGGCAGATCTAGGGGGCGGACAGGCCTAAGGGGCGGGCAGGTCTAGGGGGCGGGCGTGCTAGGTGGGCGGCCTAGTAGGGCGTGCGGTATTGTGTGTTGGTGGACTAGCAGTGGGCGGGCGAGGTGGACGGGCGGCCGAGGTGGGCGGCATTGATGGACTGGTGCCCTAGGTTTTCTGGTGACATAGGCGGACGGCGGCGTAGGTGCACCTGCGGCATCCGTGGGCGGGCGGCATAGGCGAGTGGGTGCACAAGTAGCATTTGCGAAAGTTGGGAAAACAGCTTGGGCGAACGGTCAGAGTGGGGCAGGACACGGTCAGAGTGGGGCAGGACAGTGAAGGACGTAAATGAAAGTTTCGGCGAAGTAGGAGGATGGAGCCCACACTGCGCAGGAATTGGTGCGTACGCAAAAAACATAACAGTTCACGCGAATGAGTTCCGAAGTAGGAGGTGCTAGAACAGAATTAATAGCCCGTGGAATGGGGTAACCAGCCGATAGGCGGGATCCGTGACAAAGAACGCTAATGTGCTGGGAACGGAAACGAGCAAGAAAAGGATGCGGAGAGTCGATCGGCCCGGCGGATAACGCAGATGTATGAGCGAACTCGGAATAGTGCGGGTGAGGCGTGCGGGTCAGCGGGGAGCGGGGTGGGGCCGGGGTAGAATCGTGGACGAATGGTGCGAGATGAACAGGCACAAAAAAGGTTCATCGCGCGGAGGTGGTGATGGCGCATGTGGTGCACAGCAAGATACGAGATACTCCAGGGCTTAGGGTTGTAGAAAATGTAGATGGCTCGTCGGTACCGCTGCTGTAGAAGCGTCCTAGAATGCGACATCGTTCTCGATGGCAGATTGATGAGAGAGAATGCCAGCTCATGTCACGGTGATATATTGACAGGGAAAATATTTTACAACGAGTCTTTCTGATTCCACGTCTTCCGCAGATTTGCTACTGGTACTCAGTACTATATTTAATATGCTGCTCTTTGGTTCACGAGCGGTTGTGTTAGATTCGATGAAAGAAGTATGAAGAGTTACACGAAAATGGGTACAAACAAACCGTTTTGTGAAAATGTGTGATAAAATTGTCAGACGGAAGGATTACTTTGTACTAATATTTAAATGTAAATTATTTTATATACTTCTTCTAGAAAATTTATAATCCTAAGTTGACTTTTGGTATTTTATTGTTCAAAGTGGAAAAGTGGAAAAATCGGTTAAACAACAAAGGAAAGGATGAATAAATAAAATCCCTACAAGAGACGATGAAATTTTTCTTAAATTAAATTTTTTTACTTAAAATAGATTTGTATGTAGCAAAGATGAAAAGCAATTGTTATTCATAAGACATATTCCGAAAAATTATTTCTTGATTTATGTTCTTCTCATAAAGTCCAGCTCTGACGATACTTCCAAGAATTGCTGAGGGTAGCGAACTTTTTTCTGATGCAAACTATTAATAAACACAAATTTGGGAATTGACGGAAGTTAAAAACGATAGATCATTATCGCGCGCGGCCCAGAGTTCCCGTCTGATTTAGGGCCGTCTGAACCTTGGCCTACCAACAAAATGTGTGGAAATTAGAAAATTAGAACAACAAAAAACACAACACTTTCTACAGGTATCTATACTTCCCGAGTCCAAAACGACAAATGTATAACGTATTGCTAATACAATGAGGAAAACGCTGCCCTTGGCTTCCTAATGAATGGACTCGCCTGTTTTGGCACAATGTACTATGTACGTGTATTATACGTACGTTTGTAGATTAATGAAACCTTTCAAATGTTAATAATTGCTGTCATGTTTAGGTACAATAGTTGGAATGACCGTTTCCGATATTTGTAACTTGAGAGATTGTGTAACAGTTGACTTCTAGCAACGTTTCATTACTAATTTAAGGATAAACAACATCAAAGCATAAAACTAACACTGATATGCATAGGTATCTAAAGAAATCTAATACACTAAATTAACAAATGGAATTTAATATTTTACTCATATTTTAGAATAAACTGGATTCAAATACTTTAGCTTACACCTCAAATATAAATACTTGAGTAAAGTCGAAACACAACTAATTTGTTAATCCATCATATAGTCATATGGCGTTTATTTCACTAAAGATGGTGCTCCAGGATTTACAAGCCTAGACCGCCAAACATTTTATTGGACTAGCCCATTAAACTTCAATTTCACAGCCAATGCACAGTCCGTAAAACGC
The DNA here is from genome assembly GCA_038098605.1 of Gryllus longicercus. NCBI lineage: Eukaryota > Metazoa > Arthropoda > Insecta > Orthoptera > Gryllidae > Gryllus > Gryllus longicercus. The sequence continues at coordinate 188,188 of JAZDUA010000797.1, forward strand.
AAGTTTGGAGATGAAGAATGGAAATCGCGGGGGGGGGGGGGGATGAGATCCGGACTATAGTATCAACGGTCGGCACAACACGGTTCGTCTCACAACAGCAACAGTGCCGCTGGGAGATGTGTGACCATGCATCCCATAGTCCGGATCTCGCCCCCAGCTATTTCCGTCTTTCCTTATACTTCAAGAAATCCTGGCCCGGCCAACATTTGACGTATTACAGCAGGGGTGGATGCAGAGACAAATTTTGGGAGGGGAAATTAAAAATGTTTTGGTAGAATGTGTCATATTACAGATTTTGTAAAATGACGCAGGCCCATGCTACGATACAATTTTATTGATTATCCAAAAATATTTTTGCTTGAAAGTTTCGCGACAAGTCACTGAAAAAGTTTAGTGGAGAGAATTTCCCTCATTTCCCTTCCCTTGGATCCGTGTCTGATTACAGTAATGCGGTGTCACAGGTGGCTGTCAAACTCTGGTACCTATGCAAGGCAGAAGACTTCTACAACACAAGGACACAAATGTTGATCCCACAAATGTCTCAATTCTGCTGCGATTTAAGAGAAAAATATAGTGCAAAATGTGCTATAGCTGATACATAAAGTTTTTCCATGAAATCGTGATTTCTTTTTGTTGACGACCAAAGGAAACTCACTTTTTGAATGCGCATCGTATATATTCTTTCAAGAAAAAAGCAATCACTCGATTTTCTTCCAATTGTCTTCGGGCATCTCTCAATGACTGTAACGTAACTGTTTACTTCACAGTCGAACGGAAAGGAAAATTGAACCCACTGGCGAAAAAATAGTCATTGCGAATATTACATCCTGTCTTATAAATTTATGTGGTTGGGTTGGCAAATTCTGATGTGTGGTCATTTGATTCTCTTTTTAGAACACAGAGAATGGTTCCTGAGATACTGAGTGGCGAGCCAAAAACACAAAACTTTTAGTAAAGGTAACATGATAAAAAATTAAATTTGTACACAAATAAATCATGCAAACCTAAGTACACAATTTCAATTTGGCAAGGCAGTACTCTTATAACAAGAATAGTCCTTGCTTATTTTCGTCTTGTAGACAGACTGACGAGGCGGCGTGCCATAATGCGTCCTTCTCTCACCACTCTGCTATGTGCGAATCTTGGCAGTCGCCTAGTGGGTTGTCAAGAAGTGAAACGTGGCTGGTATATCCTATATTCGTGTACTGTAGGTCAGGTCAAAACAACAACCATACGGTGTAACTACTGTTTATTCTTTTCTGCCCGTTAGTTCGTGCATTTTCATTCAGTTTTTCAACAAAAATCTGCGTCTCTATCACAACAACAGGGAGATTTCGAATTGACGGGTACAGAGAGAGTCACCTCGCCACTTTGAGGTTTCATATTTAACGAAAACGGCTAATATGTCTCCCAATATTTCTCCACATACGTTACGCAGTTATTTATCCCTTTTTACTTTTCATAAATTAAATTAATTAATTAATTAATTAATTAAGAGTTTTTTTAGTTACATAAATTAACAAAACATCTGTGACGTGAAGGCGTTAGCATGAATTCCTGAAGATGTTAACAGGGACGGCAGTTACTAGCACATGCATGTAGAGGGAGAAGGGTACTGAAGGCATCCTGGAGGATCAGCCGGTAGCATTGCAAGATGCAACATTGCTTTACAAATCAAAAGCCCGGTTGCGACTCCCCTGTGGTGAAATGAGAGGAGACCTAGTGGCAATTCCACAAGGATGGAGGGTTGGAGCTCGATGGTGGCCGAGGTAAGGCGGGAACTTGTCTTTATTGACAATCACACAGGAAGACCGGGAGAGCTGTTTGAGTGGAAAGGGCTATATTACCATCCTAGCGGCCAATTAAAACTTTTACAATTATTCATTACTTGTGACGCACTCTGAATTTCTACACATGAAACACAATGAAGGAACAATGAAGGAACTGTTTGAGTGGAAAGGGCAATATTACCATCCTAGCGGTCAATTAAAACTTTTACCCTTATTCATTAGTTGTGACGCACTCTGAATTTCGACACGTGAAACACAATGAAGGAACATCACGTCTGTCATCTAATCAAATCACAATATACTAGGATTTCCTTGGTACGCCGAACTCTATCCTGTATCAAACCACTCTTGGTAGCCAAGCCAAGATGCAAGGCCATTATAGCGGTCTAATTACTCGAAATGTTAAAATTCCATTCTGTTAAAAAAGAAAAATCAAACAACAGTCATTTGCAATATTAAAATTTTATTTTGGTGCTTCATTTCTGTTATTGGATTGGAAGATTCAGATTTCAAAATCCGTTTGATTTACTACATTATTTTCAGTTTTCTCTGTAATACGGTATAGATAAGGTAAGGTGTAGTGATTGTATACATTATGTTATAGCGGGAAAGACAAAATCCATATTTTTTTAGACCTTTATCGTACCATTGAAAACAGAAAATAAAACAAAACCTGATTTTTTTCTTTTAATATTTTTAATACTGAATGACTGGGACGAACGTAAAAACAAACTGATTCTCAAAAATCCAATTCCAAATGTGGAGAATAAATTCGGTGATACGTGAATAAAGTTTCTGCAATATTTCTAGAATGGTGCAGTTCTATTAGTACGAGTAAATCCTATTGAAGACACTTATAGAGTGTATTATGACAAACACTGAGTGTTATCTTTGCACTCATGATACCAGTAAAAAGGTAAAATCGATTTTTCTCGGATTAAAACGATAAACATGTCGAAAGGAATTGGATCCTCTCATAATGGCAACAAGCCAAAAGTAGTTCGTTTATGTTCACCAGCAGCTGCTTACCTCGCGTTTGGCTTCGAAAGCCGACTACCCTCATTATTTTTCACTCACATTTTGTCCCTTTTTCGCATGCCTCTTGATCTGGCACCTGCTTGACCTGGAAATTCATTCGATCTTATTAAATGTCTCAGTGAATTTAGCAATATAATATTACTTGTAAATAGTCACCCAAAACAAACTGTTTTCCACTTCAAGTATGTTATCTAATTACGGCAAAACCATGCTAATCTGATGAATAATAATAATAAAGTTTGTTAATACTTTAAACGCATTTATTATGCAATGCAAAAAACGCCTTGCCATTATATAAAAAATTCACAACACATTAAATGCAAATATTACAAACAAGCAAATTCCAAATTTAAAACGAAGTAAAGCCTTGCCTGCTGAATCATATATTTTATGTCGAACGATTTTAGAATATTTATGGGTGATGTCTGACACTGCCGGAGACCTTTTTAACTTTCCTTTTGTTTCCAAGTTTTCCGTTTTAATTCTATTTTTTATACTGAATAATTGTTATTTGTAGGTCCTTCATACATTTATTCTTTAGAATTTTCTAAATATTAATTATTCGTAAGAATTATATACAAAATTTATTGTTTCTTTTTCCTTTTTTCCAACTATCCTTAATCTCTTACCATAATTACAGGAGAATATCAGCAAGTTTTTCAGGCAGTTGCCTACATGACTCCATATAATTTTTCTACATACATACATGTAGTGTTTTGTAATCATAAAGGAACATTTATTGATCATGAAGAACGTGGGGAACGCAAACAATTTTAGTTCGAGAACAATATTAGTCAATGCTTTTATAACAATTGAGTATAAATACTGTGCAATTGGACAAAATATTCCGGCAGAAGCGCTACATGGGTTTATGACAATTTTGCATACTTTTCTAAAAACCCGCAATTTCCTGCCCATGCAACGTGCAATATCTATGAATCGACTAATTTAACCCAAAAAGTTACACAATCAAAATTGTAAATCATCAGACGCTCTTTCAGAAAGTCCAAGTTTAAAAGACGTAACCAGAAAGAAAAAATCTACGATTACATCATCTACGATATTATCTTGAGATTATACTGGCTCCAATAACAAGAACTCGAAATTTTCAATTTCTTTCCTGTTCAAATCAACCTGGAAGTCGCTTCTTACTTTTTGCAGGTTGTCATCATAATCTGCTACGAAATCATCATTGTACAGAATCGGCATTTCAGATTGAGCATTAGGGGAGGTGACATTTGTAAATTTCCAAAGAGTGGTACAATTGTTGTGTAATAGTTGCCGACACTATGTCATAAAACCTCTGATTTGGCGCAGTTCGTAGTGGCCCTGAGTCGCTCAGCTAATTTAATTCTCTTCTCAATTGTCTCGTTGGGGAACCCATCAAACACAATCATGATCTTTTTTGGCAGTGGGTGATTTATTTACACCGCTAATTTCGAATATATGGATAAATTTATGGAAGACTCAGCCGCCTCTGATCATGCGAGAGGTGTCAATAGGTTCCTTAGATATCCAGGAAAACTAGAAAAACACAAAGATATTGAAATAGATCCGATTGTTACTGGATAATGCAAATATTTGAGTTTGATATTTCGCAACTTCTCCTACCTGATGCTACTATTCAATGTATCAGTGTCTGCGCCCCAGCTGACGTCATGCGATGATGAAGAAAAAAATTTAATATTCACGTGTGCTGTTCCAGTATATCCGATTTTTGCTGCTCAAGGGCCCATTTTTCACACACTTGACAGCCGCGTGTTTGCTGGTGGGGGCCACTAGTTCTGCGTATTCTGCGAGTATGGACGAATTAATTCTTTTGCCTCCCCAAGGCACTGTGTAAAAGAAATTTTCCATTCAGGATGAAAAGTACCTTTTCAATAGTTATTGTTCTCTCGGGGTATTAACTACTTGTTAAGCAGATTTTGATGTTTTCGCGAACCAATGTCATAAAAGACAGACGGGACTAACTCATAGTGAAAATATAAATTAAGCTCTTCATTGGACTTCTTGGGGATCGCGAATCGGCGAAAACTCAAAAGCTTTTACAGGAACAAGAAAGCCGGGAAATTTTGCCTGAGATGTTATACTTTTCCGGGGGGGATTCAACATTTTCTTTCGAACTTTACACGGCAAACGTTACTAATAATGTTCTTTGAATTGCGTAAATTGCCAATTTCATCACATTTCAAGCGATTCGTCGTTTTATCTCTGTCCAAGTGCTAATGGATATTCCAGCTTCACAAAACAGAAATGGATCGTGATCCAAAAACACCGACATACTATTTACTATTTTCTGACATCTATATTGTCTCCTATTCTGGCGTTTCTAGTGTTCACATGCTGCTCAGTTGGAAATAAAATCCCACAAAACTACTCGAATTGGTCAACTGCTGTACGCATTGATACAATCCACATTGGTATACTTTAATTTTCTGCCCCGCTTACGTGCGAGCGCCATGCTTGAAGCATGGCACTGATCTCGGAAGTAATGCGTTTTAATAGTTATCTTAGTAAGTTTGTTCTGAGTGTTTCCCCCAAGTTGTTATCTTATTTAAAATATTTTTCATTTACTTCATCGATTTGAAAGCCTAACTGCGAAAGAGAAGAGTGTCATCACTCATCTCTCATCATAGGAGACCCTACTACAAACGGACGTGTGTCCGCAAGCGGTTATGGCCTGTGCAGCGCGGCGGCATGGCGGCTGGACACAAAGCGGGCGGTGGGCGAGCGGCGACGCGGCGCCGGGACCCCGTCCTTCACAGCGGCGGCGGCGGCGGCGGCGGCGGCGGCGAGGACGGCGGCAAGGACGGCGGCGAGGACGGCGGCGAGGACGGCGGCGGCGCCGGTGGCCCAAGGTTGCTTCCCAAACCCACGGCATTGTAAAATCACAAAGGTCCGCGCGGTGGAATATGAAGTAACGGGCAAGGCGCGGGAATGCTGTCGCTCGAGAGCGCAAAGACCGCGGGCAGTGGCCTGGAGTGGCTCCGGGGCGGAGACAAACGGTGTCGGAAGCGGTCGCTGACTTTTCGGATGCGCTGTGAGGCGCAGATACATAGACAGAGGGATTAGTTTGTGTTTCTGAGCATGTCAATTGCTACGGTCATTAGTCCCGTAGGTGTATGCGTATTGATGAAGTACTTATTGTATCCTGGATGGTGACACTGTACCTCTCCCGCTGGCTCGTGAGATTCGGCTCCAACCTACAGGTCGTTTGCAGGGTTTTCATCGTCCAGGTATGTCCGCCAGCGGGTCACCGTATACGCCAGTATTAAGTTCTCGACAGCTCTCCCGACGTGTGAGGTAGAGCAGTTTACGTAAGTGTGTATGTGCGTAAGGGGAGAGGATGGGACACGGATGAGGAAGAAAATATCACGCGCTGTGACCTGTTTGCCAAGGTACTGCTCAGGCATTTCTCGGTATTGGTCTAAGAAACCACGGAAAACGACCGATCAGACCTCCCGGCCGCTAGATTTCTCCTCCAGACAGCCGCTGAATTCAACATACTACTATCTGGATAGTGTCAAAAATCCGCCACCGTCGGGACTCTAATATTAAGTCCTCTCGGTCACACACACAAAGTGGTAGTGGCTACGGAGGGGCGGTGACGGTGACGTTGAGGCTGACGGTGCCGTTGAGGCTGACGGTGCCGTTGAGGCTGACGGTGCCGTTGAGGCTGACGGTGCCGTTGAGGCTGACGGTGCCGTTGAGGCTGACGGTGCCGTTGAGGCTGACGGTGCCGTTGAGGCTGACGGTGACGTTGAGGGTGACGGTGACGGTGACGTTGAGGGTGACGGTGACGGTGACGTTGAGGGTGACGGTGACGGTGACGTTGAGGGTGACGGTGACGGTGACGTTGAGGGTGACGGTGACGGTGACGTTGAGGGTGACGGTGACGGTGACGGTGACGTTGAGGGTGACGATGACGGTGACGTTGAGGGTGACGGTGACGTTGAGGGTGACGGTGACGTTGAGGGTGACGGTGACGTTGAGGGTGACGGTGACGTTGAGGGTGACGGTGACGTTGAGGGTGACGGTGACGTCTAATGACTGGTGAAGGCGAGAACAACGTCGTGATGACCAACGCGGAGGTGTAAGTAGCGGAAGAAATAACGTGGAAGGGAGTGCCTATGGTGAAGTTCAGTCTCGTAGCTTGGACGTCATTGGCACACAATTATTGTTTGCATGGTGAATACGGCAAAATTGAAACTGGCTGTATAGGAAGCGGAAAGATGACGTTCGGCATGAAATATCACTTTCCCTTATAGTAATCCGGCGTGCTTCCAATTATCGTTGTCATAATGGCGCACGGATATTGTGTCGGTGAGTGAATAGCAACAGAATCGGTATTGCTGGTTTTATGAATGAGAGTAATTAAAAACAGTAGGGAATGTGATGGAGTATAGTGGAAGATTTGGAAGAGTAGCTCCACAATGAGAGTAACGTCAACTGGCATGTGGTGACGGAAATACTGTCTGCAAACACGGAAACTCGGAAAGAATTTGAAGTCTAAAAGCGAGGTCGACCGCAGCGAGTTAATACGGTAGGTCATGCATGAACAATACCTGATGAAGCGAATGCTGTGCTGGTGCAGCGTGCAGATTCCCGCGTAATTGCTGAAATAATTGTAATGGTCGTGGCGCTGGTTTTGGTAATTAAAAGGTATTGCCAGTCCGATACACGTTTTGCATCAGTTGGCAGCGTAGCAGAGAGAAATTCAGAGCGGATGCAGCGGGAGATAATTGTGACAGCAATGAAGGCGGGAGTCTGGATACTGTCGGGAACTGTGAGAATGAGTTAACCCGGCAGTAACGGTTACGGATGCTAATGATTATGACTGTCACGACATTTGGCGTGGGCAAGCACGATGGTACTGCCCGGAAGGGGTAAAGGACAGTTACGTGACACTCAAATGCGTCAGCAGCATCACGAAGAAGCGGTGGAGGTAGCGATTGTGACAGCATTTGGAGACGCCACCGCACTCTGCTGGTCGAAAAAAAAGTAATGAGTTTAGTCAGACACACGAAGAGCGATAATGGGAAGAACATTGGAAGTGGGAGACTGTATTCACATCAAATCAGTTTTTCAAAATTATACACTGAACATAGCCTGTAATATTCAGGACAATTAGTGTGAGAACGAATGTCAAAGTATTATTTTGTAAAATGTTAACACCCCTGAAAGGCAGCAATGCCGAACAGGGAGTAATAAATAAAAAAAATTAAAAACTGTATATTGGGGGCGCTGATTGTGTTAGAGATTCGGAAGTGACAACTATAATTAATGCGATAGTACCGGTTACAGGGGAGGAAGACCATGTGTGGCGACTTTCACGAGGGCAATCGTGTTGGTGCAGTCGGGGAGGGGTAACAGACAATTAAGTGTCATGCAACGGCGCCAGAAGAGGCAGGAAGAAGTAGTGTTGCGGAGACAGTGTTGAGAACAGTCCGAGTAGACAGTCAGAGGCAATGGACAGATATAATAGTCAGACGGCGATCAATGACGCCACACCTTGCCTTCCGGCGGGCAGAGGCAGAAGTGCCAAGCCAAATGAACGACTGTGGGCAACATTCAGGGCGGTAGCGATGAAGCGTAATGGTAGGAGAATTGGAGGTGGCATTCTGGATACCTAGGTTGTCGATGGAGAGGGAAATTCAGTAGTACAATGACAAAGCGAGATAATAACCGTTATTGGCAGTAATGACTGTGTCCATGACCCTCTCGGCCAGACAAGCAAGATAGGACTTCCGGGAAGAGGTGGGCGACAGTTGTGTGTCACGAACCGGCGATGCCGCGGTGGTGACGATGGCGGCGAACAGTCGTCGGCGCCAGCCAATCTCCTCCGGCCACCAATTGCGCGGAAGGTCGTGAGCTGGCGCGGCGCGTCGTCGCACGTTGCAATGAGGTGCACGGCTGGTGTGTACGTGCGGCGGTGGCGGCGGCGGCGGCGGCGGCGGCGGCGGTGGCGGTGGCGGTGGCAGTGGCGGCGGCAGCGGCGGCGGTGGCGGTGGCGGCGGCAGCGGCGGCGGTGGCGGTGGCGGCGGCGGCGGCGGCGGCGGCGGTGGCGGCGGCGGTGGCGGTGGCGGTTGTGGTTGCGGTGGCGCGGGCGGGCGGGGCCGGGGGCGGGGGCGGGTACGGCGGCCTGGTGTGGTGTGGTGTGGCGTCACGGCGCGCAGCGTCGCGCCACTGCCAGCTTTCGGTGCATAGGCGTCGGGGCGGGGGGGCGGCGCTGCTTTTACGTAAGCGCGCAGCCCACGCGACATTCCTCGCGTGCGCCGCGGCCTTGGCGGTCGCTGCGCCGCGTAAGCACGCCAGCCAAACAGACGCTTGGAGAATTACGCGCCAGAGAGCTGCACCGGCTGGCGCCGAGGACGGAAAGCTGATGCTGTGATAACCAAACCTGAAGTTCTGGTACTCGGCGGCGGACCTCGTAGGGAATCATTTCAGCACCTGTCTTACCTCACCGACGAATTTGAGAGTTTTCGTTGTGGTGGTTTTGCGAACAAGAATAGGGATCGACGGATATAGATTGTGTGTGTTCATTCACAAGTTCCCTCAACATTTTTCTTTCATTGTTTTCAACATAATTGAATTGAATTAATGCCTTATTTTACGTGGCGAGACTCGGGCCATCAGGCCCGCTCTTCCGTCTGACATAATGGCAGAAATATATCGCACCTCCAATAGAAACGTGACTAGTGCGATTTCTGATTTCTCAGAAATTGCAATTTTAAGTTTCGTAGTTCTGTAATACTCGTTATAGATTGTACCAAATATTCACCTTCTGGCGGACAGTAATTGAAGTAATTCAAAATCAACTTCTGAATAGTAGCAGTATATCTTGGTAAACTCTGATCAGTTTTAGCTGAAAAATGACGCTATATATGTATATATATATATATATATATATATATATATATATATATATATATATATATACCATTTAGTGTTGAAAATTACACAATTTTTCAGGGACAACTTTCTACAATCTGAAGAAGACAAGTAAATGCGAGGAATGAAATACTTCTTCCAATTCTCAAGTGACAGTTATATGTCATATCCATATATACTACGGCTGGTCTCTGGATGGACTGCAGTTTTTAATTCAGTATTATCATCAACTGATCGTGGTGTATTATGGCCACGTACGAAGGATTGAAATTGACTGAAATTTCTGATCAACTAGAATGTTCCCGTTAAGTAGGTAGTAAAGGTAAAAAAATCAAGACCAAGGAAATGTTTGCCCTTTACAAACAGAGAGAAAATACTCTGCTGGAAATATGCAATGATGCTTGAGTTTTCCCCTTTTCTACTTGTGCTATCATTTGCAAGTTTATAACATAATTGAAGCAGCTTGCTTTCAAGTGAAATATGCATTTGAATAAATTTGGGATCCGGAAACATCTTTCCTGCGTACCTTGGTAATAATATGTAGGTGTACCTTCATCGCAATTAAGCAATACGAGGAAAGTTATTTTACGCGATTTGAATAGTATTATTAATACGTGAAATAAAATTAACAAGTATGTGTAGGGAATGAAATGCACATAATGTACACGGCACATAGAGTGAAAAGTGAAGGAGAGGTGTTAAGAATATACACATTATTTCATTGAATTTCTGGCCCTAAAATAAAAAAAGGAACCTCTAAGTTACCAAGACTTTCAAGAGTTGATCATGCACCACATGCAGCTAGTGGACATACTAAATGAACTTTTAGCAAAATAACAGTAGAAAATATGAGAGTACGTACTGATACCCACGGCTTGCGAAGAAGAATAACGAGCCAAAATCGCAATTTGCATTCTAGTGTTCATGTAAATCTAAATGAGGAATCAACGATTAATGAACCTCTCGTAACTACACCTCAGAGTCTGCGTTTTTACAGATCTTCTTGCATCTTCCGCTGCCGTGAGGAAGTGCGAAATCGTCCGGAAGACTTGTCCGGAAGACTTGTCCGGAAGACTTGTCCGGAAGACTTGTCCGGAAGACTTGTCCGGAAGACTTGTCCGGAAGACTTGTCCGGAAGACTTGTCCGGAAGACTTGTCCGGAAGACTTGTCCGGAAGACTTGTCCGGAAGACTTGTCCGGAAGACTTGTCCGGAAGACTTGTCCGGAAGACTTGTCCGGAAGACTTGTCCGGAAGACTTGTCCGGAAGACTTGTCCGGAAGACTTGTCCGGAAGACTTGTCCGGAAGACTTGTCCGGAAGACTTGTCCGGAAGACTTGTCCGGAAGACAGACGCCGCCAACTGTTCAACCACAACAAAGCACGTGAACCAACTTGGTCTTGTGAAGAGGCAAGAAGGACATGTCTAGATTCACTAGCCTGTTTGTCATTTACTGATTTGTGCTATAATATTGTTTGAAGGCTCTTAGTAACATAAAATCGGAAAGCAATTGAATGCAGAAAACTAGTTAATTTGACAAACGAGTATTACATACATGCAATTATTATTATTATTATTATTATTATTATTATTATTATTATTATTATTATTATTATTATTATTAAGTCGTATTTAATGAAATATTTTATTGTACGTTCAGGGCTGTAAGTGATCTCGAATTCCGAGAATTATCAGGACCACACAAATCGTTATAGGCCAATACTTAAATTAGAAATAAAACATTTCAGCTAACTGGCGACAACTTCGATTTTGTGGAACATCCTGGTTGAAGTAAAAATTAAAGGGCATTATTTAGTATGCAAGCTAAGAAAAATTTTCTTTAAGCAGGAATAACTGCAGTTTTGGTGATAAGAATGAAAAATTAAGTAATTACTGAAATGTGATTATTGTTTTTAGAATGTAGTGTATTTGAAAAATTATGTATTTGTTGGTCAATTCGATTTTTTTCGAATTTCTTTTGAAATTCAAATTAAAACGAGACCACTGTCTTATATAAATACGTCTTCATTTCAGATTTGACACCTCAACTTCCAAAATAACATGATTTATCTAGTAAGTGGTTCTTGGAAGGCCTCCAACCTATGGCTGACATAACACGCGGACGCCTTCCGCCAGGGTTCGTGACACCGACCCATCTGTTAGTCGCTCGTGTTTTGGGTCGACTTCATAAATAGTGCTACGGGAACGTTTCGAATAAAATATGGGAACCGAGAAACGGGACGTATTTGTCGAACCACTCAGTCAGCAATTCCGTATGGAGTGTCTAAAAAGGTTTTACTCGTCATATGGCATTGGCGCATTGTATTAACCAGTTTGTCACAAGTGAGCTCGGCAAAGTCGCAAGTCGAATTTCCTTCCGTTGTACATATCACACAAGATCTCCGAGTACTGATAAATTCAGAGTTTAAAGAATAAATGGCTCTCTCCAAGGAATTATTTAGCAACGTGACTCTAATGGTAACACATAATTTGAAGTGTTTTTAATACTCAAATGACACTAGTTAGACATTAGGAATCGTTCATTTACTTCACTGAATAATATTGTAAATTTAGTGATTAGTTAGACCTCTTGAATGCGAGCGCTTTCGTAATCTCATTAATAAGGCATTTATCGCTTATGAGCTGCAATATTGTCACAAGTCAATAAATGAAGTTCGGAAATCTATGCGCTTAATGTTTAAGTGGTGGTTGAATCACAGATTAACACGCTAAGGAACTGATGTATTAAGGGGTAAGCATTACTAAAAGTCTTTATCGGCGTTCCTATAATAGTAATAATAATAATAATAATAATAATAATAATAATAATAATAATAATAATAATAATAATAAAGTCAGCCCCGTTGCGCAGACGGTATCGGCAGCCGTCGACTGAGCCGAGGAGGCTGGAGACGCGAGTCCTGCATAGAATTGGTTGTATTTGTAATTGTCCATTCGCATCTCGTCATCCTATCATCTCATAATTCACAGTTTGATTTAATTTGATTTATTTAGTGAAAAACACAGTAAAAATTAAATGGGGAGAAGATTTACTGCTCCCTTTTTCATGAGTTTGAGAATTCCTTACAGTCATTTGAATTATAAATAGTCGAACTCAAGAAAACGTGCGAAGGTAATTTTCTCCCCCATACGTCACACAGAGTTTTTACTGTTTTTTTTTTATACTAAATAAATCTAAATTTGTCCATGCCTCCCGGATACGACAACGTGCTAACCATTGGCGAACCGTTAACGAGCAGCCCGTCTTCCCGCGAGAGAGTCGAAAATGCAAGTGGTAGAAGGTAGGAAGTTTTGCTGGAGGGGAAAAGATTGACGTTGCGGCGCGTAGATTGAATGCCGGGGCGCCTAGTGCTGTAAAATAATTTTTTACTTATTTAAATGGGTTATGTCCCATATTTTAAGCTGCAAGCACCAAAATGCACTGTTTACGTTGTTCTGCTCACTGTTAAGTTTTCTTAGTTGATGCTAATTGATACTCTTAAGCAATAATTTAAAACAGTGGCCATTTTTAAAACTTTGTTATTTAATCCTACAAAAGATGATAATTTAATAACTGATTTTTTATCAGGATAATTATAATCTCCAAATGATAGCAAAATGAAGACGATTTATGAGGGCAATCTCTCACATGAAGGTTGACATAAAAATGGTATATAGGCAATTGCAAGAAGGGTAATGTTTAGCAGAACATACGGTGGTGACCATTTCCCTTCATTATGAATCTGAAAATACCAACAACCAAACCTCTTTGACGAAATGTTACATGTAATTTTGTCATTAGCGTGGGTCTTATTAAATAAAATTCAAAGGGCTTAAAATTTTTATACCATGTCGTAAATACATAATGTTCGATGATTTGATATTAAAAATATATAACGAACTCTTGTCAGAAATTAGAGCAGAAAATAATCTTTATTTTATTAAGAATAATATTTTTTTGTCGTAAGAGAACCATCTTATTCAATTAAACATAGTTGAAAAAATAGTCTCTTGCTGTCATCATCCAACAATAATAATTCAGTATCATAATTTTGTGTTTAGCAAAACACTATATTTGTGATTACATCGTAGAAAAGGATTTACGTTATCAACCCTAATAGCAATTATAGTATATGGTGTCCAAATAAAATATGTATAATTCGTTGTAGTTTCATATTTCACATTGTCATATATCAACAACTAACATTTCCAATATAAAACAAAATCCCAAAATTACTTGTACGTGACCGTCGTTTTTCTCGTCGAATGCTCTTACAATTGACGAGGTCTGGTTCGAATTGCTTATTCTAAATGGTGGTCCGCACTCCTAGAATTTGCCTCATTCCCAATTCCCCCCTTCTATTTTCTTAGTATTTGCACTCAAGTGGCCCGCGCGCGGAGGACCCGAAGTCAGAGTGCAAATTGCTGTACAGGCCTGCGTGAAGGGGTGTCGTCTGCACGGCCGGCGTGAGCGCATTCGCACTTCATGGAGAGGTGTGGCAATGGTGCGGCGGGAAACGGGATGTCTCATTGTGGATTGTACTGAGCGCTGAAGGTCCGCAAGTGATGACGTTGACTCAGTCCCAGACTGTCGGACAATCCTCCTGTCCTCTCCTCTGCCGGGGATGTCCGTAAAGTTAGCATACCCACTTATCACAATATTGAAAAACTGTATCCCAGAATTTTGTTCTAATTCAAGACTATTTTATACCCAAATTAAAAATTTTTCTACTAATGCACAACATCGAAATATTCAACACTAAATGTGGGTACGCTAACTTAACGTTAAGTTAGCATACCCACACAAGAAAAATGCATGAAACATAACAACTAAATGTGTCAGAAGTTTGCCCTAATTAAAGACTAATTTATACCCAAATTCGAAAATTTTGAAAATTTGCGCAACATCAAAATATTTAACCCTAAAGAGTGGGTATGCTAACTTAACGTTAAGGTAGCGTACCCACATTTAGTGTTGAATATTTCCATGTTGTGCATTAGTAGAAAATTTTTTAATTTGGGTATAAATTAGTCTTTAATTAGAACAAAATTCTGGGATACAGTTTTTCAGTATTGTGATAAGTGGGTATGCTAACTTTACGGACATCTGCCGGGGCCTTCCAGACCCTTCCCGTCGATGATGCGCGCGTTCTTGTTGCCACTGCTTCAGCATCTGCACGATCCAAATGCTGCGCAATGCGACGAAAAGACCAATCGGCTTCTTGAAGTCTCAAGATGTGGACCGTGTCGAACGCATTTACCTGTGGATATAGCTTCCGCATCCGCCTCCGGGGCATATTGTAGCGATACCGATTTCCTCATACCAGGAAAATTAAATAAAACAAACTCGGCCACCCTGAGTTCTACTGGGAGAGTAAACAGATGGCGATACGCGCGCAACCCCGCTTATCGTGACAGCCATTTGCGCCCCCGGCCCATTAACGAAGTCGTTATGAGAGCTGGCGTCGACACATTCACTAAGAGAGGCACGTGGTCGCAAGACCAGCTGCGAAATTTCTAGAACGCCCGCTTACATCCGGGGAAACCCAAAGTGATAAATTCTGTCACTGGACAACGCGCCCCCTTGCGCAGGCATGGCCGATGTTCTAGAAGGAATAAGAATAACACTGTGCACTCACAGCTGGCGCAGAGAGCGGAAATTTCCGTGGCTTCCCCGTCGCGATTGGTTGGAAATAGTGCAATGCGCCATCACCTTTGGCCAATAGCGACGCGACTATTATAAGGAGCTGGAGCACACGAGAAAGAGGGTGGGGGTAAAAGTTGACTTGATACGATTTCGACTGAGAGAATATCAGAAGGTGTGGAGAATACGCTGAGGGCAGTCGGGAGAGAAACTTCTCTGGGGGGGGTAACTATTCGTCGGGGAGAGACCAGTGTGTCTCTGAAAGACTTGTATAATTTGTCGGAAGGAGCCTGAGTATTAGGCTGAGGGCAGTTGGGAGAGAAACTTCTCTGGGGTGGGAATTATTCGGGCAAGTACGCCTATGGGGGATTTATATAATTTTACTGCGAGTTTGAGCATTGGACCGACTGCAGTAGACAGAGAAACTTCTCTGGGGTGGGAATTAGTTGTGAAGAGAGGCGAATGTTTCTCCGAAGGAGTTCTAGACCTTCTGAAATTGTGTCCGACAATTATTATGAGAATCAGAGAGACGCATGGTTGACCACTACGCTCCTGAGATCGAGATAATCCCGGCTACTCCGAGTTCAACCAGTTACTACCAGTTCTGCCAGATACTACCAGACGCCGTCGCCCCCTAGCAGAGGTACGCATAGTTGACTGCTACGCTCCTGAGATCGAGAGAATCCCGGCCGCTCCGAGTTCAACCACCGCAGCCACGCGCCACCACCCCTTGGTGACGTCAACGACCCGACCGCTCAGCTGTTGGCACGGGAGGCCGTCGACCTCCGCTGAATTTTTTTTGAAGGACGCCCAGCCGCCTCCTCGACCGCGCCCGCCCTCCCCGGGCGCGAAAAGACCTTCTCCAGGCAGTATTATTCAAGGGCATTCGTCCCTGTGAAATTTTGTAATGCGGTGCCGCGCCATGGCACATTGACCCGTAACTTTTGTTTTTTACCATTGTAATGTTAATTATAATTCTTCCTAATTTTTAAGCTTTACTCTGAATACTAACTTTTCATCTTCTTTTCTTTTCACCCAATTTTCTCATTTTTTTACTCAATTTGCTAATGTAACTTCCCTGGGGCATTAGATTTGATTGCCCAGGAATAAAAGTAATTTTTACCAGTGACCAAAGTGTTTGTTTTTTGCCATTGTATCTGTTCAACGATTCCTTCCATCACCGACTGAGCTATAACCGGGCCGCTAACCGGGCGTTCTCTCACGAGACGACCGGGGGTGTTACAATATTGAACATTTCACGATGCTACCAGACCAGATCCACAGGCGACAGAGACTGTTCGGCACCAAAAAAGCTCTTAAAACTGATCGAATGGGCTGACGCACGAGCGCTCTTTGAGTGCACGGCGCGCGATCACGCGTGTAAACTGAATCAGTGAGTTGTCTTCCGATAAGGAACCGACCAACCAAGTTTGAAACAATTCGGTTGCTTCCTTTTGGGTGCAACTCTTTTTTTGTCTTTATTTCCATTTTTATTAGTTATTTCCTATTTTCATGAGTACTTTTATTATCTACGAATGTTTTCGTGAGCTTTATGGATGGATGAATGTAGTTATTTTGACAGTACCATAAAATATTCGTTCTATATGTTCTAGTTTTATTACTTTATATTTAATTCTAAATCTACCTCATTTTCCCATGTAATAATTTTTCATTATAGGGACAATACTTTCCCAAAAATACTGGTTGCTACCTTTATGCAGAATTCAACTTAGCATACTAACAGTGGGGCGGTAGGGTTCGCGGAGCTCAAAAAAGCGTTCCAAAATAACACTTCTCTCGTATGTTTCGAACAAATTTTAACTCTTTTTTTATTTTATATAAATAAATGGAGTTATATATTATGATTTTCTATTACAAGTCTTTCCCACATTGTACAGTATCCTCATTCAGTTTCCTTTGTGGCGAATAAAAAGTAATGTACGAACCATCGTTACCTAATATTTTAGTATTATCTTGTAGACAAGATATAGTTTTATTACTAATATTTATTTTTGTTGTCCTGAGCTTTTCAATATTCATGCAAAACAAAATGGTAAAAAACTGGAAGTGGGTCATTGCCAAGCAGTCTCTGAAAACTACATCTAATTAGTACAAAAGAAATATCGCAAAAATTAATTTCAAGGGCGAGAAATTTGTCTTCTCACAGAGCTCTTGAAGTTTATAAACTTGTGTATCAGACTACAGATCGCTTCACTTCCTGCTCACATGTCAGTAGCCTAGCCTGGAAATGTCTCAATAGAGAAGCTCGGATCCTGGGTTTACATAGTGTATCCCTGGGTTTACACTAGCAATACGGACAAATAAAACCTTGAACAGGAATCACGATATCTAATCTGCAATCCACCTTCTCTTTCGCAGTTGCCCTTCGTTCAGATTTCGAACACCCTTCAAGTCTCGAACATCGTTATACGTCGAGGTCTCTAACGAACGAAGATGCTATCTGGCAACATCACAATCGGGCCTCCATCTCACGGACCGACTAGACAGACTTGTTTGCAGGCACACCGCGGGTGAACGTTCAACAATGAAACGATAATGTAAACCCTTTTTTTTCTGCGAATTGGTTGCTCACGACATAGCAATTTCGGTCTTCCGTATTTCACTGAGCAATAACCCACTTACATCAATGGACATATTCTGGAGCATTATAGCATTAGAATGGAAATGTGACATTGTATCAACTGCTTTCTTTCTCCACTTTACAATACAAAGAATTTAAAATAGAAACATATTGCACGACCATATACACACAGCTCTTACTTATGACCCCCTTTTTTCGTAAAAGAGAACGCTATTCGCTGTGCAAAAACTAATGAAACAGATTTTCACTCGTGCATTTCCAACTTGCAAATCTTCCATTCAGTACATAGGTTGTCCCTTACATGAGCCAAAAAGTTCGAGCAACATTTTTGCACATATCCTCTAGAATTTTTACATTTGATAAGGTTTAATTCCACGCCAATGGGTTGACCGATTTGACCCATTCCGATTTGAGCTTTAAATTCTAGTAATTGATAAAAATAGTCGATATTTGTAATATACATATTATTAATCTATCTACAAATGTAATTTAAAGAATACATATTTTTGTGTTTGACAATCATGTAAAGTCTTGAATGATCCTCCATGGATATGTATAATTCATCCAAGTCGTTCTTTGAGTATGTCAACTTTTTCAAGTCGAATAGAAGTGAATTATGATTATTTGCATTAGGAAGGTACCTTGCCGTTATTCTCGCCTAATCCAAATCCTTACTTGACTTTCATTCCAGAATTACAAATTTGCCCCTTCAATGACTCAATTTTACCTCTCATAAGTTGTAATATAATATACTTGGTACTAGTCTATTTGAAGGCAATTTATATTCTTTTGTTTAAAAAGTTACGTCTCCGATGGAAAACATACGTCTTGGCCTCTGTGTAATTCGCGCGACATAAATAGTAATGGTACAGATATAAAATTTACTGTTTCAAAACACGATTTACTGATTAATTGATTAGTGATTCCGGGCGCGTCAACTACTAAGAACATTAGCCTCGTAAGTGTAGTGCACATGTTTTCCTCGAAAGGTGGCCGTGATCTTCCCCTGGTGGATTGTGAAATTCGGCGCCGACCTACACCCTACCATGCTTGGAAAATGAAAATCAACCCGTAGAGATACGAATAACCTATTTTTCATATTAAGTAGGATCCCCTCTCCCACACTATAATAATTGGGACGAAGCAGCTGCTCCAGCCAAGTCAATTATTTGTGT
The DNA here is from genome assembly GCA_038098605.1 of Gryllus longicercus. NCBI lineage: Eukaryota > Metazoa > Arthropoda > Insecta > Orthoptera > Gryllidae > Gryllus > Gryllus longicercus. The sequence continues at coordinate 207,326 of JAZDUA010000797.1, forward strand.
TTTCGAACTATTCATAAACAAATTTCAAAGCGAAAGCGTAGAATTCCGCGGCGGGAGTCAGTATCCACTTGACAGTCTGGGAGACGCTGCGTCCTAGAGACAAATGGCAACGTTGCAGGTGTCATGCTGTGACCGTCCTCAGGAAGACATTTCGCATTTCGCCCTGAGGAGGGTCGCAACATGACTGTGGCAACGTTGATATCTATGCCTAGGACTAGGACGCAGCGTCTCTGGTACGGCCTCGTAGAGAAACTCACTCCAAAGTGTTTCACTTCCGTTGACCGCCCCGTCCGTGGGCTGGGCTGGGCTGGGCTGGGCTGGGCGCGCGGGGCTGGGCTGGGCGCGCGGGGTTGGGCCGTGGCCACGGCCAGGGTGGGCGCTGCGGCCCGCGCGCTTCCGAAGTCTCGCAGACGCCTCGTGAACCCCCGCGGTGAACCGGTCGCGCCGGCCGAACCGGTTGCGAATGGCTCCCGCGCTGTCGTACGCTGCGCTTCTTGCGAACCTCCGGCAGTAGGGACGTCGCGGCGCGGGGCGACAACAATCGAATTCTGGTAGGTCAAGTTGAGCGGGGGCGCGTGCGGTGGCCTCCTAAGCCCCAATGAGTTTTTTCCAAGACGGGAAATCCAAAGTCGTGGTACATAATCATTGTCGTCAATAGGACATTACGTATTTTAAAAAAGTGTTTGCATGCCGTAAAATCCAAAATGTATAGGAACTTGTTGGATCAGAAAACCACTATCAATATTTGAATGATTTTATTGTGCGTATGTTATTTTCTATCATATTTTTTATGTTAATAAGGATTACAAGATAGTAACATAACACAAGAAATCTGATTGTACCATGCCATTAAGTAATATTTCTCTAAAGAAAAGTATAACCCTAGTCGAATTTATCGCCGATTCATTTGAAAAGAAAAGATACACCATAGGGTTATTTGTTGAAATCGCTAAAGCATTTAATTGTATTTAGGTCTAATCTACAAATTAATAATACTAGGGACACCGCTTTATCTTCAAAATTTAATTACAAATTTCCTATCGGACTGAACCTTTTCAGTATGGGTCGACAATACGGAATCTTCTCCGTAGAAAATTATTGCAGGAGTCCACAAGGGTCCTCGCTATCCCCCCTATTATTCTTTATATTTATTGATGACTTACCCCAATTATCCCACTCAGAAATAGTTTTTCGGCGATGACATATCCTTTTCTCAAAATTGGTTGACATTTACGAAGAAATTGAAAGACTCAGGGAAGATATTACTTTTTTTACAGATTGATTAGAAAAATTGAAACTAAAAATCAATCCATCTATATCCAGTCTAAATGTATTTTCACTCAGAAAAATACCTTATCTTCCTTCATTAAATGTTAAAGGTAAAAAAATCCAGTTTTTAATATAATTTTTTATATTATTCCCATATATAGATAAGTGTAACGAAACTTGTAAAGCATCTCGGTACTGAATTTGGAATAAAGATATTCAATTAATTTTAAAAAAAGGAAAGAATAACTTGCTAGATAAATTTAGAATATAACCTCCCCAATTTTACTATAAAACTTTTGGTATACAAGAAAGAGGAAATGTATGGTTATTAGGTCACCGGCGAAAACATCTTATTTTGTGAAAATAATGTAGCCTCGACATACACACAACCTCCAAATCCGAAAAAATCTACTTTAGTTCATTCCTGACTCACTTGAATTCACTTGAAGTCACACAAATTAATCATACATTTATGGCAGTACTGTATTGATACAATACATGTAGTACATCGGGTTATTTTCATTATTATTGTATATTAGAGTCGAATATGTATGAAATGTTTGCTTCGAAAACGACGGGAAATGTCCTCCGTGAACATATTTGGCGAAAACGACAAAACCGGGAGAATAATGAAACCCGTCAACCAATATCCCGCCATTGGATGCCGGCGCATGGAAAGTAGAGTGGTCTTTGGAATTCTGGTCGGATTACTTTAAAATTCCCGAGACGCAAACATCCTCTAATCTCTTATAATTTTACTGAATTAATTCAAAACCATTATCACATATTGATAACGCCATATTCATAGTTGGAAGCGCGAGTTGCGGTTATTGCAAACAACAATGACATCAAATATTGCAAAACTGGACATGCTACATTACGAATAAGATAATTTTTACAATATCGTGAGTGCACGGTTATCGAGGTAATTAGCATAAAAACCGGATGCAGAAACGATATATCTAACGTTTAATACCTGTATCATCATCATCATCATCATCATCCTCTTGATGTGTCTCCATTACTGAAGGGTGGCGGCCCCTTTAACAAATTTTACTCATCTTGTGCCAGATCAAACAGCTCCAATGCATGAACGATAAAGGTTCATTTACGGATGTAAACGAACTGGGACAAAGAAATTTCAAATGAATAAATATATTGAAATATTGGGTCAGCATGGATATCTCTTTCTCTGTCTTCTGAACGTTCGGCACTGTAGCGTTCATCTTCACTCTCACATCATCTCATTCTCAGGAGGTAGAAGTACCGGCAAATCTTCACTGTGACATAAAGGCCTTAGAGCAGATGGTTAAATTACGATATTGCACATTTGTTTTTGAGGTGATTCCAGCTATTTTTGTCGGACAGAAATAACAGTTTGGTGTGTGATCCGTTATTTCCCGCCAAATCATGCGAACAGCAAAGGGAATGTGTCTTGAACCTTTTTGCCAACATGTCAGGATTGTAACACACGAAATACAGCATATATGAGGGACCAATTTCTTGCCCTGGTCACGAACCCCTCACGCGAAATAAAGTTCCTAACACTGCCCTATCAAAGGATTAAGGATCTGTTTTAGCGATTTCAGCATTAATTCTCAACAGATAAAACAAAACGAATTTGGGCTATTTAGACAGTTGCAAGGCATTTCCTCTTGCGAATTTTTAAAAAACACTAACTTTCACACACAATGCTCAGCAGATCTCTCAATGCTGGGACGCAAGTGGGAAGAAACAACGAGATCTGTCTGTTCGAGTATGACTTATCAGCAATCTTCCCAAACCCTTTTCGTTTTCTAGAGGTGATTTTTTTGGGTTTAGTGTCAAGTAAATGAATTCCTTGCACATATTTCGATTGTTCTTGAACTATTACATCTGCAGAGTAATTAATTTAAGCTACAGCAAAATAACCAATATTGAGCGTTTTCAAGAGAATCTGTAGTGAGGGAAAAGTGTCACAAGGAAATTGAGAGCGATAGGCAAAAACTGAAATAATATCCATATTTAGAGACCAAGACATAGCTAAGAACGTCAGTCTCATTCTTTGATACAAAAATTACTGATATTATCCTCGCTTTATTTGTTCTTTTATCTGTGGTTATCTTATTCAACTGTTTGTGGTTAAACGGTGGGGAAGGGATTCTGGAGCACAGTAAAACGTGTGCAAAGTGTACTTCCCCCAACAGCTCGCAAAACCTTTTTGCTGTTCTTTGAGAAAATATATCAAATCAAATCAAGTATTAAGTTTTCATGGAACATCTTGAATCTTATCCAGATAATTGTCGATATCATCCATGAATCCCTGAACAATTATTGAAGTGTCCTAAGGTTAAAAAACTACGCCAGTCATTTTATTTATTTGGGGAGTATGTGCTCCGAATATGCCTTCTTTTGCTTCTTTGTTTCTCTTTTTTGGCGTTCTAACGGGGAAGGAACAAAGCCACGTCTTGCGATATAACATGCGCAGGGTTAAGAGAACTAATGACCACCGCAGTTGACACGTCTGTTAACAATCAATCAATCACAAGATGTAAATTGCAGTGTTCACGTCGGGTAATTCCTGGACGGAGATTCCGCTGCTTCGATCGACCGTTCCCGTGGTTTCCACTGCTGTAAACCAAAGGAGCAAGACTTTGAACAACGTGCCATGGATTGCCACATTTGCATGTGGGAGGGGGCTGAGTCCCATTCTCTTATATCATCTCATTCCCAATGATCCGGCATATATGATATCAGGGCGAATGGGACGAAATTCAATGGGCTGAGAACAGCAGAGATAACAAATGAATGGATGTATTTCGTGAAAACTTTTAGAGCAGTCTTTCGGCCACCACCAATTCCGAGTAAAACAGCAAACAACGGAAATGCTTACCCTGGTCGTTAAGTGGCAATTCCAGATGGAGAAGTATGCCCCAATATCCTTTTTTTTTAACGACACTTATTCAAAATAATGATCACATGTTAATTGTATCATGTTCTAATTAAGCCCCTAGCAGACCACAACGGAAGAAAAAAATACATTTTAAAAACATTAACTTCTTCTAGAACGAACCAATAGCGGCCTGAATAGAAATTCCCCCCACCCTCCTACAACTGCTTGGAGAGGCCTCGCCAGCGGCGCCAGCTCCAGAGCGGAGTCGAGAGTTGGGCTTAGCGCGGGGCGCCCCGAAGCGACGCTATCGATCGCGGCTTCTGCGCCTAGGCCCCACGCGCTCGGCCGCGACCGGCCGGCTCGCTCGCCCGTACCCCGTGCGCACGGACGCGCTCTTCCCCGCCCGGTGATGGTCGAGGGCGTCGGAGCGGGGGAGCGGAGCGGAGAGGGGGCGCCGAGTGGTTTGGGGCGTGGGGTGGTGACGGAGCGGGGCACGGAGCGGGACAGAGCGGAGCGGGGCACAGTGGAGCGGAGGGGGGCACAGTGGACTGGAGCGGGGCAGAGTCGAGCGAAGCGGGGCAGAGCGGGACGGGGCTGAGCGGGTCAAGTCTGAGCAGAGCGGGGCGGGGCGGAGCTGAGCGGGGTGGGGTGGGGCTGAACGGGGTGTGGCTGAGCGGGGTGTGGGTGAGCGCGGTGTGGGTGAGCGGGGTGGGGCTGATCGGGATGTGGGTGAGCGGGGTGGGGCTGAGCGGGGTGGGGCTGAGCGGGGTGGGGCTGAGCGGGGTGGGGCTGAGCGGGGTGGGGCTGAGCGGGGTGGGGCTGAGCGGGGGTGTGGGTGAGCGCGGTGTGGGTGAGCGCGGTGTGGGTGAGCGCGGTGTGGGTGAGCGCGGGGTGGAGCTGAGCGGGGTGGAGCTGAGCGGGGTGGAGCTGAGCGGGGTGGGGCTGAGCGGGGTGGGGCTGAGCGGGGTGGGGCTGAGCGGGGTGGGGCTGAGCGGGGTGGAGCTGAGCGGGGTGGGGCTGAGCGGGGTGGGGCTGAGCGGGGTGGGGCTGAGCGGGGTGTGGGTGAGCGCGGTGTGGGTGAGCGCGGTGTGGGTGAGCGCGGTGTGGGTGAGCGCGGGGTGGAGCTGAGCGGGGTGGAGCTGAGCGGGGTGGAGCTGAGCGGGGTGGGGCTGAGCGGGGTGGGGCTGAGCGGGGTGGGGCTGAGCGGGGTGTGGGGTGAGCGCGGTGTGGGTGAGCGCGGTGTGGGTGAGCGCGGTGTGGGTGAGCGCGGGGTGGAGCTGAGCGGGGTGGAGCTGAGCGGGGTGGAGCTGAGCGGGGTGTGGCTGAGCGTGGGTGTGGCTGAGCGGGGTGTGGCTGAGCGGGGTGTGGCTGAGCGGGGTGTGGCTGAGCGGGGTGTGGCTGAGCGGGGTGTGGCTGAGCGGGGTGCGGCTGAGCGGGGTGTGGCTGAGCGGGGTGTGGCTGAGCGTGGTGAGGCGGAGCGGGGCGGAGCGGGGGCGGGGCGGAGCGGGGCAGGGCAGAGCGGAGCAACACGGTTCCTACTCGGCTCCTATCCACGCCCACCTGTCCCCGATGTGAACGGGACTTATGCCTAAAATGCACCTACATCACGCCCGGAGGGCCCACACAATATGAAAACTGTTCTCTGTTGCCCACTTTAAGACTGGGCATATTAATAGGTAGAATTTGCAGATGTTGAAAATGAAGATTAGTTGTAGTAAGAATGCAACAAACATCCATTATATAATGTTAATGAAAAGAGCCTTAAAACGTGGGAAAACTTTTGAAGATGACACTTTTTAATTCTTCCTGATGCTGCGAAAAAGATTTTAAAATTACTTAAACAGGACATTCAAATGTCTTTTTTTTAACTTTTTTTACATTATCGCCCATTACGTACTTACGTAGTAAGCAGAAAGTATTGTAAAGTGGTAGTGGAAAGTATCGATTTGTGGTCAGAAAACCTGTATTGGTGGGCTCTAATACAGAAAAAGTGAATAGGTGTTACATGTACGTAATAAATTTTTTCCTCTAATATATGAAGCCAGATTTCACGTTTTGTGAGTCCTCAATTCCGAAAAATTGGTTTACGGCAAAACGGCAACGGGACTCCGCTCTAATTTCCTCTTCCAAGTCCATAAAGAAGTGTACTCGAGCAAGTTGAATCGGGGAAAGTAAATGCAAAGTATGCTCGAAGTGTTGCGAAGAATAGTGGTTTCATACGAAAATATGACTGCCTGATGTGTTCTATCGAAAGAACGCGATTTGAGTTATGATTATATACTTTAACCCTTATCACTTTATTTCAGGCTTATTTTCTTTTTACATTCTGCATTACGTGAACATTTTGTCAAGGTGTATGTTTGAATAGCGAATTTTTGCCTTGTTTTAGTTTTGTGGTTTTATTAAATCATTCTGTTTAATACAGAACGCGTTGAACGCAGCAAAAATATTAAATAAATTAACAATTTTAATATATATGTAAGTCTCTTTTTAACATGAAACATACCAGAATCTCTCTCTACTAGCATGAACCTAGGAAGTTAAAAGAATTATTCCATTCTTTATGTAAACGCCACTTTCGAAATCAAGATCTTTGCGATTTAAAATGGTGAAATTTTCTCTCATTTGACAATTTGAAATATGACTGATGTATACGTTTTAATAGATTATTTCTTTATTTACAAACACAAAAAGGAGATTTAATATACCTTTGGAGGCATAACTACCAACTGCCTTCTCCAAAATACAGTCATGGGGCAGGTAACCTGAGACATACCGCCAGAGCATTGTACAACCCTTTCCCCTTCAATTCTTTTAAATCTCGCAGGAGTTTTTCTGGACGTAATATCCGCGTACTCTAGCAAGCTATTTAAGTTTCCCACGATCTTGCCACCTGGTTCATATCCAATGGAAATGCAATATTATGCTGATGCAATATCATGGTTCCACTAACATGCATTTATGTACCCACACTTCGGATAATTAATTACTGAAGGTGTGTGCGTAAACGGAAAAGAAAGAAACATTAAATTGTTGGATGATACCAAGAATTATGGAATGAAGCATGCTCAAAAGCAAAGCAATATGCAACTAATTCAACAAGCCATTTTGTAGATAATATTGTGCTTTTCGGTAAGGTGTACAATTTGGTAACTATTTCGGTATTTTCATAAATTGCTGATACTCACGAACAATCTAAGCAACACTAGATATTTCCTCAGATAAAAATACTCGTTTCTATGTTTATTCATAATTCAACTATGAGTACTAATAAAAGATGGGCTAATACTTTAGGAAATCAATAAAACGCAAGCAGAACACACTTTAACTGCTTTTGACGATAAATAAGTGCATAAAGAAATAAATACATAAAGAAATACTGAAATAAACAAATAAATGTTCGTATAATGTTTCTAAAAATTATCTTGAAGTCCTTACTCTTCATTACAACAAACTGTCACAATATATTTCACGTTTCGTAAATGCAATGGGAATATTTATAAACATATGAGAGACCAATGGAAAAATTACGTAAATTATCTGACTAGTTCATCTTTTAAAAATTATATTATCAGTTCTGGGCACAATTACATTACAGAAAGGCCATGCCCGACAGTGTATCAGAGTGCAGTGTCCTATGAAATGTGAAGTGCTATTTGATGGCTTAATCGATGTAGCAGGGCATCGATCATTTCATTTTAGAATTTCATTGATATTTTCCTTCATCGCACATCTTCGGACATCTCGAAGTCCACGCGTTTTGCAGCGAAGTTTTATCCAGAATATCTTTCGAAGCCGCAAAGCCTTGAGCCGAACCGGCACATGTCTGAAATTTGCCTGATCAGTTCTCGATTTCGGCAGTCGATAACCTGCTGCAGTCACAGCAACAGGTGGAGCTCCTCACCTAGGGCGTCTTGCATTACGGTCGGTTCAGTCATTCGAGCAGTTTTTATTTACCGCTCATTAGTGCCAATCCAAATTGAGGGGCGTACTTAGTGACACATAAGTTGCATTCATTTTACGAACGTTGGCTAACTTGATAATCGAGCTGTCGTGTTGTAACATTGAAATGTGATTGGGATTAAACGATCAACTAGCTTACAATGCGACAGAAAACTACGGACTAAGGGAATACTGATATGAAATTTAAATCAAATGTAGTTCAGATATTATAAACTAAATAAATTTAGATTGAAGAATACAAACTACACCCGTAAGGCAACACCCGACAGGCATTTCAACACGCAAAAGTCTTAAAAGCATGACAAGTTCACAGGACAGTTCTGGAAATAAAATTGTGGGCAACCATTTCACGCTGGTGACGTCATAGCCGAGGTCTCATACTATTAAATTCGCTCTTTGATGATAACGTACCATGAATACACATGACGACCACAGCTAAAATGAGTGTTTGAAACGATCACTGCTCAATAATGAAATGTTATCAATTATTGTAATACGTGCAAACCAAGAACACTTAATATATCAGATCCTATCATATTTATTTTACATTACCAATTTACTGGACTAATCTCAGTTTTTTGCATTTAATCTCATGCTAATAACTTTATTCTCTAAACGTTTTACCCACGCATCTCTAATCGTCTAATATATGCTAATGAAACGGTGGGCGATAACTTGACACATCACGCAACTTAAAAAATTAGGTATTATCATTATACCCCCCAATTATGACGTTTTCGTTACACAGCTATAAGAGAAGACTTCTCATCAGCTGTCCCATTGATAGGTATTGTAATGGCAGTCAGGCAAATGAATGTAATAGTCTATCAATGAATACCATTCCAATGTCGAAAACGTTAATATTTTGTATGCTTACAAAATGTCATGATTTTAATAATTTCACATCATGAAATGCAATTTGCTCCTCAGCTGCGAAATTCTACACTCCCTTCGAGATGCACAATCTATCACATTAAATAAATCAAGGAATAACGCAAAAGAGTAACAATACGGATTTTTATACTACATGTTAATTTAAGTTAGTTTAGTATAAAGGAAAAATCTTAGCAAAAAAAGGTCCAATTACAGTTGTTCAATATAGCATATTTCAAATTCTTATCAGAACATGCCTTCAGAACAGTTCTTATCAGAACTGATATGACAAGTCATATCAGAACATTCGCGTGATGACTAACGTCGATTTTTACTACGCTAAAAGTGTTGATTTTTGTTTTACCATAATCGGTTATGTACAGTATTTTGATTATATAAATTAATTTTAATAATTAAATTTGTTCAAAGAATTGGTCGGCCGACCAGGATTCGGACCCGGGCCTTCTGGTTCACCTAAAGCGGTTCTGACCACTAGGCTACCAAGACAACCAATCCTTTGAACAGTTTTTCCGGAGCGCAATGATCGCCCCTTGTATGTATCTCCGCGCGTAATTTGTGACCAACAAGGTGAAGGGAAAGGTAACAATTATATATTAATTTTCCAACTTGGATACATAACATAACACACATTGTAATTATACTTATGCGGATTACATCAAACAAAAATGGCATTAGATAAAACACAACAGGATATCAAGAGCATACATTAAGATAAAGATATAGAGATCACGATGCTGAAATGAAGTTTTCAAAGACGTAAAACATAATAATTAAATTTTACATGCATGTGCAAATATTTTCTGACGATAAAATAAAATCATTTAATAATCTCTACTTGCTAAACAAGTGCGCCTTGCCCACGCTGCTGCCCGAACTTCATAACTAAGGTCCGTGAAGCCAGTGAAGTTATATAGCTCCAGGCACCACGGATCCCTGTATGGGTGACAGTATTCCAACCCCGGATACTAAATTTTTATGTAATACAACTTTAAACAACTGAACAATTCTGTCTAGCCCACAATTCTGTTGATACCAACGACAAAAATACATTTTGTAAAACTGTGTGTTTAACTTCAATACACACTTTTTTCTAAAAAAAAAACATAACAAAAATTAAAAGCTGGATATCTCAAAGAACAAGAGCTTCTAAAACGAATTGCTACTTTACTGTATTTCGAATGTTTACTTCCATTAATTAAGGAATTCAGTGAAGTGACCCACATTGCAATTTTTCCTTTTTATAGTACTATTGTTGGGACGGCCAGATGAGTGCTGTTGCAATTCGGATTTCCGCAGGAAAATATAACAATCGTTTCAGAATAAAAGGAAAAAACATCCTTCAACTCCTCAAAAAATGCAGTTCTTTGTGAGCAAAAAAAGCAACTGAATTTTGATACTCCAATCGGTGTTTTCATCCAAGTCATTTCTTTATTCACAGTTAACGTTTTGTTATTATTCTTGATAATTTTAAATCCATTATTCTAAGAAATTCATTTGAGTAGTACTTACGTTTTCTTCTTGCGTCAATATGTAAATAACACATACTGACTGTGATCTTTTTTTTGTAACTGAAAATAAACGCATTTGCTTTTGGTAAGACTCTACGTACAGCAGGTGATGCTTTCGTATGTGGAATTCTCACAGAGTAATGAAATAAAAAGGTTTACGGGATACTTTTATAGGATCGCCCACATCGAGGCACCCGCATTATGCGTAGAGATACTCCTTTTTCCGCTGCACGCGGAACGAATTATCCTACGTGACAACGCGTTCTCCATCGTTGGTCAATATCTATCTTTCATTACAAACGGCCAAGGGAGAGCTTTGCCTATGCATAAGAACTTATCAGGAATAACAGCTTCGACATTCTGACTGTTACCTGTCTAAACTTAATATTTTCGGTCTTCGTTGCGCCGAGTATGTCATCCCACTTTATTTTAAAGTTTCAGAGTATACCCGTGCGTGGGCGGGGCCGCATGACGTACGTTCTCACGGATTGTTCGACAGTAATCCAGCAGGAACTAAACTTCGCGGTCTCGGCCCCTTGCATTTCTATTCTACCTCCGTCGTTCAATGTTGACAATTAAAAAGATCAATAGGAGATAAAAATGCATTACATTGAGATTTCTCATTTAAGTCTCAATTGAAAGTTCGAACACTATTTTTCAGATTAGCACAAAGAAATTCAATTTTGACCCTTTTGTGCGCCAGATGTCAGCGGAAATGATATACTTACTCAATAGTCAAATGTTTCAAAGAGTGACGTTCGCGTTCTAGTAAATATTGTGTTGTATTGCATATTAATACCTTTGTTGAAACGGTACGTCTCTCCACCCACCGTAGGCCGAGGGGTGAGCACAGCGCCCATTCCCACATTTCTTTAGTCATTTTTTGGTGTTCAGGAATTCTAACAGTCTGTGGTTACTACTAGCTGTTATTTGAAATACAAATGAGGAATTCGATTGTATTGCTGATTGAAAACTCCATGCGAGATACAGACTCGTAAGTGCCTAGAGTGACCAGCACGCTCACATATGGCATAAGTGTTTTTACATTCACGCCTTACATCGTAAGAAGAGAAAGTTCGCAATTATGCGCCGGAAATAGGCGATTTTTCGACAGAAAAGTCCGGCACTGGAAACGAAAAAGAGGAAAAATCTTGTTCCAAGATTTAGTAAATTCCTTCCTGTAACACGTGTAGCAGAAACCATAATTGATGGATACCTTGATACAGCAAAATTGATTGACGGGAAAACTTTTGCCCGCCTGAGATCAACATTAGCGACTAACCCGTTTAGACGATATTCGCCAGAACTGATATTCCTCAATCAATCTAAACGAACTCGACGTTCCATGAATTTGAAAAATTTTCATTTTGGAGGTACTTTATATGTAGCCTCAGGACCATTTCTAAAATTTTCTAAAAAATTTTTGTAATTTTTATTAATCTTTGCCCTTAGATGGAATAAGCCTCGTAAAAGAATGGTGACGATGTAATTTGCATTCAAATGCCTGCCTTCAAAAATTGCAAAAGCTCAAAATTTTTTGGCGTCTTCCTACCACTATAATACTGTAGAATGAGATTTTTCCCATATGAAATATGTTGTTTAAAAACAGATCTTGAAATAAGATCATGTAGTTTTTTGTAAAACATGAGTAGTTTTAGTATTAATTTTGAGAAATTTAGACAATTTTTAAATAATTATTTTCTCAAAAACAAAATTTCGTCCTCGTATGTATCAAAGTAAAGTAAAAGAAGATCGTTTACAATTTTTTGAAAAAAAATAGTAATTTTCGCCTAATATCTGTTCGAAGTTAATAAAAAGTTTTTCTCAAAAAAACAAAACACAACTATTCCCATTTTTTTCTTACTGACGAGATGGTAATATACAACAAATACATAGATAAAAACATTACTGCGCAATACAAGTTGCATAGTAAAGTAAATATGCAAAATATATGTTCTCAATTCAATCTTAAACCCGCATTTAAGTTGAGTGAGCTTCGCACTCGTTGCCAACGTAAGCTGTGATGTGCCAATTGGCCGACAAACAGCCTGCGTGAAACTTGCTATATGAGGGAGCATTATTTAAAATATTTATTACCGCATTCACTCCCCGGCTGTGCGTTTCGTCTCTTCAAAGGCTGTCGCGAAGTCGGCAAAATCTGCAGCAGTGCTTTGCGTCGTGCGCCCACGCGTCGAAAACTCGTTTACGGGCGCGACGCGCCTGCGACCGCACGAGGCAGCGAGCGAAATGCAGCGCGGCGCGGCGCGGCGGCGTGGCCGGTCGAGAGCTCGGGCGGGCGCGACCGCCTCCGCCGCCGCCGCGATGTATTCATGATGCGGGGCCCGCTGTATTATTCATGAGGCACGCGATCAAATATTTGATCGCGCCGAGTGCACCCGGGCGGGAGCGGCGCGCGGCCACGTGCTCCCCCGTCACCCCTCCCCGCCCCCATCCCCACTCCGTTCCCGGTCGCGTTCCCATCCCCGTGTCCGGCCCGTCTCCATTCCCGCCCTGTCCACGCCCACATCACCACCGCATCTCCGCCTCGTCCCTAAACTCGTCTCCGCCCACGCTCTCATCTTTGTCCCCATCTGTGTATCGTCCCCGTCGCATACTCGGCTCCGGTTCCACCCCGCCCCGTCCCCGCCCCGTCCCGTCCCCGTCCCGTCCCCGTCCCGTCCCCGTCCCGTCCCCGTCCCGTCCCCGTCCCGTCCCCGCCCCGTCTCCGCCCCGTCTCCGCCCCGTCTCCGCCCCGTCTCCGCCCCGTCTCCGCCCCGTCTCCGCCCGTCTCCGCCCCGTCTCCGCCCCGTCACCGCCCCGTCTCCGCCCCGTCTCCGCCCCGTCTCCGCCCCGTCTCCGCCCCGTCTCCGCCCCGTCTCCGCCCCGTCTCCGCCCCGTCTCCGCCCCGTCTCCGCCCCGTCTCCGCCCCGTCTCCGCCCCGTCTCCGCCCCGTCTCCGCCCCGTCTCCGCCCCGTCTCCGCCCCGTCTCCGCCCCGTCTCCGCCCCGTCTCCGCCCCGTCTCCGCCCCGTCTCCGCCCCGTCTCCGCCCCGTCTCCGCCCCGTCTCCGCCCCGTCTCCGCCCCGTCTCCGCCCCGTCTCCGCCCCGTCTCCGCCCCGTCTCCGCCCCGTCTCCGCCCCGTCTCCGCCCCGTCTCCGCCCCGTCTCCGCCCCGTCTCCGCCCCGTCTCCGCCCCGTCTCCGCCCCGTCTCCGCCCCGTCTCCGCCCCGTCTCCGCCCCGTCTCCGCCCCGTCTCCGCCCCGTCTCCGCCCCGTCTCCGCCCCGTCTCCGCCCCGTCTCCGCCCCGTCTCCGCCCCGTCTCCGCCCCGTCTCCGCCCCGTCTCCGCCCCGTCTCCGCCCCGTCTCCGCCCCGTCTCCGCCCCGTCTCCGCCCCGTCTCCGCCCCGTCTCCGCCCCGTCTCCGCCCCGTCTCCGCCCCGTCTCAGCCCCGTCTCAGCCCCGTCTCAGCCCCGTCTCCGCCCCGTCCCAGGCCCAGCCCAGCCCCGTCCCGCCCCGTCCCCGCCACCAGCGCGTCAGTTCCCGTCCCCGCCCCCTTCCTTGCCCTCTCTTCAATCCCTACCCCGATTCCCAACCTCCCACCCCCACAGGTTGCCTTCCCCTCCGTTGTTGGACCACGTGCGTCTGCGCCACCCCGTGCCCGTCGCGAGCTCGCCGCAGCGCCGCTCCGTTGCTGCGCGGTCATGCGACCGGCCCTGGAGGCTGCCTTCCCATTAAACGCTACTAAAGCAGCATCTTTATTCCCGTATAGAAGTATAGAAACGGCAGATTCATTTTTAAAGAGGGGCGACGCTATGAGGGGTCATATACAGATAGGAAGTTACGAGTAATTGGCATGCAACGGCTAGTAACGCTTTGAGTTAAATGCCTTTTGAAATAAATATATTTGTATGTGTTGAAATTCACGTATTAAGTAATTCTCGGTCAGAATTGCTACCTAATACTTATAGACTAATCCCTTGTCCTACGAATTTATTTCGATTATCAACATCAATATAATATATTATTCGCTATTTTGGGACATATGTCAAGTTTTAAAACTAAATTTATGTAAACTTGAGACGATTTGAGTATTCCGGATGTAGAATCAAACAATAATTGTTCTTTGATGACTTCGGATATGTTTGAGAAAATTGTTGGATACAATGTAGACCGGTTCAACTCTTCACTTACCAGAGATGTGTATTGTATCATCAATTCACTTATTATTTGTTTGCAGAATATTTGGAAGGTGCGGGGGATGGCGATGTTATGATGGCTCAAAGCGGCCCAATTTTTTTAACGGAAATGCTTCCACTTTCAAGAGAGTTAATCCAGTAGTCCACCGAAGAGCCGCGGGTAAGTCAATTCGTCAGCGGCTTGGCAACTTTTTACGCCTTTATGTACGTTATTTATTTCAAACAGATTTCAAAACAAACAAACAGATTTCACGTTACATGAACATGGCTTTCTGGCATTTAACATTTTTGGCATTCAACATTTTTATTCTATTTATTTACACATTTATTATTATTATTTATAGTATTAAAAAGTTTTTCTATCAACATTGGTTTAAACAGTTCAATGACTTTTTTAAAATAGTTCATATTTTTTTAGAATTCATGTTGACGACGCACGGTTAAAATTTGGCATTCAAATTATTTTGGGAAGAAATGGAAAATGAAATTGTGATGATGCTAAGATTAAACTAGGTAGAGGGGACTGGTTCATCGTTAGGGGGTTTCTAACTTTCCTAGGGGAACATTCTTCATGATAATAATCACAGACGCTTATTTCAGTGTCCGCCGTGTGATTACAGGTCTGTTAGAGCAATTGCAGTAAAACAGATGGTTACAAGTCTGTACATTATAATCAGTGGTTAGACGATTTGAAGCACATATAGTGTAGATGAAGTTTTTCCGGCAATTGCCCTTGCTATGATCAAACTCTTCGCACCTCGAGCACTGTATTGGTCTCTTGTGTTTTCGCCTCGTTTCATTTTTTACAACCAAATTGTACAAGTATTTTTTTGTTAGATTTTATAGATATTTTCTAGATTTGAAGCCTGCACTACAGTTACAGGAATTCGTTTTATATTCTTGTAGTAAAGGTTTGTGACCTACCCTATTGACGTATATTTCTCGATCATTCGTTTTTGATTTCATTTTGAGATATGGACACATGCTAGTTAGTAGATACTTTGTTTGCGAGATTTTTTGTGGCCGGATGGTCTAAGTACGTGTGAAATTGAGTTTTAAATCCTTCTAATGGAACTGTTTAATTCTAATTTTTTCAAATTTCAAAGTTCACATTTTCTTCGTTGGCTTTCAATTCGGTGTTCAACGTCCGGGTTACTATTTCTTTAATTATGCCTACGAATTCACAACAATGAGACAACGAGAACATCGGACTCTTCATGGTTGGACAAGACAGCAAATTTATTGCTAGTACTTACCGCATATATATCTGGCTGATTGTCGGATCTTTTTGATGAGGTACCGATCTTTTCTTTACTGGTTCGCTTCTGCTTGTGGTTTTCGTGGTCAGGGTGGAGTTGAGCGTTGTATTGAAATTGTGACTCCACCATTGTGAAGCCGTGACTTAGCCTAAAGGCCTCACCTTTCATTTCTGCGGTTGAGCGGTCGTTGTTTTTCCAAAATTGTCTTGAAAGAAAATCAATTATTGTTCATCACTTAACTTGGAGCAATAGCACAAAAATACTTATAGAATTCGTTTCACAGTGAGACACATACACTAGACGAACAGTTCACTGGTAGAAGACCGGGCCGGTACTAAGGTAGCCTGAACGGCGCGGAGTGATACCGAATGCGATAAGCAGAGCGAACTACACTGTACCGTGGTCGAGGTCAGAATTGGGAGAGAATTTTATGCTACGTTAACAGCGTAGAAATATAACGCGATTGCTCGCGTGTGAGAATATCTAGATAGAAACAACAGACCCGTATTCAATCAAGATACCCAAAAGACCGAATCAAAACTCCTTAACTTCTAGGTATCTCTTTTTCACCCATGTACTCCCAACTACCTTCCTACTTATCAGTGTATAAGTCAAAACCTACAATTCAGCTCAGAAAACTAATCTAGTCTTAAAATGGGCCATAATCTAAATGTTCTGAATTAAGTATATCTTGGAGTCCTCGAAAACCCAAGTGTCAAACGAGAAGCAATAGATTTTCTTTTTAGAAAAGAATATCTACGCCAGGCCATGTCGTGTTCTCAGCAGCTGGTCAGATTGTTTCTTTTCATAGAACTGATAAGAAACTCCTAACGGATACAGAAGTATTGCCAGAGCGTTATCTCCCTATGTTAAAAATATCAATGCTACTAAATAAATTAAAAATTGTTAGTTTTTTCTAATAGCGCGAGTAATGGCGTTTTAAGAAACACCGTTGCACAAATTAGATTTTTTAAGAAGCTGAAGAACTGATTTTTCTGTAACTGATATAGGGTTAATGAAGAGAATGATGGTCAAACTAATAAAATGCGAACCCTATGCTACAATTCCTACAATTATAAATCATTAATGAACATTAAAAGGAACAGACCCCGGAAGGTGTCCTATACAATATCAAAATCAAGTAAGTTGTAAATCGATATCAATTGAGAGAAGCCTTCCTAGTATTGTATTTTGCAATATCAGTTTCCATGATTCGTTCTAACATTAAAATCACTCCTTCTACCGACTTACATATCGTGAAAACGATCGAATTGTTTTTCTAGATGTTCCAATACCATCTCATCCGCCGATGTTTTTATGGTGACCGGTTTTTAATTTTTTATTGATTTTAGAGTCGTCTTATCCGAAAAATTCAATTTCGGTGACATTTGATTCAACCATAAGATATAATGTGCATAAACGAAACAATCCAGGTTTCTATTCTGATCGAGTTGCTCAAAGTTTACCATAAAATCGAGGTGATGCAGGAAATCATGTCCTAGATATTACTTGAAAAATTCATAAAATGTCACTTAAGTGAGAATGAAATAAATTATTATGCAAACTGAGTAATTGTTTGAATAAATTTGCTGAACCGAGCTACAAAGCCTTTTCAGAATAACGCTTTGGTCTCTCCTGGGGATTGAATAAGAATTTTTACGTACTCGCAAAGTACTTACGTATTATAGGAAAAATATTGTAATGTTGCTGCAGAAAAATGTCGTTTATTTCGACAAAAATATTCGTATTGAGGGGACCTGACATCGTAAAAGTAGTTAAAACTTGTTCCCATATGAAGAAAATTACTTACTCTATTACTAATTTGATGATGGAGAGTTTTTCGTTAATGAAATAAGGTCTTCAGGCATCTTAAAATAAGATCGTGTACAATTTCTCCAAAAAATTAGTGGGTTTCGCGTAATTTTGACTGATTTTTAAAAGCAAGGCTAGGAAATTTCTAAACAATTATATTTTCAAAAACGGCTCCAATCATTTCTTCAAATATATTCCTTGGATAGAGTGAAAGAAGCTTACAAAATGGTGCGTACCTCATTTTCGTTGAACTTTCTGAATTCTCGCATATTGCAAAAATTAGAACTGGTGAGAGAATGTATTTGCTGATCTAGCACTACTAGTTCGATTTCAGGGCGCCCACAATACAAATTGATTTATTATTGAAATATCGTTATTTTCCCTGCAACGTTATAATACTTTCTCTTTGCTACGTAAGTACGACGTATGGGGAGATGGTAAAATTAATAATTTATCTATCAGTAAAAATTACACATAATATTCAATTTAAACTTTGAAGTTATTTATATTTAAAATAAAAATGTTCAGTCGATTTCACCCCCAATTTTCCGAAATTCAATTGGTGTCACAACGTAACCTTCTGTTGCGGTGATAGCATCACACGGGAGTACACTCCTTGTCCCCACTAATCTACGCCACAAATTCGACTTCTTTTAGCAAATATTACGATCGTAGGTTGAAAAACTTTGACGTAGAGAATCTTTACCGTAAATAATCAGTTTCGCAATATGTCAAGACGTAAAAGCAAATGTCAAACAACAGAATGTATAAAAAGTGATGCAATGTGTAGTGTCGAGATATAGTTCGATACATGTTCTTTGAAAGATCTTTGTTGAATTGAGTGGCAGGAGTGGCAGTGTAGCAAAGGCAGAGTAATTGTTGCACTTCATTTAATTTCGAATATCTAAAATATCTTCACCATTTTTAACACCAATTTCTGAACATTTAATTGCCGGAAAATTAAATATTTATCTGTTCCAGTTGATGAAACAGGTGCTGGTGTTGCAGTGTTGAAATCCATGAAAAGAACATTTATTTCACTAGTAGTAACAAAATCTTTCTTGTACATAGAAACAAATACTTCTTTGGATATTGTCAACATCATTAAGACATGCAATGCCGAAGTGTTAGCATAATCTGCTGCACTCTCGTGAGTACATGAACGTGCAACTTGGTCAAAACGTGCTTCTGACAATCTTACGCTGTTTTATGAACACTCTAGGGCTAGAGCGAAAAGGGAAGGGAGCATCTCGTTATCTGCGCAAGCGTCTTTGCCCTTCACAATTTCGCGGCGGAAGCCAAAAGCATTCTGAATACAAGCATTGGAAGACAAGCTTATCAACAAAATATGTAGGGTTCTTTAATGAACATCTTACGTGGGAGTGTTCACATATTACAAAGAGGCATCCAATACTTGAAAATGTTGAATTTAATGAAACTCAGCGTAAAGGTTGTCGTCTAAACGAAAGCATTCCGTGGTTTTCTCCCATTAATACCAAGGGAGTGCCGGAACAGTACCTTAACAAACGGGCTACGTACTGCGATCTGTCCTTCTTCTTGTCCCCTCCTAACCCCTTACACCTTTACATCTACCACACATCTCAAGAGACCGGTGAGAGCTTATAGCTTGCCCCCGCTAAGGAGGTGCTCCTCTGCGGCAGATAACTGGAGGGAGAATACCCGCTAGTTGGCGGGTAGGTCAGTGCCGGATCTCACGTACTAGCAAAGGAGAAATATTGCCACTACCCAGGGAATAACTCGCACTGCACACCGTGACTAAAAACCTAAATAGTTCTTGGAACCTAAGACGTGCTTGGAAACAAATATTCAGATATTTATACCATATCGTCTTCCGTATTGAATGTATGGTATTAGTAGCTTAAACAAATTTTAATATTTTGCGGGATAGAAAAGACGGGAAGGAACCCAGGAAGTTGGAACGCCCTCGCGCAGCCCGTTGGAAGTCGGTTTCTCCACCCCGCAGCGGCCCGGGCTGTGTGAACGGCCCCCGGGAGGCGGCAGCCCCTATCTTATCGCCAGCCTGGGCTTAGAGGCTGCGGGCGCCGCGGGAGGCTCTGGGCTGCGGGTGGGACGCGGGCGGCGCGCGCGGCGCCCTGGGCCTCGGAGCTCGCCTCTGCCCGACCTGCAGCCGCAGCCGTGTGAATCACATTTCTCAATCAACTATGTATACACAAGAGCTCCTTAATACTGATCAAATTGATAAACCCATTTTGCATGGTTCAATTGCCATCCAGTGTCATGTGTTCTCGTACAAAAATTCGGCGACCAGTCTGAATGCTTTTGATATAAAAACTATGCTTGCTTGATTATTCTGAACAATATCTGTACAATATTGACCCACCACTGCTGGCATCCTACAACAGCACATTACTTACATACGCGTCAATGACGTAATACCTTGCGAGTTTTTGGACAGGTCTGGTTATTGTTGGTTATGTTATTCGTGAGGTTATGTTATTGGTGATTGAGTTTAGTTGCCATAACCACTGCTGATCCATTTAGGTCCAAAATTCAAAATTACAGAACATCATTACCATTAAACGTTACTACTATTAATATCGACGAAATAAGACGTGCAATAAATGCGGCAACGGGATGCGCTAACTGCAATTCAAGTTATTGAAACTAGGCGTTACTTTTGATAGACAGGAGCGATAGACATTTTCTACGGCACGGGTCAAACAAATTAATATCTTCATTCACTGTCAGAAAAGACATTGAGTGACGCCATTTCATGCCTATTTTTTAAAGAAAAAATGAAAGAAATGTTGAACGTGCTTTAGAATGGGAGGTGCTGCAGGAATCATTCTATAATCAAGAGGTATGTGCCAAAGAAAAATTAATAAATAAAAATTTATTTTCGGAACATTTTCTTTTACTCACAGAGACGTCTCGTTTTTCAAATGTTTTAAGAAATAAAACTAACTTCACGTACGAGTAGCAACACGTAGAAACCCACATTTTCATACGATGCATAGAAAAAGTTAATTTTCAATCTTAAGCTCCTTTCACAAATCCAATATTGATTCATTTTCACATAACAAGAAACTCTTTGGAAACAGGAAGAACTTTAAATTTGGTACTTCTCGCTGTACTTCAGTTGATGCTGCCTCTGCTGATCGCTTCACGCTACGACCAAAACAACAAGCCTAACTACGCAGAAGACGCATCTCTTAATTTCATAATGAATACAATTTATTGAATGTATTTAACGTATTATAGCATGATCTCTTTAAGAATTAAGTAACAGGTAAAAATACTAATTTACAAAGCATCAGCATCCCATAGAAAAAAGGAAAATAGGACTAAAGTGGAATATCAAGGGAAGTTCGGAAAAACTCGCTTACGCCGATATATTTAATGAAAGGTATGTTTTATCTCTGTCAATAAAACCTGTTTTATTTTTCACGGTATTACAATTAACCCAATAGTCGGTTGGGCTTTGGCCATACCTCCTTGAATAGTTTTCCAGTGCCATTGTAGCGACGTGCACTGAACGGAAAACCTGTCGTAGATGACGGGAAAATGCCCCCAGATATGTCTAAGAATGAAATATTAGTGACTAATAACTTTACAAGCACATTTTAATTACGAAATGCACGAAAAACTGATCAGTGCATGTTTAAAAACATGATTGACTATGCTAGACATGCAGCTTTGGTCCTTTTGCACTAACGACAATTACATCAAATTGGGCTCCAACATTCCGAGAGATGCGACATTTTCCAATAAATGAAAATAACACTGTAGATCTGCTGTCTGCAAATTCCTTTCGGGTACGTAAGATTTTTTCGTAGTTCTTGTTGTACACTAATCACTTTCGAAGTTCGTAACGCCGTAACGGCGAAATGGCGAACCCCAGAGCGTAGCAATGGACCCGGATATTACGCAATCAAAGAGGAAGAACGCATGGCGGCGGCGCCGGTTGTTGGGCAACTTTCTCCTTCCTTTCTTCGTGTTGGCGCGAACAACTCTCCGTTGAAGCAAATAACGGCCACCGTGCCCATGTATGCGTCGCACTACGATTTGACTTTCAAACGAGATGTGCGAGAATGTAAAATATCAGTACGGTCTTCATAATTGTCCCACCAATGTTCGTTTACTACTGTGAGGCCTATCACGTTTTCGCTTCCCGGAGCAGGGTCGGTTGCTCTTCGTTCGCAGTGGTGCGGCCGCGGCGGGGCTGGAGCCCTATGCGAAATCTCGGTAATAACTGCCGCAGAAAGACGAGAAATGCAGATGAAGCAACGAACGCCGACGGTGCCGAACCCGCAATGTGATGGGGCTCTCAAAATCCAATTTTCCTCGAACCAATCGATTTTAATGTTTTGGCAACTATCTCCAACACCTATCAAGGGCATCTTTTTGGTTTTGTTCGATATTTATTTACTCAAGATTTCTCCAAATATGCAAGTACACCTCTTAATCGTACTGAAAAATGCCCTTTTCTTCTGGTGTACAATTCCAATGGGCTCTGAAATTCTCCGTTCATTTCTTTCAAGAATAGTGCTAATTACACTTTTCTCTCTCATTCTTACTTGTACTGACAATTTTGAAATAATTCCTCGGTTTTTCTCGACAAACAACTCAATTGAAGTATGTAAGTCCTAGTAGCATCTAGTTCTATGTAAAGAATGCTAAAATTGTTTCTGAAAGTTTTAGACTAAAAAATCTAAAACTTATATTTCTTTAATTCGCTTCACGTCATGTTGAGAACTTCATTGTAATCAGCACTTGTGTCAATAGTCTCTCTGCCGTCTCTAACGAACTGTCATCTTCTGTTTCGCCAATCCTTTTTACAAAGCCATCATCGAGTGATTAGTAAATCTGTTTGTTCCCAACTATTTTTCCGTTTGGATTTTGATTTTTGGACAAACAATTATATTCGATTTTATCTGCTAAATGCACATTTCTTCCACGCAGTTTGAAGACTGTCTTATGTGATCTTGTGATGCGTGTCTTATGTGATTTATTTTTTCCTGCTGCTTACATTTGAGTGAGATTGATGATTGTAACTATGAAATATAACCACGTAATCCTTAGTTGAAACAAATTCTTGCCTAAATAAGAAAAGTGGGATCTATAATGTCATCTCCAGAACCTTCAATAAAAAAGTATGTCACACATTTTTTGAACGGCTGAATCCCGTTCCCTTCATTTTATTCGGCGCTATTCCAAGTGTCAAAATTTTACGCGTTAAATCAGCCGGACCTTTTAAAGTTGTTGCACTACACGGACCATAGGACGATAGGACAATATGGAACATTACGATTAAATTATTTTATAAATTATAGTGCAATTAACAGTCTTTTTCTTCGTGTCTCAATATTAAGATTGGTGGGAAACTAATGATCTTCTTAAGACAACCTTTCCATCGCTAAATGTGTGACGTGTTGGTACGTGGGGTGCCTTTTAATGCTATGCGATTAATGTTTTAAATATATATAAAAAACGTTTGGGTGACTCTGCTAGTTTCTTGTGTGATGTACAATTCAGAAGTGGCTGAATTAGACTCCGACCACAACCCCGTTTTAATCCACTTCCTCTCTTCCCAGTAACAAAGATCCCTAAACGGAGAATACCCAACAGTATAGTTGACTGGCCTCTATTCCAACGTACTTAAGTACTTCTTTCTATCCCAAGTACCTTCAACAAACCCAGCTTCTCAGCGAGACAACCATATTTCAAATCTCACAATGTATCAGCCAATCAACCGAATTTGCCACTATTCGTCCATTTTTATCTATCATCCAAGGTGAAAGATTCTCTCACAATACATTATGTCAAAAATTAACCAAGAAAAAATTACGAATGCCTATGACAAATCTTACAACTTCCTTATTTAAAGACAAAACTCAACGAAATAACTCGAAAAGTAAAACAACAAATGGACGAACACCGTATTGATTCTTACCGTACCTTCCTCTCTGATATTGAAACACAGATAAAGCAATATGGCGAAAGGCGAAACGGCTCCTCAATCCAGCGCTATCAATTCTAATTCTTAAAACCAATCACATCTACGCAGAATCTTACTCAATTATTATAAACATTATCCAGACACTTCGCCTCAATCTTCATGCAACACTCCCTACTCCCTAAAGTGCCACTGAAATTCCATATCACTATTAACTCAATTTCGCTTTGTTCCTTCCCCATTCCCTCAAGTCTCCAACTGGAAAAGGATTAGGAATTTACAAAATTTCAATTAAAAATTCCCCTGGCGACAATCTTCTCTCCATCCTCGCCATCACAAATTTAACAAAGAGAACCGTTGCTTACTGCACCTCAATCTCTAGCTCAGTACTTCATACGGATACTTTCCTACAACCAGGGTAGTTGCATTGTTCCATGCGTAAACCACGTAAATCAGATGAATAGAATGGCCGTGAGGAAATTTTGATTTGGTTTTGCAATTCTGTAAATCACTGTGACTTGCGGGATATATATATATATATATATATATATATATATATATATATATATATATATATATATATATATATATATATATATGCCGGACCTTTTAAAGTTAATGGTCATACATACAAACATATATATATATATATATATATATATATATATATATATATATATATATATATATATATATATATATATATGTGCCGGACCTTTTAAAGTTAATGGTCATACATACAAACATATATATATATATATATATATATATATATATATATATATATATATGTTTGTATGTATGAATACTGTGTATATGACATATCACTGACAGAAAGATTGGAATTAGTTAAAAGGGATATTCAATACGGAAATATTCCTATGTACCATCATAGAAACATATGAATCAAGTTTGATGTAGATGCATATTGTAATTTCACATAATATTTTAATAAATGTGTATCAAATTACAAACTGAACGTGAATATGTGTTTATTTGCACGTTTAGGTAAAAAATGTTATTAGTTTTGGAAATCTAGTAAGTAATACAATTTTAAATAAGTCTAGCGACTATTGTACAATTGATACAAGTAAATTACATATCTCCATGGCATTCTCAATCAAGATTTATGCATTATAAATTTAAAAAAAAGAAATACAACAGAGAAAAATTATCTTTGTACTTAAGTATTCAGTTATTCTTATTTTCCCACAACTTCACAATTCTTGACTTGCGGGGTTTTAAAAAGAACCGATTCAATTGAATGAAACTGTAATACCGTTTAAAAGAGGCCTAAAATCTATCTTTGAGGAAGCGAGCAGCGTCGGGTTGCGGGGTCGGCGTGCGTGGAGCCATGTGCGCGGCGCCCCCCGCGGGTGCGCGGGCGCCGCGGCCGCGAGGGCTAGCCCCGGTTTGCCGCGCGTCGAAATAGCCCGCAATTGCGGTCTTTATTTTTAGGCCGTTTGTGGGTAAAGGGCAGCGCAAGGCCTTCAGGGCGTGCCGGCCGGCCGGTCGGCCCGACCGCTGGCCAGCCGCCAGCCGCGGGCGGCGCGCTGGCTGCCACGGCGGCGGCGGCAGCTGCGATCCACACGCACGAGCAAAACACACGTGGCTGCCGTGAAATGTGTAATTCGCGTCCTTGGCGCCCCGCTGCAAGTGCGGTATGGATCGCGTTCAATTTTGTGGGCTCAGTGTCTCGTACAGACAACTGAAGCAGCGGGCGGTTTTGTAAGGCCTTAATTGTTTGAATTGATCAGCTTATTTTCAAAGTGATGTATATCCATTTCTGTTTTTTTTTATATTTACGTAACTCAATTTTCTTAAGACGCTTCTCCATTATGCTGCCAAATATTGTGTTAAAATGACTTTTCCCGTTTCAAATGGTATTCGAAGTCTTTGTAACTTATCACGAACTATAGGGCTGAATTTGAAAACATTTCCTTTGTGAAAAAATTGTATTTCTTAGATATAGTAATCACTTTGAAAATGCGCTCTTCAATTGGTCAGAATGTAGGACGAGCGTTGTAAACGAACTTGCCGTTAGCGTGATCCGTGTCTTTATCAAGAGACATTTCAATTTTCATCTCGAGGATATGAATCTATAGTGTAGAGACGTTTATGCCTGCAATTGAGTAACGCCTTGGCTTGCTGCCGCTCTTCATACCCCAGAATCTGCATAATTCAAGCCAGGCTCGACAAGCTCCCTTTCCTTCTGCGTCCTATGGCAATTGCCCGCAATGACAATCTGAGTCAGCTTTCCGTGCTAACCATCCCCAAAAGTTCTACGTTAAAAACCAGAATTCAAAGTCTCTCTCAGAGGAAAGAAACAATTGTTCGAATTTTTCAACCATGAATATACTAGGCCTATCACTAATGTGTTGATAAATTACTCTTTACCACGAAAACGCTGTTTCTGACAGCGAGTGACAGTCTGTGGTCAGTGGATGGTCGTCGATCGGGCGGACGGCGGGAGCGCGAGGGGTGGGCGGTGGGCGGAGAAATGGGCGTGCGGAGGATGGACGGGCAGTGGTCGGCCGCTCGTTGGATGGGCGGACGGTGTACGGTCGACGAGCAGTGAGAGGAGAATGGGCGGGCAGGGGTTGGGGACTGGGATGGCCGTGGGCGAACAGTGGGTGGGCGATGAGTGGATGGTGGGCGGGCGTGAACGATCAATGGCGGGTGAGCGAGATAGCGACAGGCGGCGGGCAGGTAGCGGTCAGGCGGTGGGCGGTTGGTGGGCAGCGGATGGGGAGAGGCTGTCTCTTGTGGGTGGTGCATTGGTCGGTCAACAGAGGAAGCTTGGCAGAGATGGCAGAGGCGGCGGGCGTGGCGGCGTGGCGTCGGCCGGGCGGGAGGGCGCCGGCTGGCCGCTTCCGCTGTAGTTGCAGCTGTCGTCC
Source organism: Gryllus longicercus (assembly GCA_038098605.1). NCBI lineage: Eukaryota > Metazoa > Arthropoda > Insecta > Orthoptera > Gryllidae > Gryllus > Gryllus longicercus. The sequence continues at coordinate 233,930 of JAZDUA010000797.1, forward strand.
CAGTCGCTGCACCGCACGGCTCAGAGGACGGCCCACGGTTCGGGCAAACGCAGGAAGCAGATAATATGACGCTTTGGGAGGGGGCGGTGGAACGACAACTCCGCAAAAAATTGACATCACCCCGTAAATGGGATAGGAATGAGAGTGAAGAGCTTCAGAGGATCAGCCGGTAATCCCCGTACCGAGCAAGCGGGGAATTCCGACACCATTACTATATGTACGCGCACGTTCCCGTTTAATCAATTTATATATATACTAATTTCCAATGCACGAAGATATTGAAAGAAAACAATGGAGACTCCGACCTCTTAAGAGGTGTCGGCGGTTTAGCTAGATAGCCAAAAACTAGAAAAAATCCAAAAACAATGAAATAGTTTCGTTTTAGCGGCATGGGATAGCAGCGCGCCAAGGAATACGCCACCCGCTAATTACCATTTTGTATTCACTTGTTTCTTTATGGAACAGCAACTTTTTTATTCTTGGCTTGTAAAGAACTGGTGCACTGAGGAAAACCACTCTGCGTGGTTTTGTTCAGCAGCATTTTTGTTGCTGCAAGGAGCAGGGAACTAGTACAATCCCTTTACATTAAAAACAGGCTAATGACTTGCTGGTAATATCTCTGTCGACGATTTAAGCAAATTCCCGTAGCTCTACTGCTTAGCGAAATCAAACCTCAAGAAAAGTATGCAGATTATTCAGGCGGGGGTTTTGTACGCTCATTAAATAATCGGTAGATTGAGACAGAGTTATCACACTTTTTGGGGACTTAATCCATTCCCTTCCAATAAAGTATTCCTTTAAAAATATTACTTCCTTTTCTTTCCTTCGTTTAAGATTCCACTTCAAATTTCGTCTCTTTCGTGTACACCTGCTCCTTACTCGATATTTAGATCCTTCGTCAGCAAAGAGCAACTAGAAATTTTAATATATTGATCACACGAATTGGCTACTCATTTCGATTTATCTTCATTATGCTTCGCGACAACTATGCTAAAATGATTCACAACCAAGATATTACGACCAAGATACGAGGGTATATTTGGACTTGAAATAGTATTTACCTGATAAGCATCGGTTCTTCTGGTGTCTTTAAGAAGTCACCTCATTGAATTTGCAGATCTAGTATCGCTACTTTTCTGTGTGTTAATTAACAAGTAAAATAAAAGCAATAATTAGCACGTAACTGATAATGCTAGTAATGTCCAGTATGCAGCAAGGAATATTAATAATATTTATGTACAAAACATAATTTGCGCGAATAATTGTAAACGAAATCCTCTAAGAATCTTCACATTATATTCCTAATGCGTGATGCAAATCAATATTTGAATATTAACATGTCACTTTTCCTGACGGCCACTAGCCACTGGCATCAATGTCTATATTTTGTATATAATATTTTGTACTAACTTATACCTATTTTTTATAAAATATGTAATAATGAAAATTTTTTTTGATAATTCTAAATTTAGCTCTGAGGATGATCGCTATGCGATCTAAACGATCATTAGCAAAATAAATTTTTGATACCAGACAACAGCTTTAATTTACCATATTTAATTATTAGAAGGAATCTATCTCACCAGCGATCTAATTAATAGTTAGTTAATTATTTTCAATTAAGGTTATTGGGGCGTCGTGCTACTGACACAGACACGAGCTGTACGTACAATCAGTTTATTTACAATATACTGTTCAGCTCTTGGGTTATTATCGCTATGCTACCTTCCGTTACTCCTACGCTCACTGCTCTCCATAGTCTGGCTAGTGCTGATCCTCCACGCCGACGCTTTACCACGTTGGCACCCGGCCACCTTTTGCAACGCTGTCGCAGTGTTTCGAGGAGTGCACGGCTGCCTCCCGGGCAAACGGTTGCGACCACACGGGGTGGCGACCAGAAAGCCAAGTGTTCTCGGCGGGGCACCTGCTGCTTGAATATTTTGGACGGTCACGTGATCGCCCACAGCCTCCCTGTGAGAGCGATCGCTGGGCCCACAAACGCACGCCCTTGCGTCTTGGAAAGTCACTCTACTCCATCTTCATCTAGCCATTGTTTGCCCTGCCCTCTGCTCCCCTTAGGATCGCTTGCGTTCCGATGGCCGCTGGCGCCTTCGAAAGCATGGCTGCCATCTACTGGCGTTACAGTATTTACTCCGAGCGGCCCATCGGCAAACCTATCCACTCGCATCGACTCAGCCGTTTGCAGCACATGACGACGGAGGCCGCGCGAGAGCAAATACCCGTAAGTCAAGGCCTCGTACCGGTTCCGCAACTTACGCGAATGTGCGCTACGGAGCCTGGTTTACTTTTTTGACGTGGGGTTTTAATAAGGAGGAAATGAAACTGCATTCAATTCCAGGGCGGTCATAAAGTTGCGCGACCTAGGCTTACGTACCCTTTTTATTCCAGCAGGTCGTAAATCTCGGAAAGTGGCTGTCGGTTGTTTTTATTCCCAATCGTAAATACAAATACAAATCAAGCCAACACGCGTTCAAAACGCGAGCTTAAGCTCTCGTTTATTTTGTGCACTGTTTGCATCCGTTTTTCATCGCAAGCGGCACAGCCGTCAATTTGGAGACTTTACGATCGCGTTTGCCGTACTCTTCGAGTTTATGATTATGCTAACGAAGTGGTTGCACTACCGGCAAAGCCATAATCGAAGCCTTATTAGTGAGTTGTGAAATGTCAAACGAGATGCGTTATTGCTACAATCAGAGTTAACATATTAACAAAACTGGACAATGAACGGTGAGTAGGCAGATCGTGAATCGCCGCATTCAAATATGTACAATGTCCCAGCCATGAATATTTGCTTAATTGACGACAGAGTTCTAAACGAGAATGCGATATCAAACGGCTGATCAGCGACAGAGAGATGGAATGTCTGATTGCGATCGTTCAAGATAATATAATATCTCCATGACATTTTATTCATATTTTTTCAGTAATATAGAACATGGAATGTATCAACGCTGTTACGATAAAGCAGTACTAGCTGGATCCATGCGAACATGTTTGTAAATCGTTGTCTTAAAAGTGGAAGTACCTTCATTCTGGTTTCCAACTGCAAGCCAGAATCTGACTGTACTTTGAAGCATTGTAGACCCTTCATTACGGGTTATTAACGCGTCAATTTAATTTCACATCGTTTCCGGCCATCTTGCTGCGCAGGTTGGGGTCACCAGAAGACCTTAAGCTTTACTCAGATTTCCGCTCCATCTGACCCCGCAAGTTTTTCTACGTGCTCCCCTATGTATTCCTCTCGTATATTTTCCGCATATTGCCTCGCATGTTCAGTATATGTTGCAGCGCATATTCACCTCATCTTTACTAGCATGTTCACATGTTTCCTCGAAAGTTCACTACGTATCGAATTGTTTGCTTTGAACTGATTCCTTATTTTACGTGGCGAGACTCGGGGCAATAGACCCGCTCTCCCGCCTGACCACGCAAATTTCGCTACGCTCCTTTAACCAACTAGCGGAGGAAGGAGGTATTTCTTGGGCGATGAAACAGGCCATTTGAATTTGTTTCAGAGGCGTCATTTAGGCTCGAGGACCTCTGACATGCAAGTAAATCTACTAACATGGGACAGCCGGCTTTACTTCCCCTCCGAAAGAAGGCGTACGAAGGATTTTTTCGCCCTTAAAAATCCACGGCTACGATCGGGTTTGAACCCGCCAGGTTGGGTATAAAAGTCAGTATCCGCCATGTACCTCCGCGCGTAAACCATACGATCCCCTAAATGTTCCCTCACAGGTTCTCACATGTTCCCCCAAGTGTTCCCATAGGATCCTCCGAATGTTTGTCCAAACCTTCCTTACAAGTTAATCGCAGGGCCTCCCTCGTCAAATGAAACAGGAATCTATGAATAGCTATATCGTTTACGATAATACAATATCTCCATGCCATTTTCCCCATATTTTTCTGTTACATAGAGCAGGGAATGTATCAACTCTATTGCGATAACATAACGCAGAAGAGGAAAAACCCTGAAAATGTAAAAAAAAGGGTACCAAAACATATTCGCAAACAATTGCAATCTCCAAAATCATCCAAACTTTTTAAATCATTGTTTTAAAAATGAGTGTAGCTACGTTCTGGAACACAGCTTTCAGCGTTTCTGTCAATCCATGCTACGGAATAACGGAACCGCAACAAAGTAATAGAATGACCAAAAAAGTATCAGTTTGTAGAGTTCGGTGTAGAAAACGTAACTTGTCTCCTTCTAGGAAGCGAAGTTCAAAGTTTTAAATCTAGGATGTATCGTTTCCGACTCATGGGCGATGGTAAACTTACAACGTAATGTTTTTCGCGGGTGTCATGTGCGCTTAATAATCAAAGAGTATGTCACACTGTGAACTTACATGTTCCCTTATCTTAAATATATTTTACTCGTATGAGCCCCTGGGGGGTAATTCTCTATTCAGCATAAATAAACCTACGGAGTTTTTTGTCTATGGTTTCTTATAAAATAGAAAATGTCAGTCTTCTTTTGCGTTTTATAGATAGAAGGAATAATGGGACTTTTTTTCCTATCAGAAAACACACTACCAGCAAAAAAATTACACCGTTTGTTCTCACCATTTTATTCACTTTGAGATATATTACGGGAAGAAATAGCAAATTTTTGAGGACGCAAATTCTTATTTTCGCTATTAGACGAAAAATGCTTGACATTAAAGGACACAAATGCGAGAACGTTTGAAATAGATGAATAAAAACATAATCTCTTTCTAAGTTCAATATTTCGGAAAACTGACTTGAGCGATATTTAGTTCGACGGATTTTTCTTGAGATTTCATTCCTTTTCACAGTAGCCCATAATGGGGATGTTCGACATAACCTCAAACGATAAATTATACTTCGTTATTGGCAATTTTCAAGAAGTGCGGAAATATTTCCAAGGCTGGGAAGGGAAGATTGGGAACGATCTGGTATGAAGTAACTACCCTTTTAGGCACACAAACCGAGAAGGAAAAAGACAAACTTTTATGGTATGATATATGCAATGCGCATAATATATACGTCTTGAAATATTAAATATACGTATGGCCACCTGTCAAAGCAATAGTACCCAAATATCTTCTTCCAGATAAGCCTATTTTTCGTCGAAGTTATAAGATGGAAATTTCATGAAATACTTTACAACATACTTTACACTTCTTTCAGGAATTATATCTGTAGTTGTGGCAATGGTTTTCCACGGGTGTACTGACTGGAAAAATAAAGTATTTATTAACATTATGAAGAACCACACTTATTGTACTTCCTTGAAATGAGGATAATTTTTAGTAAATGTCTCAAATATATGCGTAAATACCAGATCTGCTATCATCATAAATGCAGTGCAAGAGTTCAACAATTTATCCAGGTTGAAGCATAGAGATCTTTTATGTACCCAAAATCGTTCGTATAGGAAAGCTTTCATATTTATGGTGATGTTTCCTGCACCACGTGATGATGGCTGCACTTTAATAAGTGAAAGGATATCCTCTTCTTCGAAACAATATTATCAAATGCATTCACACGCACTCGGAATTAATATAACGCACTTGTCTCCTTCTATGTATGCCGATGCACGCCCGTACCAGAAGACCGTACCCTTGCTATGCAATTACTGTCTCATATCAACTTTTATTCAAGAGCTAGGGCGTGTTTTCCATAGGACATTGCAACGATAAAAACAGTTATTCGAGACTGTAGGTAATGAGCTGAAACATTCCCCATGCATTCATTTTCTTTGAAACATGCGTTAAAAGAAGCAAAAAGATGCCGAATTTCAGACAATAGTTCTTGATTACTGCACCGAAATTAAACATTTTATCACAATTAATTGTTAATTTGTGATTTATCCATATTGAAATTTCAACATTGAAGAATTCTGCTGATTCACGAAAAATAATATCAGTAGTTCGGATAGGATTTTGGTTTTGCGATTTTGTATCGTTTCCTTTACATGTTGACTTGTTTAGATTCAAGTTACCAATACCGACATTAAAATCAGCAATAATTCTCAAGAGGTGGAAAGGAATGACAGATAGAATGCCAAATTGTAATTATCTCTTGACAAACACAGTAGTACTCGCTGAACATACAAGTGTTTCCATCACTTTGCGCCATGCACTGACAAATACCCACTAGTCAGTGATGCGAGCAAGAAAAGTCCACCGATTTTTTAGAAGGAATCTATCAATGCGTGTTACATTCTCATCGGGAATCAATTTATTCGTAGGCATCCGCGGCCGGAATCATTGGATTCACTCCTGACAGCCAAGTATCCAATCAATTTATTCATTTATTTAATCAGGTTTTGATCAGCCTTCGATTTCTTTGGCACGAAACGGTAGTGTACTGCGATTTATTCGAAGAAATCGCGATGGCTGCAGTAATCATTGTTTCCATTTCCAGGGCCATAATTGTGATGGCTTTTAATAGACCAATGTTGCAAATAAACAGACCAAGTAAGTGAAAGTTGTTTCTTAAAATGTAATTGCAACGAAGAGTCACTTTTCATTTTATCGCTGTTCAAAGATATCAAGATTTATGTTCATTATATCATAAAATGTATATTTCTAACATTGAACATATCGTGGCATTGGACATAGTATATGCACTACATGGGATATGCGTCAGAGCCAAGTGAATACCACCAAGTTGGATGGTCGAGACAGTTAAAAACTATATGTGGGTGTGAGAGGGAGAAGGAAAGAGAGAAGGGATCTACTTGCAGGGCGTCAGGAGCCACAAGTAAAATCTTTAACATAGTTCGGACCACATGTTTCATTACTTCCCCGTATTGTTGATCTCGGCAGTTCGCCCGGCTGGTCTGAAAAGGGGTGCGGTGGGGTGAGAAACCCACGTGTGATATCAGGCCGTACCAAGCATAACGCGGTGAAACACATTAGAATGATTTTGAATTTCTGAATTTACTAGAAAAAAAATCTTAAATCTAACAGGCCCGCAATGTTTTCGCCGGACATGGATTCAGTTACTTTTGCCAAAAGACCTTTCGCGGTCCACTTCGGCCCGCCAGTTGGACAATACTGCGCTAGACGATGAGAGATTATAAACATGTCAAAAGAACTATATATTACTATGTATACTATGTATAGTTTGTTTCATAAGTTACCGTGAATTCTTATGATATCGTACAGAGCCACCGCTCTAATTGAAACGTAATTAACAGGGTTAAAGCACACGCGTTTCCTTGTGTCGGATTCACAGTTCAAGTCATCTTTAACGCAGTGGTGCCCAACGGTTTGTTGACGGCCGTTTCCGAAACTCCCAACGCACTGGCAATGTCTGTTTGCCGACGAGCGGCGCCGCTCGAATCTTCCGCAGCTGTCTCTCTCTGCGCGCTCGCTCCCTCTCCGTCGCACCCTCCCCTCCGCCTCTCGCCGCCCCTCCCCTGAGAGCGTCACGCCTTCCGTGCCGGCCAGTGCCGCCGCTGTGTGGCGTCACCGCGCCGCCGCGTCGCGCCACGCCACGCCAGCCGCGCCGCGCCGCTCGCTTCGGGCGCCCCGCGCCACATCTCGCAACGTCCCCCCCCCACCCCCTCGCCACTTCTGTCACGGGTTCGACGTAGTACAAAGCTCTTCTTTCCTAGGTGGCTGTGGAGATGTTCTGACGTATAGTACGTTAGGTCGCAATTTCTTTAAAATATTAATCTTTGTTCGACTTCTTAAATCTTTCAAGGTGTTGCGTGCATGTAAATTATTTTGCATACGATAGTAATACATACGCATTTGCAGTTTTTTTTAAATTATGCAACTATTTACATTAACAAGTATGTGGTGATGGATGAAAGTGAAAGAAAGTCTTAAATGATGTAGTGTGAGATAACGTTTTATCGCGCTTCGATTTGTCGCAATATCTTTTTCGGTGGAGTTTGTGGGGACCCTTTTGCTCCCGTCCCATTATATGACTGCACGCATCCATTATCAATACTAACCTATATTTACTCATGATACAAAGCGCTTCCGACGAAACAACAAAAACTACCACGGTTCAAGTTCACAAGCTAACAATTTGGCGTTTACATCAATCGCTTTAATCAACACGTCACTACGACTACCTTACGTGGAAAATGAGATATGGGTGAGATCTGAAGGAACGGCACGTCATATCTCAGACCCATAATATTTCGCGTAATGTCTCATTTCGAGAGTTATCTTTAATATTCGGTCTAAATGTATTACTAGTTGCGGTACTTGATGTTTCTTATAAATTTTTCCCGACACCCAATGTGTCTTGTGCTACATTCCTTTTCTTTGTATAACTAAATGTTCTTTTTGTTTCTCACATGTCACCTTCGTTACTACTTGTATACGACCAATACACATATTTTCTTTTGTTACCATGAGTACCTCGTTGTACTTCCTGCTCGAGTCTCATCTATGAACTTATGTCTCAAGAGGGTTAAAATTAAAATTCGTGTGATATTACTCCAAGTGATTGCATAGTTTCCTTTCATAAAGAACATCTAAATGGAACATTCCAAGTACAAACAAAGATCATTTATGTACAATATGAAGTACATCCAAATAGTTCCAGAAAAGTTGAGTCATGAGACACCCCAATGCAGATGATCGGATCTCTTTTACATCGATTTTCGAACACCAAGAACCAAGAAAATGTTGGTAATTCAGAAAAATAACGAGCAAGTTATTGAAATATTCCATCTCGTTTTAAAATGCCTTTTCATGAAAAGCGGCGACTTATACTACTCGTACGCTCAATGACGATGGAGAGAACAATGCTCGCAAATGGTGATATTTTTGCATAAAAACGACGAAAACATTGTAATTCACTCTGAGGGGAACTCATGGCTCCTCTTCCATAAGAAATGTTCCTTTCCTTTTGTTGACTTATGTTTCAGAGCAACATTTATCGTCAAATATGCATTATCGGAAGAGATTTCGAATGGTATTTCTGAGCCCTGAACAGAAAAGGACTAATTGCGCAGGGAAATTGGATGTATACTCCGATTCGTAATTACGTCACACACTTCCCGTGGTAAAACAAGAAGTAGACGCGCGTGTTAACTTATGTTCGTCCCCGCAAGCTCATTCTGTCTCCCCAATTCTTAATCTCCCGCCGACCACCACAGGCACGGCGGTCGGCGTTTGAGCGCACGATGCGCCGCCACACCATGCGGTGGCCACCACACGTCCTCCCGACCGGGCCGTGCCGGGCGCCGCTGCTCCGCACCGGGCCGTGCCGAGCCGTGGCGTGCGGAACCTTGCCGTGCCGTGCCGAACCGCGCCGCGGCGTGGACGCGGCCTCGTGCGCCCGCCGCGCTCCCGCCGGCGCCCCGCCGAGGCTCAAAGAGGCCCCAGGGCCTCACGCAAACACCGCATTAGCGCTGCCGCCCGCCCTCCCCCGCGCGCCCCTCCGGGCACCACCGCCTCCCGAGCTCCCCTTCCGCCGCCGCCGCCCGCGCGCCACGCCGCCCCCGCCGCGGGCGCTTCCTCTGCCCCAGCGGCCCCGCGCGCTACTCTCCCGTGACAAAATGGAGAGATCACGGGCGAGCGCTCAGGGGGAGCCGGCGAGCGAGGGACGACAGCTACTGCGGGGACGCATTTGCCGCTTGTTAACATACATGGCTTGCCGACATATTGTAAATGCTCGCTCTCGTCCCTAGGCAAATCTCAATTATTAAACTGATATATGACTACGAGTGTAATTACCTCTTGCACTACGCGGTGACACTAATAACATACGCCTGTGGAACGCAAGAAAGTGAAATGCGACTCATCCGCAAATCAGTCCAGGCGTAGTTAACCACGGCGACATCTCTCGTGATGGAAAATCCTGATGCAATCCAAACTAACGTCAGATAATTTGGCAATGGACTCGCTATGTTCCCTGTGTCCTGCCTGCAACGCCACTCCTACTTCCCCTCCAGTAACTTACCTTTCGAAGCAGCCGAACACCTGAGAGCCCCGAATTCTCTCGTCACAAAATGGTGAGTCCATGGGGGATTTTCAAGGGGCGCCTCCAAAAGGAGTTTATTAATGGCACGCAACGAGTAGTGCATTGTAATGTATTTACACGCCTTACTATGGTCGTATTATATTTTAGTTATATCCGTAATGCTAAATTCTTGCTCGTCAACGATGATTGAATGCTATATTTTTTCCTTTAACAAAGTTATACTACAGTCTGTCTATTGCTGCGTATTCTAAAGCCACGGATCAGTTTAGCACCGTGTGTTCTCACCAATTACGTTTGTATTTTCATAACAATTTTCGAAGAAATATGTAGGGAGATAAACGTTATCACAGTGTACACTTTTCTGCTAACGAAATCGCATAGCATGGACTCGCGCGATAATGCGAAAAAATAGAAACAGTTTCGAGCGAAATAGCAAAGAAATCAGCAAAGCAATTTGCTGTCAATTCCTTCCATTTCGTCGCCTGTGAGACCTCTCGTAGTTTGTCATTCAACTGTTACGACACAATGGAAACATGGGGTGAAAGCTAGGGCAGAAAATCTACTTGAAATCAATAGTTATGTGCATATTGCGTTGTAACATCTTTGATAAAGTAGTTGTTTGGTTAACTACGCCTGGTTAACCGCAGCATCCTTGCAGGGAAACTGGAGAGAGAATCGCATATGCAATAAACATTAAATTACGAGAATGTTTTCGATCAATTCGCTTCATTCGCCCAATCTTTGAAATTGGCCGTCTTTTTGTGAGAAGTGTGAAATGAGAAGAAACAGGAGACAACCCCTTTCAAAGTCGCGAAGAGATCTTGATAATCATAGTGAAGATTATTTTATTACTGCGAGTGAATATCAGAAAATACAAAGTTGAAATATATTTTACGAAAGTCTAGGAATGCACTATAAATACGAAATCAGGCAATCATTACTGTAGAATCAGGTACGTAATACATTTTGGTCTCGTCCGGTAGGAAAATACAAATTCCAAACTTCTAAAATTTGCCTTAGGTAGTAGATAACCTCGTTGTTAAATTCTCTTCAGAATGATCGACAAATTCGAAAAGCAAATAACTCACCTTAATTCTTCAGTTACGGTACAATGCTTGAATCCTGCTAGAATAGTGTAGCAATTATTGATTCTTACATGATTCGTTCTGTTCCATTTTCCTCCGTGTAAGCGCGTTCGCTAGCGTAGTAGAATAACACTAACTTAACAGAACATCATGATTATTTCTAAAAATAAAAAGGAATCGTCTAGGACAAACGTATTATATTTATAAAGCGACGGCGGTGAGTGAGATTGGCAAGAGCAACATTGTTTCTTAACCGTGCAAAATTAAATTTTTAATTAACATTTTTGGGTAAATTACTTCAAACCGGTACAGGTAAATTGATTCCCAGGACCTGATACATGAAAATGACATTTAATTAATAAAAAATCTTTCGAAGACCTTAACATTTAACATTTTTTGTGTTTAACTTGTTGAAGCCACGAATAAGGCCACGCGATGTGAGGACGAAGAAATCTTAATATCCATCTTCATAACATTCCTACAACCAAATCCCTAAAATAAAAAATAATTAATAAATATCTAAAATAAAAAAAGCTTACAAGAAATAACTATGCATATTTCTAATAACACAGTTCCAATCAGTATTACAATGGCACTGAAATTAGAAATCCAGGAAAATAAAAAAAATTAGAGTAGTAGGATTTTACAATCGCTAGTTCAGTGTTCGCTCAGTATATTCGTGTGTATTTGGAGATGGCATTCAGTAATACTTAAGTTAATTCCTCATTTCGTTTTTCCGCCTTGCTCTGCAACTTATACTATACTAAAAAGCTGGCTGAATAGAAATTCATTAATGTAGTTATCACGATGTCATTCAATACCTTCACCAGTGTTAAGATTGACAAACGAATTTGTTTTATGTATGAAGTTTATCTATGAAATCATCACCGAAAAAACGCAGCACCAAGAAATGAGATCATTGTTAGTAGGTAGGTAGATGTCACACATAGAAAATAATTAAATTTTCACATTTGTACGAACAATTTTTATTGCGGTACACGACAACAGAGAGTTCATGTTGGTGTGGCGTCAGGGCGCCATGTTGGCGAACGCACGCACCCAGGCGTCGCAGAATGGAATACTAAAATTCTTCCGTAGTCTATACCAGGTAGCTTACATTTTCAGTGCTCAGTGTTTACGGGTCAGCAGGGATGGAGCCGTGATCGCACGCTCCCAAGCTCTTCAAACATTCCAGGTCGGGGAGAGGTCCGGCGATGTGCCTGACCATAACAAGAGTACCCTCACCTGCAAGGCACGCTCTGAGAACAGGAGAAGTATGAGAGTGAGATGTTTTTGAAGCAGGATAGAAATATGGGCGTTCACGAACAGCAAAGCCAACGGTCGCAGGATCTCCTCGACCCTCGCGGTTGTCTTGGTGTAAGGTATCGATGAACGGGTACCATAGGATATCGCTCCCCGAATTATCACATTAGGCCCGTGGGAAGTTTGATGGGATACATCAAACCGCTCTTCGGGACTCTCAGCACTACGCCCCCACATACAGATGCAATGGTCCTTGCCACCGAGGCAAGAAGCAGGGCTCGACATTGAAGACGACTCTCTACCAGATTCCATGGCCTCACGTCCATCGTTCTCGGCAACAGGCGTCTGTGTAAAGATGCTGCTGGGGGAGGGGTGCGGGACAAGGGTCGTCGTGCAGCGAGTCCTACGGCGTGCAACCACCTGCTAATGGTTCTGTCAACCACCTACTAATGGTACAGGATGTGGCAGAGCAGTCTGCAGAGCCGGCTGAATGGCTGGCACCTATCACTGCCGCTGGTGTTCGCGTGTGGCGAACAATCAGACGATCATACCTCCTGATAATGTTTGGCGCGTCCACATCCTGCATGTCGTGTACGCGAGCCTTTCTTCATTCACTGCGGCCAACAGCGCGCGATGGTGGTGTCCGCACGACTAGTGTGGTGTGCAATAAGGGGACGGGACAGTTCAGCCTCCCGCAGATCCACGTTGTAGACCCTCACGAACGCGTCTAACTGGTCAAACTGCTGTCGAACACGTTGACTAGGCAAAGTACATGTGCAGGCGATGCTCTAGAGACACTACCCAATGTGGCAAAGGCCGACATGGTTGTTTAGAGCCCTATTCTCTTGGCGGGTGGGCCTAACGTCACGCTTCCAACTGTGAAGCCGACCGTGAAAAAGAACTCACTGGCTTAGCTGATAGTGTGTAACATTCCCGTCAGTTTGCGGTGGATCGGTCGGGTCTTCCTGGATACAGCATTTTTTTAAATGATTAGTGTATATCACGTGATATCTCGTGAATAACACGTGAATAGCACGTGACGGTGCCACTTACTGCCCTCATATGAATACTAAGCATTTACACTCAGCATCTCACTCCAAAGAAGATTTCCTACCGTGTTATTAGACATAGAAATTCGAGTAAGCATTGATTGGGTTTATACAATAAAACACAAAACCAATTAATGATGAACGTCTTTCAAATTATTCCTAGAAACAACGTATAAAATTAATAAAATTATTTAAATTACGAAGCCATGTACAATTTCTTTTCAACGACTCTTCCCAATGCCAACATGAGAAAGTGTCAGTGAACGCTAGTCGGTGTCGCACTCAGGTGGAGGGCTCCACCTCCCCCAAGGGCCACTGAAACATTTTCCAAAATATATTTTTTCACTTTTTTCTATGGCACCAAATATCATTCAGAATCTCAATTTTATACGCTGTAAATTACTGTATTCACGAATAAACAAATACAAACACATTTTAAATTTAAGCATAAATGAAAAGCTTATATAACAAAAGTGTCCCTCGCGAATGTTTGTTTTTTGAGGTATCAAGCAAGCACCTAGCTAGCTTGTAAATGAAAGTTATCATGACATGTAGGTGTTAGAAATGTACAGTTATTGCGTCTTTTTTCACCTTTGGGTCATTTGTGTCATTTTACGCCTTTTGTTTCCTTTTCGTATGTTTGTGAGTGAATGTTCGATGAATTTATAATAAAACTAAAACAATTTTTTTATTGCATCATCAATTCATGATGAAATTTAGTACTACAGTAGACTGTTTATGGAGCTCTGAGAGCTACATGGGATCTTCGGCATCTTAATCGACTTTTCAAAACTGACTGTTGGATGATCGCAGCTAAGGATTACATATCCTCCTAAAATAAAGACTTTATATATAAATATAATTTTATATAAATAATTTTTTGAAATTGTAAAATTCAGTAAATAATTAAGCCTCTTCATTACACTTCTTCTAGTATTTTTTAAAACTTATATAATTTTCCCCTTCATTTTAAGTCATTTTACAGGACATTGCCTCTTACTTTAAGACATTACCTAGGTATTTTTCAAAGAATTTTTGGGTCATTAGAATCTGGCGCTTCGGTTATCAGTTTCACACAAGCATTACCGACATCCTGAAACAGTGTCCACTGAACGCTCTCGGCGTATCACTGCACGGCGGTACCTCACTGCGGTGTGGGGAGCGGGCGAAGTGCATCAACTGCCGAATCCAATGCCGCCGCGCGAGTGAGAACAGCCAATCCGGAGCGACCAAATTGTGTTCTGAGCAACACAATTTTTTCCATCAATTAATTTCTCCAGTCAATTCTCGAAATGATAATGGTTTAAGTTGTGAGATCCAGACAACGTAGTTACTGCTCTAGATAGCTCTTCTTAAAACAATGCCATTTCGCTAAGTTTGTTAATTGTAGGAAAAGTTTCCAATATGTTCCGAACGCGTAAAGATTACATTCGTATTTATTCTTAAATGTTCCTTAAACGAACACGGATTATCTTAAAAGCTAGACACGAACTAATCTAAATCGACTTTGTCTCACAACCTAACTTATTTTAATTATCTACATTTCCTTGTCTAACACCGAACATTGTTTCACTTCGCAGTTTAAATGTTCGAGGCGATACTGGCTCTCTTGCTTACTCGTATTTAGAGACTTACGAACACATACGCGTATAAATACCAACTCGTATATACTTTGCTCATAATTCTCATTGTGGGGCTTCAGGCAGTAACAAGATAAGCCCTATCAGCAACAACAATCTACCGGCTGTTCGTAAATGTTGATATATCGATTTTCGTCGAAATGTGTCTCATACGGTTATTACCCCAATCCCTTCATTTAAAATGTCACTTGAATTGCGAGAAATTGCAGTTCCGGAAGCTGCGGAACACACGGCTAGCGAGCGTCCGTCGGATCTCTCCCGTTCAGTATAGTAAGCGTTGAGATATGAAATGAAATACGAGACTTGAAGTGTGGTTAAAGAAATGAAAATGAGATGATAAGGAATAAGGTGTAAAGGGTTAAATAAAAGGGAGGAGAAATCGCTCGATGTATCCATCCATACATGTATCCATCGGTACCAGAACATTATTACTTTCTCGCTACGGAGTAGAGAGAAAGTTATGTAATGCTGTGCGAAAAACGGTGAATTTTCGGCAGAAAAATTCTCAATGCCGGGCCCTGGTAACGAAAAAGTGGATAAATCCAGTTGCTAAATTTTACAAAATCCTCTAACTCGCGGTGCATCCAGAATCCAAGTTTGTGGGTCCTTGAACGATCAATTGACGGCAAAACGTCAGTCTGTCTGACAGTCCGCCTGTGCGTCCAGTGTCCGTCTGTCCGTCTGTCCGTCTGTCCGTCTGTCCGTCTGTCCGTCTGTCCGTCTGTCCGTCTGTCCGTCTGTCCGTCTGTCCGTCTGTCCGTCTGTCCGTCTGTCCGTCAGTCCGTCAGTCCGTCAGTCCGTCAGTCCGTCAGTCCGTCAGTCCGTCAGTCCGTCAGTCCGTCAGTCCGTCAGTCCGTCAGTCCGTCAGTCCGTCAGTCCGTCTGTATGGCTGTCTGGCTGTCTGTCTCATCGTCTGACCGTCTACCCGTCTACTTGTCTTACTCGTCTGCCCATCTGTCCATCTGTGCGTCTGACCGTATGTTACCAACACTAGCGGTTAAAACGTTGGGCCCCTTGAATTTGAAACCGATATTTTAATTTGGAGAGGTACTTCACATAAAGCCATTTGACATTTTCCACATATTTAAAAAAATGGCTCCATCGTTTTTGATTACCTTTTTGTTGTTGGATAGTGTAAAGGACATTTAAGAGAATGGTGCAGGTCTCATGTTCGTTGAAATGCCTGATTTTTCGAAAATTGTAAAAGTTCAAAATTTTTCCGGCGTCTTCCTATAACTACAATTATGAAGATAGAGATTTTGTCCTTAATTAAGTCTGTTCCTTAATAATAGATTTTGAAATAAGGTCATGTACAACTTTGCGTAACATTTGAGTACGTTTTGCGTAATTTTGCTCGAAAATACGGAGAAAGTACGTGCTGTTTTAACACCACTAGTTTTTTAGAGGTGGAAAGGCGACAGGTCGGATTTATTCGTAGAGTGGAGGACGCTCCGGAGCCTTTATAAGCTTCTCCTCTACCAACCGCAATATTTCTAAGTCATACATACAACATATTAAAAATTAATATTGAATTTCAGCGATGAAGGCAGTTGTTGCAAGCATCAATAATTTTACAGAAGACAAAAAATTAAATGAAAACTAATTATTATTTTAATTATTAGTACGAGAAGAATGCTACGATTAACTTTGCACACGAGCTTCAGATTTTTTTAAATGAAACCTTTTGTTTCTGCGGAATTTTTTACTTTTCTATACTAAAGGCAGAGACAATGAAGATTCACACAGTGATAGAATGATCGAATGGGCAAGTTGTCCATTATAACCTGAAGGGTTACCATGATACATTTGTTGGTACCATTTCGATTGTTAATATCGAACTCATTCAAAACTCACGATGAATATGGGTTTATAAAACGCAGTTACCTATACAACGGACGACAAAGTAATCAGAATTACCAACATCGTAATTCCAATAAACGTATAGTCTGTAAAAAGCCTATGAACAGAGTCGTTACGTTTCTACCACAAAATATTACATAATGTGTAAACAGCCAATCGAAGTAAAATGGAAAAGGCTGGTTACCTGGCATACAAAACCTCTCCCAATCAGTCCGCACAGTCTTCAGTCTGAGATTCCTATACACCACAGATTCAACCGGACGGCCATTCTGTAGCCATAAGCGCCAACTAGACAGTGAGGCTAGCGTAATTAAAATGTATATACTTACAGTTCACATTAAGGTTGGAGATTTAAGCAAATCTTTGATATGCCATTATAACTAAGGTTCTAACCTTCCCCGATCGCCTTTATAATCTACTTCTTTCAGATGCACCTACCTATTTGAGAAGTTTTCTTAAATTTTAAGGAATAAAATAACTTCATCTGTTCTAAAAACGCCACCCAAGTATCGAATGAAATATTGCTACTATCACAATACTGATATGAATCGTTCTTCATCGTTTCCAATTTGTTTTTAGAATTGTTGAGAATGGACAAACCTTAATCACAGGCATAGTCGTAGACATAAACATGTAACTACCAAGTTATATTTCGATTTCAAAAGTGTAGTTACACCAAATCTTTTGTTCCCTGTCAGCTTTAATTTTATAATAAAATACTTTATATTTTTATACATAGTCGATGGGAGCAAACCTTTAAGATTACCAAAGTTAAAAATGTGAATGAGCACTACTGTTGGGAGTAAGCTGAGTCGGAAATCGACTAAATCACACGCGCGCGGACTACAACCATGTGCGATGAACGTCTGAAATTTAATAGTTAATCGGAAATCGACGTAATTTCCCGTGAGCCTAGTTTCCCATGACTGTCGGATGTCGCTTTCTGCGACATGCGTTCTATATCGTCTGTAGTGAATAAAGGAATCATAAGATTCACGTGGATCAACACTTCGTTAACTTGAATTAAAGCATCGTAAGAGTGTATTCGAGTTCGTAGGACTCGGCGTGCGGTGCCAAGTCTCGACCGTGTAAAACAGACCTACGGGTAACTCTCAAAACAGGGATAGGTCATACCAGATTTATGAACCCCTCGATTAGAAGAGCTCTAACACGACGACGAACTCTGTTACATGCCTGCAACTTTAAACTATGAATGTCATAGAGGTCAAAGAAGCAAAATGATCGTGCCTTCAGAAACGAATGAAGAAGCAGCTGCAACTGCAGCTGTAAGATTTTACTGCACATTTTACAATTGCAGAACCGCTTTGTTACATTGTACAGCCAGTAGATTTGAATAATACTTTTGACGAAATACGGACGTGGAAAAATGCGCACCAGCCCCCAAATTACTGGTCCTCCAGTGCAAATGCTGATGTAGGTGCTTAGGAGAAATGGCGCTTTGAGAGCTACTTCATGACGAGAGCTGCAGTACGTTGGCAGCGGTACAGACAGGGTCTCACGCATGAGACGCCACCGTCGCCACTGCCGCCACCACCGCTGCTGCCAACCCCGCCGCCATCCCCGCTACCGTCCACGGCGCCGCCGGCGCCGCCTTCGATTATGCTGCGAGTGCTGGCAACTAGCCCAGCCGCGCACCCACCGCCTCTGCCGGTCCCCCTCTCACCGCGCCGGTCACTTGCTAAACCAGGCCCTGCCATGCCCTGCTCCAAATCTTCAATTTCGGTTTTCTCAGCGTAGCGCAGCCCGACCTGGGGAAGCTCAGATTCGAAGAAATAAGAAAAATTGTGTTTTGTAGCATTTGCGGTAATGTTAATCCTTCTTGGAGCCCTTTCTTTAAGAAAATGTTAAATACGGAATAATGCATAATTCACAAGTTCTGTGATAATATATATCGTACATGAAATAATTGTTTATATTGTAATTTACAGACATTAATTAGCAAATTATTATTTTATTACATTTATGCAGCTAATTGTAATACATTTGATGATGATACAAATATTTTACAGTATATGTTCGAGTACGATCCTCTTCAATAGAATGCGAACAAAAACATACGAGAAAACATACAACAAAACGATCCGAAAGGGTTCCTAGCCTGTAACATGGAACTTGAATTAACTGAATCTAGGATGTTAGAGACTGTGCTTATTTTCATCAAAAGCGAACGCATTCGGAGAACAGCATTTTTGGTGGGGATGAAATGAAAACGATTTTCTGTATCTAAATTATCTGACATTTCGGCTAGATCGCAATGAAACTGCACTGAAATCATGTATCAGTTTATGAAATGTTTCAAAGAATTTCATCGTAAATGTGACTGATTCTTTAACCAAAAAAGAGAAAAATGTAGTACGTGCCAAAATTTCTGAAGAATGTAAAAATTGCTATATTTAATTAACTATTGTCCTTTGATTTCAATTAACTAATCTTAATTACTTTAAAGACAATCAGATCACCAAACTATTGTCATTAAATTAAGACTAGAAAAAAGTTTATACCATACTTTTTATTTTCATTTACCCTGCGTTTCAGGTTTCAACTTTTAAATCCGTCCTCAGGTGAACTTGTGTATAGCTTTTAAAATCATAAATTCCATACTATTAATCAACGCGATCAAGGAATGAAGCACATATAAATTATTTGCCTGCTGGAATTTAATTTAATGTGTTGATCATTCTGCCAAATGTTTTTAAAAGTCGGTTCGGCGCTTTCTACTAACTGGTGTTCCAAACTATTCTAAAAATCACATTTAAATTCATTATTAGATTTTCAACAATTATTCGCAGTTCGATACAATAGATTGGCAACTGAAAGTTAATTAGCGATCCGATTGTCCTTAATTAAAGGAATCTAAGATTAATGAATGTAAAAATTGTGCTTCAACTATTTTGTAATAAATATTCAAATCTCTTTTAATAATAACATTTGCTACTATATTGCTTTTCTTTAGAACGAAAACACAGAAATGAAATGCGAAAGTCAAAACACAATATCGAGGTGGAAAAAATTTCGGTAATCAGTTCATAATTGTTGTCCATAAATTACACAACACTAAAGAGGGGGGTTTAGGTAACGTTACGCTGCGTTACATAGGAGTAGGGGGTATTCATTTCGTGTTAACTAACGATACTTGTTTTTACATTTTTCAGCATTTGTTAAAATAGTTTCTTTTTTATCATATACCAAACCATTAAAATATTAACGAATTAATTTATTTTAAAATATTATAAAATAAAATAAAGCTCTAAGTTGTAAATTGTTACAATAAATGGAAATAATACTAGGATGTCCGGGATGAGACGCGTCACAGTCGGTCGAGCTGACGTTTCGGCCATTATATTGCGGTCTTCGTCAGAGATATACAAGTGATAAATGGAAATATTTTTATTGAATCTCTAGGATAATGATGTAAACATTTAAAACTGATATGTAGTGTACTGTTCTAGAATCCAATTAAATTGGTGCAGTAGACTCTCGCCCATTCGTCATCCATGACGGCGTGTGCGCAGCTCATGATCAGAAATTTTGTCGCCCACTCGTCCTTCCTTCACTCAAAACTGTCCCCAGTCATATTGTTAGATGCATTCAGCATCCCCAACTAATTCCGACTTTTGTTATCATACATTTTAATATGTAACACAAAGAAAATGAATACAAATTGTTGTTCTTTGTATACTAGCATTATAAACATTTTCTGTTGCAGAATGTGTTCATAATCGGTCATTTTACGGAACAAATGATGACGTATTAGATTTTACGGCACGAATGATTGCATCATCACACATTTAGTCAATCACAGCGATAGAATTGTGGGGATGTAGAGGCAAACGGAATTGCCGACTACCGTTTTCGCGCACTGTCAAATAACCGAGACGTCACGAGCAAGTTGTTTCGCAAAATTACGTTTGATTATCTTATAAATTTATGATGCTGTTATACAAAACATAGCGTGTGAAAATCGTTTATAATGTTGCTTTATTGCATTAGTACATATCTGAAGAGTTCCTCCTAACGTCGCTAATTTTCAAGACATGTATTCATGCGATAAAGCTTTACATTATAAACTAATTGAATAAACTGCTATTATTGTGCTAAATTTTTTTGAAATTCTTGCATTTACAAGGTGATGTGCGGTCACTAGCGTTACGTAATTATTTAGGGTTCAAGTGCGTGTTACGGGTGAGTTACAGGGGGGAGAGGTTGTATTCAGAATACCCCACATTTGCCTTACGTAATTTATGGACGGCCCCACAGCCTGTGTTCAGGAAATCTTAAGTCGTTTTTCTCTTTTTTTATGACTCTAACGTAAAAACACTTAGTAATTAGAGTGGACACACAAATCAAAAATTTTGCCAATGTAGCGCATCTCACCAAGAGGATCTAGGGTTCGACTCCCAACTGTGGCGGAGAATTCTAGCCGGAGAATACCGTCAAATACCAGGATATAATACGCACTACACCGAGGAGGCACGACAGCCGTTGTACGTAGTTCAAATAATCTATTAATCTATCTTTTCGTGTAATCAATTATTATTATTATTATTATTATTATTATTATTATTATTATTATTATTATTATTGTCATCATCACTCTCGTCTATTTATAAATCAATGTAATAAAAAATTCGTGTTTTGTATATTCATTTGCAATGAAACATGAATAACAAAATCATTTTGGCGACACAACAGGCACGTTAAACGGAAACCAAGCACAAAAAACAAAAAAAAATGTAATTTATGTTTGCAACAAAGACTTCATCAAGTCGTGCACAACACGAATCGTCGTGTTGTGCATAGTCAATGTTTGTCTTTATCTTAAAAGCACAATTAAGCCGTTGCTCCCGAGAAGGTTGGATAACAGCTTTCTTTCCAGCCGTTCCCCTACCATCGTAGCGTGTCATAAGGAAATTCCGAGAATATTCCTGGGGTGAAAAGACATGGCATTCGAGATCCTATTTTTTGCTCTCAAATGCCGTGCATAAATACATATTGATCACAGGAACATCTGTTGTTTTATTTTTATTACATACCAGGTGAAAAATTTTACCAAAATGCGTACGTTGAAATACAAAAGCATGAGTTAGGTTTCAATTCATTGCGACATCTCGCTCGTGGTCAGCTTTCCCCCACGTCCGAATGATGGCAATATATCGCCCATTAAATAGAGGAATGACGTAACTGCTAAATTGTGTAAAATGCTGTAAATAGGTCAGAACTATTGAAGAAAATGATTACATCTGCAGAAATATCGTCTGCATTGTTATTTTGTTATGGTCCGAATGGGGTGATTACGTCATCGAAATGTCACATAATTTTAACCTCATTTCGGAAGGAGAGCAACGCATTTGATTGTGCGGTGTTAGTAAAAGAAACTCTCCCGTTTTCGGTAGAACATTGTCACATATCTATATTATTCTGTGAAATGAATAACCAGGCAATTTACTAAGTAAAAGCACCGTAAATAATCAAATGTGTCATTTCTACTAAATATTAACTTTCGAATAATACAGTTTAATCGTCCTTGTGACACAGTTTACCTTACTGATTGATTGAAATCGTCTCATAATTGTTAATTACGAAAAAATCCTCCTAAATTTCAAGTGAACAAAGACACAATTGTAAGAACGGGAGTGAATGCAAAAGTTAATACAAGAAAAATTCATTTAAAAGTGATATTTAACAAGATCTTGGAAAGAAGTAACATTTGATGAAGTCTCAAGGAACCATGACAATTTCTGAGTGTATGATGTTGGTTCAAAGTATTTTATGTCAGAATTTTGCTTCTTCTGTAAAATTGTATATTCTAAGATTTACTCCCTAAAGAAACAGAACAGAAACATTTTGGGCCTCGAATTTTCAGGTTTGAAAGTTGAAGGACGCCCAAAGAACATTTTCGGGTGTTACACATTCAATATCAAGAAATAGTTTCGTGAATTGGGTGTTGCGCCTGTCTAATTTACACGTCTTGTTTCAACGATTAGTATACAGAAAGTGAAAGCTCAATTTGTCACGTTTCGGTGAAATTATCTTTTTTATCAATTGTTTGTTGTGAAAACCGTAAAACACATCTATGTAACAAAAATAATACAAATGACATTTTAGACGGAAAAAGGTGTATTCCATCACACATATTTGTCGTAATTCAAAGTGCAGTCGATACAAAACAGCCACAAACATGTCTTATATGAAAAAATTAAATAGTCCGCTTAGGACAATGACAAAAAATGTATATCTGAAAATCAATACCATACTATTTTTTCCTAATTGTCTATTAGTAGTTTACATCTACATACTTCTATTTTTCTTCTCTAGTGCGATATTCATCCATAAATCTCCTAACTGCCATACGACTTTCGTTGTTCCGCAAACTACATTACGGTCATATGGTGGCATATCAGATTCTTCTGTGATTACTTAAAAAAAAGTGTAAAATATTACATTTAACATTATGATGAAGAAGTATTGTTCACAAAACAAATTATTGTTGTAACATGTTATAGTAAGCAATCGTAAAATATTAATTCCAAATACGTTTGTACGTTGATGTCGAAACAAACATGTGCAAAGGAGGTAATGTTTTATCATTCAACGGTGCGAAATAGTGACGTCATACCATTCAAGATTTTGAATTTCAAACTTTAAGGAACTCTAATTGTTAGCTCTAATTGGAACTCTAATTTTTTTAAGAACACCTTTTCATGCGCACACCTCATTCTTGTCAACAAAGAATGTGGTGTGCTCATTTCAAGTCTTTCCAACAAAGAAAATTGATGCAGGGTCATTTCGTAAAAATAGATTTTATATTATTAACAATCGGAACAGTGTGTCGCGCAGCACAGATAGGCATAGAGCGGCAGTCGGGAGGGATGGGAAGAGATAGTGTGCGGGAAGGAGCAAATAAGAGCGGCAAGGAGCGACAGAAAACGTAAGAGAGCTACAGACAACGGTACGAAGTGGCAAGGAGAAGAAGCAAGCAACAGAAAGCGGAAGGAAGCGACAGGAAGAGGCGGGGAGTGGCGGAGAGAAGCGGGGAGCGGTGGGGAGCGGCAGGGAGCGGTAGGGAGCGGCAGGAACTGACAGGTAGCGACAGAGAGTAACACTGAGTGCCAAGGATCGGCAGGAACCAGAACAGAGCGGCAGGGTGCGGCAAAGCATGACAAAGATCTACTGAGAACGACTGAAAACGGCAGGGAGTGTTGGGACGACAAGTAGAGGCATGGAGGGACAGGAACCAGCCGACAGCGGTAGTGTGCGGCAGAGATCGGCAGGGAGCGGCAAGGAGCTTTGGCTGGGAGGCGACTTGGGCCGATGGGCGGCGGGGCCAGCGCCGGGTGAGGCGGCGGCGGCGGCGCGGGGACAGCGGGGCGCGGCGGCGGGGCGTGGCCGTGCGGCAGCGCATTCCTGCGGGCTCCTGGCGGCGCTCGAAATAGCACCGCGAGGAGGCCACTGGGTGCCCCGCCCCGCGGCCCCGGCCCCGGCCCCGGCTCCGCCCCCGCTCTTCATTTCCGCGCCGCAATAGGAGATGCCCGCGCCGGGTGCGGGGCGGCCTGGGCGCGGGGGCTGCTATTCTTAGAGGCAGGCGCAGACAGCCGCGAGCGGACGATGTGCATATCCGCCCATTGATCTCGGAGCTTCTGCTTTTGCGCGGATTTATGTTGGGAGATGTGTGTACTAGATGTGGCTTCCATTGTCTTTACGTCGGAGTTTGAATTTAATATGCATTCGTAAAGATTGTATGGGGAGATTACTATAATAAGAAGGGACTGTTTTGACAGCTACTGCTGGCAACATAACTGCAAGTTACGTCCAAGCACTCGTTTTGTCCGTTCCTTTACAGTTAGATCGTTTGTGAATTATGTCATCATTATCTCCTACAATGTCATCACACCGCATGATGTCCATTTGTTTCCCGACCGGCCAAAGTGGTCCCTTCGTAAAGTAACTCCTCTATGAGATGTTTTGTTCCATACGTTTCATTACGCATGGTATCACAATGCATTTACTTTGCAAAATACGTCCAATGTACGAAGTTTAAATACATAATTCATACTAGGATAGTGGGCAGTCCCAGTAAATTTGGTACTATATCTTCTATTTCATTTACGAGAATAAACATAAATTTAATTTCTTTCTGGATGTTCTGAATTTTAAAAGCGCATTCCTAGCTGGTTCACTAGGCTAGCTGTTTGGGGGAACGTTATCACACCCGACTAATTCGAATCAACGACTTTACAGATGGGGCTCTAATGTCAGAACCAAGAGATTTTCTGCAAGTCACAACAATTATCAGTCTATTTTGCTTATTGATGATAATGGATAGAGATACCCAGCTTCTGAACAACTCAGAGAAATTCCGCAATCTCTCTTAAAACTGTGAAATTAATTATTTCAAATTCATATAAACATTGATACGGGAGACAATCGATTCTTCTTTTACGTACATCAAATGCACGTTCTGGAGTTTCAACAGATGTGCTGTCAACTCCTAAAAACAGTTTTGGGAATTTTGTAACATGTGATCAGACTGTCACTATCCGTTCTATTTCCATGTTGATATTGTCGACAAGACGCTATCTCTAGAACGTCACAGAATTAACAGAAAATCCGCTAGATAGTAGTCCAGAATGTCAGGTTTTCACTTGCCTCGACGTCACGAGCAAAAAGTTCTCTCCGTGGAAACCGGAACGATCTGACAGTTGTTTACTTACTATCAGGTCAATCATACAGGTTTTGCCGTTTTGTGACACAATACGTTGTTCATTAGAAGGGGCATAGACAGGTGAAGAAAGTTCATTTTATGCGAAGCTCCCTCTAACATCGTGTTTTGCTTGATTAATATTTTTAAAGTTGTATTTTGAATTTGTCTAACAGTACCTCGAGAAAATTCATTGAACAGATTCAATCAGTTCAATGAATTGTCTCGAAGCCTTGAATTTTAATATATAGGTTATGTTGTTTTTTTTTCAGAGCGCCCTTGAGAGATATTTTTGGCATATTCTGCTATTTTCAAGTTTTCAAGTCTTCATATTTCCTTTAATGTAACTAATTAACTTTTCTACCAGCACTTCATTTGAATGTGTTTATTTGAAATTTACCGAGGGGCTTTTATGAAACGTCTTCAAAACGTATTTTGCAGAATTTTCATTTTATCAATGTTACTTTTTCCTCCACTGTCCCAGACCGGGCAAGCATAAGTAAAAGATCTACCCAAATAGTTCGAATTAGAGACAACGGGCTCACCAAGACTTTAATGCCCAACGATTTCAAAAATGCACCCACACAATGTAGACAGTGGAATGCATTTCGTAAAGCTTATGCTACCACAAATTCAATTATAGATACAAATATGCCTCTTTTTAAAATCGAAGATATTTCAATCTACCTGATGAACAATGCTGCTAATGAGAGCATAGCGGTGATCTATTTCCTTGTCACCTTGATTGATTCTTTTGAAGGAAAAGTGAACTCTGTCGCTCGAATGATTGTAACATACAAGGGCTTAACCGGAACTTATTTTGAAAGGGAAATACGAGCGATGTAGTCGCCGAAGTCGTCTCACTGCTCAAGTCCACTGCGCTGCCCAGCCCTGCGTCTGGAACTTCCGAATAGGGCCTATCGGCTATTCGTACATCACCGAATTTCCTCTGACAAAAATTAATAGTTTAATCAAGAATGTTTTTCATTAGCACTGATAATAACTTTGTACAAGGATCCGTGAAATAATGAAATGGTATCGTTTTTATTTCAAGTATTTTTTTTAAATTTCCGGTAATCTTAAATTTCCGTCAGATTTACTGTCACTGCATTATTTTCTAAGCGTGTGTTAAAAACTCCTTGAGCTATTTTTTGTCTTGTAAGATCAAGGATATTTTCTGCTCGTACAATATAATTGGCGGATTTTTTTGTTTTTGTTTTATTTTTTAAACAGGGCACATGTTAACACATTGTCTTCTATCACTACTTGCCCAGCGCTGCAAACCTAAAATTTGTAGAAATGCTATGTACATAACCCGGAACGTCATTTTCATTTTTTTAAATATTTAATATTTAATTTATTTATTTGATTGTTTTGTACATAGTTCAGTTTTTAAATAACTCTACATATGTATTGATGACATAACTTAACTTATCCTATCCTTATCCTAACTTAATACTACTACAGAGGTTGAGGGGACCATATTGGCACCTCATAAGAACTATTCCAGATCTGAGAACAATTTACAAAATATGTGGAATGGGTATTTATTTTTTATGCGAGTGGGAAGGATGGGGTTTTTGCAAAGTTTGAATGAAGATAATGTTTGGATATGGTGTAAATTTGAGAAGAAATTGTGGGATAGGTAGGTGATGTGGTGCATGATGAGATCGAGGTTGAATTCATTATGTAATTGATGGTTAGATATGAACCAGGGTGCATTAGTGATTGTACGGAGGAATTGGTTCTGAACTATTTGAATTTTGTTGATGTTTGTTTTTGCAGCATTGATGCATACAGGGCAGGCGTAGAGGAGGGTAGGTCTGATAATTGTTTTGAATAAGGTTATTGCAGTTTTGTATGGGAGGAAGTTATTTCTGTTTATTAGAGATTTTAATTGATGCAGTTTGTTTTTGGTTTGGATTATTTTGATGTCTATGTGCTGTTTCCAGTTCATTTTGGTGTCCATGTGCAGTCCAAGATATTTTATGGGTTTATTTGGAGGATACCATGGGATGGGCTCATTATTTAATGTGAGTGGGGTTGGTGAAGTGTATGGTCTTAAAGTGAATATTTTAGCTGCAGTTTTGTTTGGGTTTAATTTTATTTTTAATTTGGATGACCAACTGTCTATTTGGTTTAGATACAATTGTATGTGATTTTTGATATTGATTAGAGAGTGGCTGGAGGAGAAGATAAGTGTGTCATCAGCAAACTGTGCTATTTTTACTGTTTCATCAATGGGGATGTCTGCTACATAAAGATTAAACAGTATGGGTGATAGGGGGGAACCTTGAGGTAATCCTGCTTTGATTAACCTGGGGTTTGATAGATAGTTGTTGATTGTTACTGCAAAGGTTCTGTTGCATAAATAGTTTTGAATTACTGAGGTGATGTAATGTGGAGTGCCTATTTTCTTTAATTTATAAATTAGTGCCTGGTGCCAGACTCTGTCAAATGCCTGTGTTATGTCGAGTGATATGAGTATTGTGTGATGTTTTCTCTGAAATGCTGTGTTGAGATGTTCTGTGATTCTGAGGAGTTGATGTTGTGTAGATATATGATCTGTGAATCCAAACTGCTCTCTTGGGATAGCTTTTGTTATTTGTAGATGCTTTTTAAGACGTTGGAGTATTATTTTTTCGAAAATTTTTGACAGAGATGGTAGAAGACTTATCGGGCGATAGCTGTCGGTGTTGGCTGAATTTTTATTAGGCTTTGGAACAGGTAGAATGATGGCATGCTTCCATGCGGATGGAAAATGATTTGTTCTGAAGCATGAATTGTATATATTTGTTAAGTATGCAATTGCGGGGGCTGGTAAATGTTTTAGTATTGAATTATTGATTTTATCATGACCTGGTGCTTTTTTTATCGGGAGAGAGTTAATGATTTGTTTTATTTCTTTAGGGTTTGTGTAATGAATTTTGTGATATGGGCCGTAGTTTGGGAGGTTTATGGACTGTATTATTGTGTTGTGATCCGGGTGCGGTTGAGATTGGTTGAGTGTGAAAGTTGACTCAAAGTAATTGGCAATTTCCTCAGCCTTGTCGGTTGGGGTGAATAACTTGCCTCTCGGTGAGTTGATGGGTGGAATTATTGTTTTCTTTTTTAGTATTTGTTTGGTGAATTTCCAAATAGAGTTATTTTGGGCTGTTAAGGAACTTATCTTGTTCTGGAATTTGAGATTCATATGATTTTTTATTGATTTCTTAACTATATTAGTTAATATATTTAGTTAACCGGAACGTCATCATCAACATTTTCTCTTTTAATATCTTTCGTTGATTTATAAGTTAGATAAGGAGAATTTGATTTGTCTCTACGCAATACTCGTTCCCTTGCCGGGAGCGCTTGTACCTGTTCGGTTCTCGCTACTTTCACCGAGTCTTAAGTGTCCATTTTTTCCTGTTGAGCGCCTAATTTTTCTTCAGCAGGTTGCAGATGTATTGCTTGTTGTTGCGATAATGACGGTAGACCAAATGACGTACGCACAGGAAGGAAATATTGCACTAAATTTGAATTCTGCACAAGATGTTGCGTAATTCCTTGAACACTGTTTTAACTTAAAAGTTCACTTGAACACTGATTGATTGGTATAATTTCACTATAATCATTGGTTAAAGAAATGAATTCCATAGAATTGGCTATAAGCTGCCCCGTATCGAGTCAGCCACTTGCTAACTGCCACCATCTCTCGTCCCTGGCCGCTGACTTCCAGGTTTCGTTCGTTTCGTCAGTGGGCGCTGCTCGATGTGCTTCGCTCGAGAGCTCACCGACGAATAAGGATTTGATATGACTCAAATACCGTACTTAAAAATAGATGTGTCACGAAGGGTACCTACTTATTTCGTAAATAACTTTAGTCTCATCCGGATACCTTTATATAATGTTTTCTTACGTGTTCTGAATATATTAAATCGTCCATTATTAAATCCAATATAATAAAGCTACGTGCAGTAGATAAAATGTCCCAATATTAAATTCGATGTAACAAAGGGTAGTATCGAAATCTCTATAATACGATTAATCATATAGACCACGGTCAAAAAAATGACCGAAAGCAAAGAGGTACCGTCAGCAGTCGGTGCGGAAAGCAGGGTCATTTGTAAGAGCGAAGACTGCTGAAGGTCCCGAGAGGTAGAGGGGAAGGTCTTACGGCATAGTTTCACGAAAATGATTGCGAAATTTGCGTTCGCCATGCAAAATGAAACAGGTTTTATCACTAAAAGTCCGGCGATATTTATGAGTGAATAAGAGGAATTGTATTACCTTGTTCTAAAACTGGTGATAATGTAAAGTTTGTGTTTAACCACTGAATTTTTAGTCGTGTTAATTTTTTAAAGTGAACTTTTGCGCTTAATTATGCAGTTATGAATGACAAGAACACTTGTGAGGAACGTGTAGAGGTTGTTAATTTCTTGAAAACAAGCTCGTCTTGTCATATTTATTATCATTTCGTCACTTTCTTATTTTTACCTAGAAATTTAATGCGTCTACATACGATAAGTGAGTCATGTAGTGTTCTCTAATTATTTAAATTGCAATATTAAATATTTAAATAAGGTATTTGTAACTTTATTTATTTATTAACTTTTGTTCTTGTTTTCAAACATAGAAGCGTAAATTAATCCCATAGATGCCTGTTTATCATGTTCCCCTTAGGCCCTACTCCAATAGCGAGTGCTGGCTCCTATTGCCGGCGGTCTCCCAGAGCCAACGCATCGCCCCGCTAGCGCTCGCTCTGAACTCTAGGGGCAGCGTCTGCAGGCTACCTGCGCGGCTGCGCGGAAGGGCTGGCTGGACCACAAGGCCACCGGCGCGTGGGCCTGCGGGCGCGGGAGGCCAGGGGAGCAAGCGCGCAGGGCGGCGCAGAGGTGGCGGCGCCGGTATTGATCAGGGTGGCTGGCGCGGCCCCGCCGCACCCTCCGCTGCGGGCCCTTCCCGCCGCACCGCCAGCGCCGCCACCTCTCGCTCTAGCTCGCCACCTCCTCGCGCCGTCCTTCGAACGCGTGCTCGAGGGAGCCACGCGCGCTCTTTCTCTGCGTACTCCAACGGCGCACATATCTAGAGTACGTGCGACACAGTTGTAAAGATCTAGGGACGGATAATTAAAGCAAAATAGGCCCATGCCGAACTGTTCATTGTATTTGTTTGCTAATTACGCAATTCGGACAGGCTATTTTTAGAATTAATTCGTTTGACTATGCAGTTCTTGATCGAGCTCTCCAGATTTCAAGTGCTTTGTAATTCGATCAGGACTGTTTTCAACACTTCAATATTATAAACTACATTTACAAAATATTGTACTCTCTACAGACGAACTGGCAAATTAGAGTTGTGCTGATACTTCACGCATCTTCATTAATGTGTTTTTATGGATGCCACAATTATAACAGAATAACAGACATACATTTTTTGTATCTGAAGGAAGGAGTGTCTATTATGATCTGCACGTTTTATGTGAAAGAAACGAAAATAATATCAACACTACTTATTAAACTGAGATCACACATACTAAACATCACTTCATAGGAAACTATAAGCACCACAAGTTCGTTTGTTTCGAGATAAAGAGTTTTCACCAATACATTCTTTTATTTCGTGTGAATCTTGGATTTCCTATATTACTTACGTATTCCGTAATCTTGAGCGTCTTAGCTGTGACTTTAATGAAAAATCTGTTGTTCAGTTAAGAACTAACGGTAGACCACGTATCTTTACGATTCAGGTGATACTTTTTCCAATTTGTGATATCTGAGGAAATTAAATACATTGTCCCACTCGAAGAGAACCAATGAAAAGTATCCACCGGCCAGTTGTACGAGTCAGAAGATTTGTACTCGAATTCGAACATAAGTGTCTACTAGAGATATTTCATTACAAAACGTCCCTTCCATTTTTCATTTAATTTTTGCTGAAGTAATAAAATTATTAACGTTTACAGTGCGTTCTGCATTTAAATTAGGTACAAATCTTAGGAATTATAAAACGGGGTCTCCAGGGATAATTTTTTGTCGAAACTTCGGAAACAAGATCTTTAGATAATAATAAAGCACAAGTTATCTAATAAATCCGTGTCGGATTTTAAGTAGTTAATCACTGAAAAGTGATAAAACCTGAAAACATATGACATATTTCTTAATACCATAACAAATTAATAAACTACTTTAGAAATAAACACACACACGCGCTAAAATGAAACAGGCATACACGAAAATGCTGCAATGGAATTGCGGAACGAGGGTGCTTTTGAAACCTCGCCGCTCTATAGCGAGATCCGGCGCCCACCTACCGACGGGATTTTCCCCGACCAGATATCTCCCACCACCTGGGCACCACCCCAGCCGGGACAAGCTTCTTCTGACGAGTCTCCCGGCATGTGTGGTAGTGTAGTACGTGTTGGTCGCCCATAAGGAAGCATTTTGCGATTTCATCCATAAATTGTGGTTTTGTAGATTTTTTGAAGTTTTAAACAATTACGTTTTACAATGATGGTAAAATAGAGTAATTAAATAGTAATTAATTAATACGTTCATGTTAAATTTTTCTGATAATTTCTTCTGTATTTGTTTTCGAGGCTAGCTAGCTTCAGTTTGAAGCTGCTGACCCTCGAATTTTTAGAAAATGGCTGGTGGGATTAATTTAAAATTGTGATAATTAATAAGTAATTAATTAGTATTAAACGATGGCATGTAGTTTGGTGTCGTCCGCTATGGGTGGCTAGCCAGGTTCAGAGAAAATTTGCAGCTCTGAACGGATCCACTGGCCCCCGAGAACGCTGCGCTTGCGACTCGAGCTGGAGGCGGATTGGTCGCTTTCTTCCTTGGTACGCATTCAAACTACCGCTCGTATGAGCCGCTGCTACAGAGGTTTTGGTAGTGTCGTCCTCTGATATATATATATATATATATATATATATATATATATATATATATATATATATATATATAATTAACCCACTGTCAAATGGACCTTTAATTTCATCAGAATCCTCGAGCGATTTGGGATAAGGTACTCGTACTAAATAAGTTTTCCGTAGATGTAAAAATGTCTGAAATACACTTCTGTGCGGCACATCATTAATAGAATAGTCTACGTTATGTCTTCGTCATTATTTGATAATTGCACTCAGAAAATCTCGAAAATAATTCACCTTTGCAAATTCCTTGATACACGTTTGCGTCAATTTCAGTAGAAATATTTCCGACTTTCGCCAATCAATCGAGGTGTGCTCATCAGAGGGTTCAATTTTAAACTGTTGCGTTGTTTGGTTGATTAGATTTTCAATATCTGCATGATTGCGTAGTAATAATGAGCACTTTTGATCACACAAATACCGTCATTGAAGGGAGAATTGGCCTTCTATTCATGAGTTATTTATGCAGAACGACCTGAAACATATATATTCAATCATCACCAACTTGTCATTCGCTGTCGAGGCAAATTCTGAACGATTTGAAACAGAAGTAAGTGAAAGTTTCGAGCTTTGCTTTCCCCGATACATATGCTACATTTTATCGTATCCAATAGGAGTGAAAGAATAGGCACGACATATTCCAAATCGGATTGAAAGCCAGGATTTGATCCATGCAACATGTCCTATGACAAATAACATACGTCAATTAAGCTCGCAAAGCCATTTTCAAACACCACACTTTCTCTACACCCAGAATTTGTTGCTATTTTTGTGCTTTTCAATTATACAAAAATTAACTTTTTTGCTACAACGGGTTTTTCAAAAAGTGGCATTGCTGGCATAAATTTAAGTTGGAAAAGCAAATTGACCACAAAGTCATTATATACAAAATATTGTGCTATTTTCGTGCTATATAAACATTATTTTTTGGTCTTACCGTGTTTCGAAAAAAAGGAAAAAAAAATGACCGCGTAATCAATTGCGAATGTCGAAGCATTCGCATACATAAAGCACCTTCATCCTATCAGACCCGTTTCAAGCTGTTTGCTGCCGCTGGTTCGCGTCGTAGCTGCTACGGTTCACATTTCTTTCGGTACCAACACCATCTAAACGCCTATTCCAACTGATTTATGAACCCTTAGATAAGAAAGTAGGAATTTTGATTTATTTTAAGACAGAAAATATTTCAGAAATATTTTTGTCTAACTTTATTTCCTCTCGTTCGACGCTTATGCTCTATCGACATTTTGTATTTATGGAATTGATTAATAAATTTGTCGCCGAGTGTGTCAACTGCTATGGTCATAAGTCTCATAAGTGTTGTACATGGTTTTTTTTATCACGGGCGGTAGCGGTGATCTTCCCGGATGATGACATCCGGCGCCGATTTACAAGTGGACTTCTCGTCCAGGTATCTCGCTCTAGGTGGGCACCGTCCCAGCCGGGACAAGGTTAAAACTCCCGTCTGGTCTACGGACGTGTGTGGTAGTGTAAGTGTGTGTAACTAACGGGCTTGAATAGGTCAAGGAAGAGGAAGGACAGTTCGCGGGCGGTCCGCTGCCCGTTTATTAGGCATTCATCTCGTGTTGATCGGAGAAACCACGGAAAACTATCGATCAGAGCAGCCGGCTCCTAGAATTCACGCCCAGACAGCGGACGAATGCGACCTAGCTATGTAGTTAGTGTATAAAATCCTGTCGCCATTTCACGGGACACGGAGACTTTGCAAAAATATTTTACGGGACTCGAAGTTTTTACACGTTAGGACTCGAAGATTAGGACCTCCCGGTCAGAGGCCCCACAATGAAATCAGTTAATGCCCTGACACACGTCATCCGATTGTTTATACGTACTTCATTTTCACGTAAGACTGTGGTCAATTAACTTAATCAATAGCGACAGGCGTCTGTCGAGTGTCAGAGAGTAACGAGTTTCCGCTTGATGAACTGTTCATGAACATCATATTGGTAGGTTTGGGACGCTGCTCGCCAAATAGCAGATGACAGGTGTGATTTTCAAAACTAAATACCATTGATAATAAATATATTTATCAGTGAATTGGTATAGTTACTGATTCTGATTCTTTGTAACTGAAGTGTTCATTGTAAGTACCTGGTCTCGTTCTTGATATTTCAAGGGCGCCTATCTCGTTTGTCAGTTTAATGGCGGTTCAATAAATGTCTTTTATAAATATTCTATGCGTTCTTTAGCGGATAACCTGTATATTATATTCGGTTTACCACATCATTTATTAAATTATTGGCATTTCGGAACACATTTCTTCTGAAAGGTGGAAGATGAACTAAGATTTATGATAGGCATACGCACAAGGGGGCAGGGGGCCGTGTACCCTGAAAAGGGATCCCGCCGACCTATGTAATAAAATATTTTATTATCTCATAAACGTTCAGCCCCTGATTTCCCCTTTTTTAACGCGATAGTTCGGGGAATTATTATACATTTGGGGAAGAGTCTTTTCGATCCATTTGGTAACCCTGAATATGGCTCAGCAAAAATCAACTATGCCTAATAATTGTATAATTGAAGTTATTGGTCAACGTGCTTCCTTTCCACGACACGATCCCGGGTTCGTTCCCCGGTCGGATAGATTATAATGTACGTTTTACTTGCAAGGTCCCAGTATATGTTGCTGAGTGACCATGAGAAAATTTACTTCTCAGGTTGACAGGAACAGAATACAGCGTGGGGATGTCTTCGTGCCAACCACACCCTTAGCCCATGGCCGCGAGATCAAGACGCCTCTGGTACGCCCGTACACGGGCCGAAGCGCCAAGTAAAAAAAATGGAAATGGGGCCCAGAAATGTAATTGGCCCCTCTTGATTTAGACTGTGCACAGCTATGGCCATTTCAGACAAAACAAAATTTAAATAACTCTTAAAGCCGCGTTACACCTTTTGAAGAAAAATTTCGAAGATTAAGAGAATGCGCACGTGAGCAGTTACCCGAACCCCAGAAAAGAAGCTACACTGCACATACGCGCGTTAGCTAAAAATCCAAATTCGTTCGTCAAAAGGAAGCATGTAAGTGGGGTAAACATTTTCTAGCATTACATACATTTTTTATCTGGAAATATAAAATTAATATTTTTATTAACGTAACACGCGCTACGTTCAAGCGCTTGTTGATTGATTTATTATTTAGTGATGTTGGGCACGTCAACTACCAGGGTCATTAGTCCCGTATGTGTAATGCATGATTATTTGTTCAGGAAATGGCGGTAATCTTTCCCCCGCTCTATGGCGAGATCCGGCGCCGACCTACCGACGGGATTTTCCCCGACCAGATATCTCCCACCACCTGGGCACCACCCCAGCCGGGACAAGCTTCTTCTGACGGGTCTCCCGGCATGTGTGGTAGTGTAGTACGTGTTGGCCGCCCATAAGGAAGCATTTTGCGATTTCATCCATAAATTGTGGTTTTGTAGATTTTTTGAAGTTTTAAACAATTACGTTTTATAATGATGGTAAAATAGAGTAATTAAATATGGCCCGGCATGTGTGGTAGTGTAGTACGTGTTAGTGTAAGTGTATGTGTAATGGGTGACGATAGGGCAAGGAAGAGGAAGATGAGATCGCGCGCGGTCCGTGGCCCGTTTGTTAGGGTACTGCCACGTCATTCGCCCCGTGTTGATCGGAGAAACAACGGAAAACTACCGATTAGAGCAGCCGGCCGCGAGAATTCACCATTAGATGTCGTCCTAGAAAACAAGCTAATGTCGAAAATCCTGCCGTCGTCGGGGCCAGAACCTAGGACGCCCCGGTCAGAGGGACTGCAGTGACATCAGTTGATGTCCTGAGCCATCTCTCCCGGTCCAAGCGCTTGTTAATTTGAGCCCACGCAATTCGTCTCGTTCCCGCTCTTCCTGAAACGACTCCCTTCTCCAGCGAACCTCCACATTCGGAAGTTCGCTCTCTGGCGCCGTGTTCTCAGAAAAGGCCACGTGATGCGGTAGCGACGCATGCGCGTCGTGCGTAGATATGCAAATTATGATACAGCCTGCCCACACTGCTTGCCCATACTGTACGGAAAACGTCCATTTGTAGTCATAATAGCAACGTGGCGTGTATGTGTAATTGTTAAATTAACGAATGGAGAAACTATTATTTAAGAATCAATTATTATTTTAAAACTAGTTTGCTGCGGATTATTGATGTTTTTTGCTTTTTTATATTTAAATCTATTTTAGGTTAATATTATGACTGATAGAGTAAATGAACGATTGCGTATACTGTTTTCTCGACTTTACGATGCGAACAAACCACAGATTCAAACTTAAAAGATTCATCTTGGCCCAAAAATTGAATTAAATCGTGAACATTTTCTTGCGATTGTTTTTTACAACTTTCGACGTGATTAACTCAGCAACAGTTCAACTTAATTCAATTTTTGGCAATGAAGCTCCATCAAGGACCAGTGTTTATCGATGGTATGGTGAATTCAATCGTGGTCGTAGTTCACTACAAGACGAATTTCGCGAAGGTCGTCAAAAATCAGTTGTTGTTCCGAAAACCATTGATACTGTGCGTGAACTGATATTGCAAGATCGTCATGTGACCTATCGTGAGATTGAGACAACCTTAGGCATTAGTGGGACCAGCATACATTCAATATTGCATGAACATTTTAGTGTCAAAAAAATTTGTTCGCGTTGGATTCCACACAATTTGTCAATCGCTCAAAAAAGGCTTGTGTCGATTGGTCGAAAGAAATGCTCAAAAAATACGATCGCGGTGCTTCGAAACATGTCTATGACATCGTGACTGGTGATGAATCGTGGATTTGCGCGTATGAGCCCGAAAGTAAACAGCAGTCGACTGTATGGGTGTTTCAAGATGAGCAAAATCCAACAAAAGTTGTTCGCGCACGAAGCACTTCCAAACAGATGGTCGCCTGTTTTTTCGAAAAAACTGGACTTGTCGCATCCGTACCACTAGAACATCGCAGAACAGTCAATTCTGAGTGGTACACAACGATTTGTTTGCCACCTGTCTTCCAAGAAATCAGAAAAACCAACCGCCGAAGACGGATCACTCTTCACCACGACAATGCGAGCTCTCACACATCGGCTCAAACAACTGCATTTTTGAGCACCCAAAACATCGATTTGACGAGTCATACGCCGTATAGTCCTGACTTGGAACCGAATGACTTCTTTTTATTCCCGTACGTAAAAAACAAACTGAGAGGTCAACGTTTTTCGACACCTGAAGAAGCGGTTGCTGCATTCAGAATGCGTGTTTTGGAGATACCTCAATCAGAGTGGCAAAAGTGCTTCGACAATTGGTTCAAACGCATGCAAAAGTGTATAGATCTTCATGGGGAATATTTTGAAAAACAATTAAGTGATTTTCGAGGATTAATATTTGCTTTTGTTCTCTAATCCTGAAATATAAAAGGCAACCCTTGTCTTTCTCGTCTTTTGTGTGATGTTGCTTTCCAATTCCAGAGCTTTAGAGGCCATCGTTCTTCACCCATTACGTGACCCTACCATTTGAGCCTTTTAATTTCAATGTTATCCATAATGTTGAAACTCACCTTTGCTTTCCTTCTAATTTCTTCGTATCTCACTTTGTTGAAAATGTCAATCTACCCCTTCTTCGCAAATATTCCGTTTCGATTGCTGTAAATTTATTCTCATTACCTTTCGATATTTCCCAAATTTCAGACACCTACGTGGCAATACTCTCTACGATAGTTTTATATAATCTTCTTTTAACACTCTTTCTCAGAGTTTGATTCCGTGTTAAGGGATACAATTGCCTTATAGGTACTTTTCCTTTTGATATTCTACTCTAATTATCGCGTGTACTACCCTCCATTTGCTGCTATTTGAAAACCTACTAGATAGGTAATATTCTGGTAGGATTTCAGTTCTGGTCCATTGGGTATACAGTTTCTTGGAATCTCCTCCTAAAACCAGATACTCTGTTTTATTAAAATGTATTTCCAGCCCCCAGTTTTAGTACTCTTTATGAAGTTTTCGCAACATGTACAAAACATCACCTCAGTGAAGATGACTTGGTCGTCTGCATAATTCAGAGAATAAAGCATAGGATCTTCATTATTTACACCCAGATTGCAACATTTTCTCCTTCAGTATTATTAAAACTTCGTTTAAATATAATTTAAACAGAGTAGGAGCTATGCAGAACCCCTGCGGTAAGTTTTTATGCACAGACAATGGTTCGAAAAGAAAAGTTATTTCAATTTTAAATTGACGTCGATTTCTGCTGTATAAGTCTGTAATAAGGATAAGACCTATCAGCATAGTTACAGAAGAAGTCTTCAGTAGAGTAACTCGTATTCTCGTTGCCTGTACTTGGCCGGGTGGCGAACTAAGCTCCAAGCACCGCATCCTCATACTTCGATTTACACTGAGTGACTTCTAGAATATCATCAGTTGGACTAGGTTATCCAATCGGGAGCTTCGTTACAACTTAAATATTTGGTACTGAAGCTCCCGAATGGATGACCGCGTCACTGCGGATGATCTGTCAGAAGTCACTCTATGTAAAACAAAGTATGCAGATCTTTGTGCGACGCGCGACAACTACTTAAATTGGAGTGTATGTTGAATGGCTAGTGTCCGAATGCTCATGGAATTAAATTTTTTTCTCTCTATGTTACGTTCTTCAAATTGTGGTATTGGGGAATTAGGGCAATCCTACACAATATCTCAACTTTTAGTTAGATAGTTTTACATATTTAATATATTTGCTTATATTTCACATATTTTGCAAAACGTTTTATTACACTATCAATTTCTTTTAATTTTTTCGCGAAAAAATTCAAAAAATATTTAATTATAGTTTTTACTTAAAAAATGTTTTTTTACACGAATTCAGAATTGCATTCTGACGACGCGAGTTGCCATGGAGAAAGTGCCAGACACCGGCAGTCTGTTTTAATTTAATCTTCGTCTGCTCTGCACACATGTCGCGATAACAGCACGCGAGCGCTGAGAATATTACTTTAGATAGAAAGTGTAGAAAATATAAGTGATTTTGTGTTTTTTGATCTTTATCCCAAATTTACGGGACATATTGTTTCTCGCAGACGTGAAACACTACGTAAACATTGCTAGAGTGATTGCCAGTTTATAAGTTTCCACGTTTGTATAATGTCTATCATCGCTTTCAAAGATATAAATGCACCCTTTTAATATAGTAGGACAAGAAATATTAATTTTTTAAATAGGTTTAATAGATATTTTATTATTTTAATTTCAAATTATGTATTTTTTAAAATGTTCAGTACATAACAGCTTATTTTGCTATTACATATTGTGGCGTCTTTGCCGGGGCAAATAAATACAGACGTGAACGGCTTGTAAATATTTAGCATTTATTATAAGAAAGATACTCCGACCCCAAAACACTATATACAATATTTACAATTGAAGTTAACCGTTACAAGAAGGAACTTTCCCTGGTTACCACCACCGCTGGCCCGATAATTAATTACCATCCCCGGTGTGATGCACCAGTACCTTACGCAACATACATACGAGTATGCCGCACCTGCTGTCACGACGTAGCACGCCGGCTTCGATTCCCCGCCTCGGTAGCCTATGCATTACCATGCAACGCCGCGCACAACCCTCACGACGCCCTACCGACGCGCTCACCTCTGAAGACTCAAGAATAGAAGGCTGCCTTCAAGTCGGATTCTGCTTATATAGCCTGTGGCAGGCTTGACGGAAGCGCGTCACCCGCAGTGACCGCCGGGGTTTCCAAACCTGCACCCACGACCCGCATTCCTATGTGCAGCCCCGCGTCACTTCCGCCAGGGCTGTACAAATGGCTACTATAGTACGTTTGTACTGGCGACAGATATGACGCCACAAACTCCTCTATACCCCCCCCGGGAATTTTCGTCGCAGTTGCAATCAACACAGAAGGAAAATTCCACAAGTGTGAAAGTCCTAGGCCGATCGGCTCACATTATATACAACTGCGCCTAACTTGACTAATTACACAGATAAAGAAAACAAACAGAGAAGGCCCTACTAACCTACCCCATTGTCCTATTTTTACTCTCACATTGTACTTGAAATATTAAAGATCTTGCCGTACGGTCGGTCCCTCTTATGCATTGTTAAGATTTTTCAGCCTGGTGTGGTAACCTCAAATAACCATGGTATGTTCCTTTTCCTTTTACAACCAAATTCTTGAATTAAATTAATTTTGTACAATACACCCACTACCAAAATGACACATACAATATCACCAATATAGCCACAAACATTACATCAATAAACATTCAAAATCAGATACAGTTCTATACACACAAACTGACACACTGAATTACAAAACCCTATACATTGATAAATGCACAAAAACAACAACAATAACTAACTTTTACCCTGTTTTACATTTAAAACCACATACAGTGATACACTTAAAATGAAACAAATAAACAATTTTTTTACATCTCTCTCTTGAAGGATTGTACAAAGTTTTCTTCTTGCCAGAATGAATATAAATGAATACAAAAGTTCATGATATTTGCTGGAACTATTCTTTCGTAGGTTTCTTGGGAAAAGTTTACTCAATCTTGACACAACACAACAAACATCACATTCACTTATACATCATTCTTCTTGCACTATTTGTTTTGCACTGTGTTCCAGTGTTTTCGGCGCACACGTATCGGCATTGCCGGGTGCAGTGTGCCCCTCTGCAACTTCGGACACTGTCTGGCGCTCATTTTCAAACACCCTACTGAGAATATCAGCATTTACATTTAATACCCCTTTCCTATGGCTTATGATAATGTTGTAATGCTGAATCGCCAGCGACCACCTAAGCAATCTAGGATTATTCCCAGCATTCTGTTGTAACCAGACTAACGGGTTATGATCCGTTTCTATCTTTAGCAAAACATTACCGTCTAAATAGTAACGCAACTTCCCTAAACCCCAAATTAAAGCAGCACACTCTTTCTCCGTGGTGCTCCATTTTAATTCCCCGTCTGAGAATTTCTTACTGAGAAAAAGAATCGGATTTTCATTCCCTTCCTGATCTAGCTGTGATAACACAATGGCTGCTCCCCTAAGTGCCGCATCACATTGCAGTAAAAATGGCTTACAAAAATCAGGTGCATGAGTGACTGCCCCCTGACACAGTGCGTCGCGAAGCTGTACAAACGAGTTTTCGCACTCTTCCGACCACCGGATTTTGCCTTGCCTATGTGTTCCCCTCAATAGATCAGTGAGCGCCGCTGATTTCTCCGAGAAATTTCTGATGAACCGTTTATAATATGATATCAGACCTATAAATTTCCGGATTTCCTTTTTTGTCGTCGGCCGTGGATATTCCTTTATTACTTGCACTTTGGCTTCATTTGGTCTCATCAGACCACTACCAATCTCGTATCCTAAGAACGTAACCGATTTCCTAGCGAACTTACATTTTGCCGGTTGCACGCGTAAATTGGCCTCACGTAACTTTTGGAATACGATTCTGAGATGTTTGCAGTGATCATCCCAGTTGTCGCTAAAGATTGCAATGTCATCCATATATGGGACGGCGAACTCCGCGCAATCTTTCAGTAATGCCTCCATAAGCTTGCTGCAAACATATGGTGCATTCTTGATGCCGAAAGGCATCCTGAGGGGTTTATAAGACCCAAATTTCGTCGTAAAGGTGGCATACCGTTGAGCGCGCTCGCTCATCTGGATCTGCCAAAATCCTTTACATAAGTCCGTTGTGGTTATGATTTTGGCCCTCGCAACTGTTTCAATTCGCTCGGCTAAACTCGGAAGCGGAAAATATTCAGTTCGAATAACTTGATTTAACTTGCGGTAGTCAATACATGGCCTGGGTTTTTTTCCGGGTGCTTCCACCAAAATCATAGGGGATGTGAAATCCGAATCTGAAGGCTCGATGATACCATCCCTTAGCATTTTCGCGATTTCTTCCTGGAGGATTTTTGTTTGGCGATGTGACGTGCGATACGGAGCGCTCCTCACCCTTGCATTTTCGTCCAGCAACTCGATGTCCATCTGAACATTCTTTGTGAGCCCGGGCCTATCAGAAAAGATGTCTCTAAACTCAATTACAAGTTCTCTCAGCCTTTCACTTCCTTCCGGCTCCATTTCTGTGCCAGCGAGCATTGCCTCTACATCGAATTCCTCCGGTTCTAATTTTAAGGCGTATTTCTCTATTCCGTCCTCCATAAATTCCCCTATCTGTTCTTGATTGACAATAAAATTGACATACTCTGTCCTTTGTACGTATGCTTTGATCATATTGACATGATATACCTTGCCTGTGCTTTTGTTCGGCATTTGAATGACGTAATTCGTGTCAGACACCTTCTCTACTATCTCTCCCGGTCCTATCCATTTCACAGATAATTTACGTACCTTGTTCGGAGCAAACACTAATACTTTGTCTCCTACATTA
The DNA here is from genome assembly GCA_038098605.1 of Gryllus longicercus. Taxonomy (NCBI): domain Eukaryota; kingdom Metazoa; phylum Arthropoda; class Insecta; order Orthoptera; family Gryllidae; genus Gryllus; species Gryllus longicercus. Next base: position 276,835 of record JAZDUA010000797.1, read on the forward strand.
AATGTGCGTATCACTGCTTTCTTATCATACCAGGTTTTCCTTTTCACCTGAAGTGCCGATAGTTTTTCATGAGCTGCATCTCTAATTACCTTCAATCTATTCGCCAGACGAAATATATATTCCGTTACCTCGCTACTTTCCGGCTCTATTCCAGAGAGATTCTCGTAGAGCAACGTAATAGGAGTCCTTAAATTCCTACCAAATACTAATTCTGCGGGCGAGAATCCAAAACTTTCGTGAAAACTCGTTCTTAAAGCGAACAATATGGCCGGGATCTGTTTTTCCCAGTCAGTTCCGGCTTCCAGACACAGAACTTTGAACAGCCTATTCATAGTACTATGTACACGCTCAACCGGATTGGTCTGCGGATGATAAACCGAACTATGGATCAATTTAATCCCAAATTTATTTGCAAATTCTGCCATCAGCGTGCTTCTGAAGCACGGGCCCTGATCTGTTTGAATTTCCCGTGGGAAACCGGTTCTGCTGAACAACTGCAAAAGCGCATCAATTACAGTAGGCGTTTGAAGATCTGGAATCGGTATTGCTTCGGGGTACCTCGATGCAACACAAATAGCTGTAAGTACGTGGACATTTCCGGTACTGCTTCTCTGAAACGGGCCTATCGTATCTAAATTTAATCGCGAAAAGACCTCTCTTATAGTGGGGACCAATACTAAAGGTGCCTTCTTCCGATCACCACTATGACCTACGCGCTGGCAGCTGTCGCATGAACGCACAAATTGCTCCATCTCTTTAAAACAATTTGGCCAGAAGAAGTGCTTAGACAAATTGTTCTTCGATTTAGCTATTCCTAGGTGAGCACTGACAACTTCATGACAAATCCTTAATATAGGCCCACGAAATTTACCGGGCACAACTAACATTTCGTAAATGTCGCCTTTTTTGCTCTTCCGCTTCTTATATAATAATGAATTCCGAACAAAATAGGTATCTCTTTCCGATTCTGCTTTTACATCCTTATACTTTTCAAACAAAGTATTTACACTCTCATCTTCCTTCTGCGCCGCGCTGAATTCTTCCGTATTTACCTTCAACATTTCCGCGATCGGCACTGCCAATTCTAATTCTTCTCCGTGTGTTACTAGACAGAATTCCGGGAATTCCTCCGACGGCTCATGCTCGTCTTCGCCCGGCCTTCCCGTCAGGTCGCCCTCCGCCTCCGGCAATTTTACCTGCGAGTTCCCCGAATCATCTGCTTTTGTTCTGCCTTCTGCCGCAGCCTTACTGCGCGTCATAACCATGTTCACAGTTTGTTCTTCTACAAGGCCCTGTTTAATATCCTGCAGAAGTTGATACGTTCTGTTACTTAATAGATAATAACTAAGTTGATTTTCCTTCGGCACTATAGCGGCCCTAGTGATTACATTACCTAATTCTGAATTTAGGCGAATTTCCGCCACCGGCAAATTAATGGCAGTCGAATGAAGTGGCTGTTTGATCCAGACCGATTCGCCCGTATAATCACGATCTGTGACTAAATTTGCGGATACAAGATCAAATGACGCGCCCGTGTCTCTTAAGATCTCAGTCGGCTGCTCATTCACGGTCCCTGTCACAATGTGCTGCCTCAAGAACTCCCTTGCCTCGGGTTCACACACGTGATTTACTTGATTGCCCTGTTTCCGCGGACAGTTCTTTATCAAGTGCGTTGTTGACTGACATTCGTAACACTTGCGGACATAAGGTGCCTCGAATTCCTTCTTCGCGCTATGTTTCTCTAATCCATTAGTACTTCCTGCCGACTTGGGGGCCACGTGCGGAGCAACAGGTGCCCTGTTGTTTCCTTGTTCTTTCCGGAATGTTCTTTCCGGCCGGAAAGATGGTAACTGTGGCTTCTTCCACCCTTGCCGCGCATTCTCGTACGCATCTAATCTTTTCGCGAACTCAAGCGGATTCGCAAATTCGGCCCATTTATCCACAAAGTGTTCGCGCATATCCCCTGGAACTTTATGCTTCATTTGATCGGCTACGATCAAATTCAATAAACCCTCGAATGTGTTTATTTTAAGTCCCGCTACCCACTCTCTGGCATAGTTTAACAATTCCCTCGCGAATATGCTCCAAGTCGCTCCGTTTTTGCTATGTTTCCTAAATAACTGCCGGAATTTCTCGGCATCAAACCGGTACAGTTCTAATAATTTCAATTTCAGCTCCGCATAATCTAACGCTTCTTCCTGTTCGTCTAAAGTAAGCCATGTGTTAACATTATGCGGAAGTAATCCTATCAAATTCACAACCCAATCTTCTTCGCAGATTTTCAATTGCCTGCACTGGCTTTCAAACGCGCTCAGATAAGAAGTGATATCGTCCTGCTCTCCCTTAAATCTACCAATTATTTGGCCTATTCTAATATAATCCCTAGCATTTTCCGAGCGCGCTTCCGAACGAATCTTAGAAATTCTTTCGCCCGTCTGGGCATTTTGCACTCTCGCAAGTTCTAACTGATATTGCCTCTCTTCTAATATTCTCCTATCCTCCCTATCTCTTTCGTGCTGTTGCCCCAATTCCTCCGTTAATTCAACTGAATAATCCTCATGCTCTACTATCAACTTCTTTAAAGTCGGATTTGTTTCCGATCCATCTAATTCTATTCCCAAATCCCTGGCGATTCGGATCATTCCCTCCTTTCGAAATTTCAGTAAATGCGCCATTGCTTAAAACAGTGCCCTACGCGTTGCAAAAGAACACACTTACCCTTATCTTCCACTGCTTGCACGTGGCTGCTTCCTGCTGCTTATGCGTGCACGTTCGGCGCTGGCGGATGTCGTGATGAGATGGATGGATCGGCTGCAACTCGTCCTTCCTTCCCGTCCTTCCCTCCTTCCCGTCCTTCTGCTTGAAGTTCGCCCCGCCGATGTACTCGCACGTTTTCGTTCGCGTTTTACTTGTTTCGCGCACTATGAATATATTTACGTCGAAACTGTTCCCTGGCTGAGCTTTTCTCGCTCGCCCACTATTTAAACTTTCTCCGGCGGATACCTGCGGCCAAATATACTTTCACTTCCGCGTACCGATCCGTTGTTCTGGATGCCTGTCCCGCTGGTACTAAGCGCCCTACCTGCTGGGTGTTTTGTTCGTTTCTATAGCTGTTGCTACACTGCCGACCGAACCTTGCACGTGAAACGCAGAATTCTATTCCTCCTACGCTCACTAATTACCCATGGACGGATGAAGCCCCTTACTGGCGTAATTATTCTACCTGCCGTTCCTGGCGTGCTTCCGTGTGATGCTGCCTACCACAGACAAACACCGCACATACACAACTGCGTGGTCGTTCCAGAACCGCTGCCTACACTATACTACGTGGTAGTTCTTGAACTGCTGCCACCATATTACACCTACGTGGTAGTTCGTGATCCGCTGCATACACTACACGTGCGTGGTAGTTCCTAAACCGCTGCTTACACTACACGTGCGTGGTAGTTCGATAACCGCTGGCACTATTCTACGTGCATGGTAGTTCGTTAACCGCTGCTTACACTACACGTGCGTGGTAGTTCGTTAACCGCTGGTACTATTCTACGTGCGTGGTAGTTCTTTAACCGCTGCTTACACTACACGTGCGTGGTAGTTCGATAACCGCTGCCACCATTCTATTCCTCCTACGTCTGTGGCGTCTTTGCCGGGGCAAATAAATACAGACGTGAACGGCTTGTAAATATTTAGCATTTATTATAAGAAAGATACTCCGACCCCAAAACACTATATACAATATTTACAATTGAAGTTAACCGTTACAAGAAGGAACTTTCCCTGGTTACCACCACCGCTGGCCCGATAATTAATTACCATCCCCGGTGTGATGCACCAGTACCTTACGCAACATACATACGAGTATGCCGCACCTGCTGTCACGACGTAGCACGCCGGCTTCGATTCCCCGCCTCGGTAGCCTATGCATTACCATGCAACGCCGCGCACAACCCTCACGACACCCTACCGACGCGCTCACCTCTGAAGACTCAAGAATAGAAGGCTGCCTTCAAGTCGGATTCTGCTTATATAGCCTGTGGCAGGCTTGACGGAAGCGCGTCACCCGCAGTGACCGCCGGGGTTTCCAAACCTGCACCCACGACCCGCATTCCTATGTGCAGCCCCGCGTCACTTCCGCCAGGGCTGTACAAATGGCTACTATAGTACGTTTGTACTGGCGACAGATATGACGCCACAATATTATATCCCTTTTCATTGCATATTTGTTACACATACTTAATCATATTCATTACTTATTTATATCCATATTTTGTCATTTTATACTTCATATTTTTCCAGACTTTCGCGGTAAAAGAGACGGTGGCGGTGAGGGGTGTGTGGAGGTGGAGTGGCTGTTGGTGGCCACCCGCCGCCGCGCCGCGCCGCGCCGCGCCGCTGCCCGCTTGCCCAGTCCGGCGACGGGGTCGGGCGGCCGGGCGGCCGGCCGCTTTTTTCTCCACTTCCCTCGCGCCTCAAAGCAGAGCTGGTTCCGCCCGTCTGCCCGTCGCCCTCCCTCGCCTGGGAACACCTCGCCGCCGCGCCGCGCCGCGCCGCGCCGCACCTCTCGCCCATTGTGCCCGCGATCTGGAGCGGACCGAAACTCCCGGACCGCGCCCCCCGCCGCCGCCGCCACCGCCACCACAGACGACCCGACACGGCGAGGTCGCCGCCACAGCCGCCTTCGCCGCTTGAAGAAAATCATTTCAGAAAACGAATTAACGTTATCTCAGCGTCGCCCGGAACGCTGATGATCGCTCTTGCCTCGTTTCCACAGTCATCGCTCTTGCCCCTCCCCCCCAACGATCTCGTTAATGAGAGAATGCCACTGACGGCATGGAACCCAAACATCATCAACAAAATGCAGGGATCAAAAGGCACACTGTTAATTACCTACTTAATAGAATTATTGATGTTTCACTGCTCTGTTTTTCGTAAGGACCTTCACAAATATCTATTAGATGTTCGGTAAAAGGAAATGGACGAAAATGCATTAGAGTCGAAATTAATGGGAATGCTTTATGATTCAAACAATATTTCGTACAAATGCTTTTATTAATTAATTTATTACACGCTAAATGTTGTTACTGCGTTAAATTTATCACGATAACTATAAACAAGATATTTGTTTCTTTGAAGTCAACTTCAAACGATTTACTGCGTTTGTTTTTCTAATAAATGCATCAAAATTGGATTTACAATCATTTTGCTAACACATTTGAATCAATGAAATTTATCCAGTTGGGTTCCGAATAGTTTTTTCTAAAAAATGGCATACTAAAAATATAATATACAACAGTTTACTGTTTGCTCATGCTCACTAGTTACTTCTTAAATGCGGATTTAATAGAAAATGTTTGGATTATTTACCTCTTTAAAAAGTACACTCTAGTCGTCATTTGGTCACTTTCCAATTCAGCAGCTATAACATATTGATTACGATATTCCGCGAAATTTTTCAACAAAACATCCGATGAAACTACTATAAATCGCCTAGAAGCATCAATTATATTTCTACCAGTGGCAGATCTAGATGATAATGGGGTCATGTCTTCCCTTCCAAATCACACTTTTCTTAAATTCATGTGATTTATTCAAAACATTTACTACACATTGGTCGCATATCAATCCCAACATCAAGGTGTATTCCCATTATTAACTCTTAGCGGACGGCAATTCAAGAAGAAATTTCGTTCTAAAAAGTGTAATTTCTTCCATTCATTTTGAGAGGGTAAAAACTAAAATTGATTTTCCCCTGAAGAATATTCTGACCATAGTTTAGGCGAAATAACATTTTAAAAAACTGACATTTACACAACAGCTATGTTAACAATTTGTGAAAGAATTTGAGGGATTTTTAACACCAGTGGAATCATTTGTTGACTCTGCGATATGTACGTATACAAATGCATTTATACACCTCCTGTTTTCAGGAGTATGAAATCAATTTGGAAAAAATCTTTTAATTGTGTTTTGGTCCAAGTTTCAATGAACATCCTTCCTTTCTTTCTTGTACGTTTTATAAAATATTATTACATGAAAATTACATGAAAATATATCAGTACTTCTACAATTAGAACCACAAATTTCTGTATTTTTTCACTCTTCCTCAACCAAAATTTTCAAGACTTTAAGCGTGTGTTACCTCACCTTTCGTTTGTATTAAATATTTATATCATTCGTGTTCATCTACCAGTTTAAATGAATACGAATCGTCGCACAGGCTTCATTCGTTTGGCGTTGTGAGCTGAGTCCGCGGAGGTAGTGAAGTTAAAAGGATCTATGACCTCGTTTCGTAAGGTTTCTTGCTCGTATGATGCAGTTCGAGAATCCCTCCGAGGGGTCTCTGGGATATGTTGCACCGGCCGCCCTTCCCGCCACTTAGAACCGGCTTCAAAAAAGCGGTTCTCGCTTTCATTAGCATGAGAGAATGCCACTCGCTGGCCGCAGATTTGCCACGAACTGTTTGGGAAGCACTCACGACAAGCAAACCTGCGCTTCTACTACTCCATCGTCTCGTATACCCACACTCCGTTTTGTGAAAAGTATCATTGATCGTTTTTATTTTTCCCAGGAGTTTTATTAACAATCAATATTTCAAAACGTCAATTCCTTTTTTTATTCTTAACTTCAAAATCCTATGAATATTTTGAAATCTTCCTCGTTTTTCGAATTTCTTTATCCTGAACAATGCTGCGCAGTGCTCTTTCGGCAGCTATGAGGTACAATGGAAACTTTACCTGAATTTCGTCCCTCCATCTAATGCTCCACCTTCGTAAGTTTGTCGAATATTACGTTTTTTCTCCTCTGTACTATGTTCCTTACTGTAGATGTTTCCGATGGGAAACACTTGCCAAAAACACAGCATAATTGTTTGATCAATGGAGAGGAGCAGTGATTTAACAGAACATGTTTTCGCAGTTTGAAATTGTTTGAAATTCAAGAAAGCAGTCGTGATCCAAGACTGATTAGATCCTCCAAGAGAAGACTTACGAGTGTTGACGAAACCTCGAGAACAATCGAGTTGATGGTAAACCCAAGCGTAAATTAGAAAACTTGAATATTTAGTGAAATACTGTAAACAATGAGTGAAAAATACATTTTTCACTTTTCAGAGTTTCACAAAAAAAGTGACTCGGATTCGAGGATTTAATTATATAATTTTCGGAATAGTTATATTAGAATTATGCTCTCTTCATCATGGGCAAAAAAGTTCTTGGCCAGTGTAATTTAATTAAAATATTTAGCTCGAATTGATGGTGTAACTGGGGTATCATGTAGCCACTTATTTAAAATGAAGCAATAAATATATTCTTTGTGGCAATTAGCACGGAAAAAATGTCATTTTAATGAAGGGGCACAATTACAATTACCGCATTCACCTCGTATCTCACGAAAAAAGACGTGTTGACAACATAAGAAATGCACGAATCCGAAACAGTTTCTCTCTTCAGTTACTTCAGATACTCTTTTGGCAAATCTTATAAAACAATTGAAATTTCAAGATTAAAGTCTTCAGCTTAGAAATTCATTCCGATAGCGTCGATAGAATCTTTCGATAATTCTCCTCAAAAATTGCTTCTTAACCCCAGAATCTGATATTTAAACAAAACAAATTATTTTCCTATTGGATGACTTCGATTCACAATCGCAATATATATCAAATTAACCATTTCAATGTTGCAGTAACTATTTAGCTTACTCATGGCTACGTATGGTGTTTGAATATGTAGAAATATTTCGTTCGTAGTCTTAAATAGAAATATAAACATTTACCAATTCAGAACTTGTAGACACAAACACAACCTGTGTGCCTACGTCACTTACATAACACTATAATTCATTTAATACCATTCGTTACGTATCATTTATTTTACAGAAACATTAATCGATTTATATACCTTTTTAAATTTTTTTTACAGGTCGCATCAACTTCTAGGTCATTAGCGACCACTATTGCTTGTAACGGTATGGTAACTCTGAGGATGACACGGTATGATGATGACGGGGGTGAAAGGACGAACACAAAACAACACTGCCCGAGGCGGGACTCGAACGCGTGATCTTTCGGTCCGAGATCGCTACGGCATTACTGACTTAATACTGACAACAATAATATTAATAATTAACAGCACAATATTTTAGTAGCCATCTTCTTAATTTATCAATTACGTTTACAAATAGAGTAGTTTCACCAACAAGATCTAGATTCACATGTAGTATAACATTGTTAATTTCAAGGCTTCCATCTTCTTTACTAATTTAAACACTTCAGATCTGCACTGCATCTATTTTTTGGTCCATCATTTCTAATTTAGCATTAGATTTTTTGACAGAAATTGAATAAGGATGCACACCTTCAACCCTCTGAATGCCCATTCTTTCCTCCACCTCAAAGCGCATTCTCCCCGACGTCCGCATTCACATTAGCGGTGCAATGCAGCCTCCTCCTCACACAAACAGGAGAATCGACTGGCTGCATTGTAAATAATTTTGCTCGAATGGACGGAGTGCTGGTGTTCGAGGACTTCAATTCAACCCGTTCTCTTCCTTCTAGTTCCTGCAACATCAATATCTAAGCCGCTGTCGCAGTCTGAACCATCACAGGCGCTTCGCATCCTGTTTTGCAGCAGTCTGAACCGCTTTCACTCGTTAATAAAGATAATGACCTCATACACTTCCGCAACCTCGTCTGTGAGACACGTGTTGTGTCAACACTGAGTGGCAAAGATGGAATTGTAGGTACAAAAATTAATTCTTGAAATCAATTGTTAATTAGTTTAAATGTTTCAAGAGATGTATTAGAATATTTTGTATTACTCCGCTGTTATATTATCCCCCCAAAGAGTAATTTATTACTTAATGCGAAATTTTCTTTGAAAGGAAAAGTGATAAAAATCGGCACTTCATTTTCATTACTTATACAGTGAATGTAAGAGAAATGAAGCAGACGTAACAAATAAAAACTTTCAGAAAGAAATACAAACAAGGAAAATCCTCAGAGTGTGCTTTGGAGTATATAATTACAGTGAATCAATATGTGAAATTTATGTTCAAGTAAATAAAAAAATACAATTTCATTGCATTTGAATATCTAATTGAAATAAATCATGAGTGCCCTTTTCATTCTTTAAAGCGATTATTTATTTCGTAGACCGGTGCTTATTCTATCAAAGTGCACATACGCATTTGATAGTTAACTATGTGAAATTTAATCTCATGTTTCCACAATTTCGAAAAGTACTAGAAAATGTACTGGGTAAAAAAATTACAGAAGAGAAAAAACTTCACGAATATTGGTCTATACTTTCAGCAAAATTATGTAGTTATAGAACAACTATTTTAGTCGTAGCTTAACTACATAATTTGAATATAACTATATAACAATGCTTTAATCACTCGGTGATTTATTAACTAGCGGTGCTAAAAGAGCTCATACTTTCTGGCATTATTTGTAGCGGCTAAGCAATATTATAATACACATAAACCTTCAAAAATATTTCCAACCGTGTCATCTTGTAGTGAAAGGAAACATGCATATCCAATTTATTTTATGTTTCGATGTTGTTTTCATTAGTTTGAGATGAGAATTAATAGCTAGAAATTACTGTGTGACTTCAATTTCAAAAGCAATTTTAGATGAATCAAAATGACAGTTTTCAAAATATCTTTATTTCGGGTTTCATGTTAAGTACCATCCAAAATTCAAAGATAAATTTCAATACCGCAATTCAGCCAGATGGATTGGGAATATCCAATTGTGGAGAAAATTATGTGTACGGTTCAGGTTCTAGGTTGTTCACAGAGGCTTTCTTAAAAAAAACACACTAATCAGACACATCACAAAAGGGTATACCTGTCAAAATCTCTACATCGATTTTGTTCACTCTTTTTCCCCTTCAATTTGTTGCGTCTTCAATTGACGCAACGCGACTCCAAGCCCCTTTGCGGGGCGTTGAACGCTTTTGCGGTTAGCGTAATCCTCCATTGATTATTTTTACTTTGTCATATCTGTCACGTCTCGGTCATTTGCCGAGAGGACCGCCAGGTAGCATCTTCGTGTACGCGCCTCTTATTACGCGCTCCTGCGTCATTACCCAGCGGCCAGAATTCGAATGGAATTAGGAATGGGGTAGGGTTTAGGACACTGCACAGGGGTTGGAATAGCCCTTGTGGAGCAGCCAAACTGGTTTTGTTGTAACAAATATCATATGAGGTTCTCCGGGTTTCGAAGGGAATCAAACCCGGGCCTCCTTGACGAAAGGCGAGCGACTTCGCTCTTGAGCCTCCAAATGGATGGATATTTACAAATCTTTCTCTGCTATCTCTGTACTAGAATTCGAGAAAGTAAAAATATGAAATCTCATTTTTTTATTTAAAAAGAAATAATTTAACAAGTGAACTTAACAAAAAGAAAAAATATATTATTCTTGTCACAACGTACCACGATAACAAAGTAGTTGTGGTATCTTTAAAATAATTTTACACCACCATTGTGTTTTAATTTTAAATGCTTAGAATTGCCACTAGCCACTTAACTCCCTTGAGCCCTTTTCACAATTAAAAATCATAGAGCATCCATTTTTCTAATGAAATATTTCACGGAAACAAAAAAAGCTGATATACGCAATCAAACACCTATCCTCTCTGTATATTACACTACAAACTTTCAACAAATCCTAACCTCTCTGTATATTACACTACAAACTTTCTGTTTGTCTGAGGTCAACAGTACTTCTCTTCTGGGCTCCTTACTAATGAAAGAATTGTCGACTCACTAAATGATTCAAATAAAAACAAACATTTTCGGTTGCACTAATTCAGAAAAACACAAAATATTTTAGAATTGACGAAAACACTGAATACGACACTAAAGATATATTTTGTCGCTTTACCACGCACTGACAGCCATTTTCCCGTGCGTTTACACTTACGTCGTCAAAATAGTATTGAAGCAAAAATTAAGAAGCATGGTGGAGGCTGATCAATTTTCTTTCTGGCAATAGTCTTACAATAAAGTATTGCTAATAAAAGAAATAAACACATTGGAGGTGTATTTAAAACGAATACTACGAGTAAATCATAAAACACAAATTAAAATGAATATTAAGAGACGAAAATGTAAATGAATAAACTGTTTCGTAAAACAAAAACAGCAATGATAATGACTGATCATCAGTCACTGATTTGAACATTACTTAGGCAAAACACTTGATTTAACAAAACTTGTAATTACAGTTACAGATCTTTATCGACGATGTCGCTAACGAAGACAGGTGTCAACGCAAATGATTTCACGGAGAAAACAGGCACTGAATACTCATCAAAGATCCGTTGTCACTGAGAATTAAAGGTGTTCCTATTTTGCTCATTTAGTGAGTTACTCACATGCAGTGAAAGTTGACATGTTTGAAAAACGTTTTTTTTATACATACATTCCACAGTATAATACTTCACACAAAAGTTACAAAAAAGAGCCCTGTAACAAACGAAGTGTCAAAATGTTTCCTTTATTGAAGCGAGAAGGCTGTTATTTTTTAATGTTTATTGATTTATGTTCGTTGTACATGGGTCAGTTTCAACTTTGCAAATATATGTGAAACGTTTACGTGATAACTTATATGGGATTCGGAGGTTAATGTACTTACGATATATGTTTTTATTCTGGTGTTCTTAGGATTTTCTTCAGTCTGAAGGTTGATAGGGAAGGGATTTCGGGAAATTATGGTAAAAATTAGTGGCCAGATATGGGATGTGATGTTCAATGGATTCTAAGTTGAATTTTTTATGAAGCTGATGATTGAGCGTTGCGAGTGTAGAAAACTTCCTTGTGCTAAAGCGATGATCCTGAGGAAACAGCTAAGGAGATACACTCATGTTTTCATTACAGTGAAATCTGCTGAAAAGGTTATCTCATTTAAGAGGTCTCCCCCATTAACATCCATTTCTTCATGGAACTTTGACTTTTTCATACGTTAAGTGAAAATATCCCCTCTTTCAGGTACATTTCGCACATTGACCTGTATTAGACGCATTCACCTTCTTGTCTAATTTATTATTTTGAAATAGATGACCGGAGAATATTACTGTTTATCTCCTTTTTCTCTTTCCTTCTGAGTTGGCAATGACAGATTAAGTAAAACAGTGATATGTATATTTTTTGTAAATAAAGTAATGTAAATATTGATATGTAAATTTTGCAAATAATTTGTGTTTTTACATGCATACCTATAAAAAGAGCCAGTCATTTTTCATATTTACATATTTTTCTTCATTATTTACGGTTGAATTTGTTCTTATGTTTACGATTTAGGCTTCTTGATGTTATTTGAAACTTTTTGAATATCTATATTTGTTCACATTGTCATGTACAGCACATATTTTCACATATTTAAGTGTGATCTAGCGGCCGGCTACTCTGATCAGTAGTTTCCCGTGGTTTCTTCCATCAACCCCAGGCGAATGCCGGAGCACTACTTCGACAAACGGACCACACACAGCGCGCGATCTTTCCTTCCACTTCTTTGTTCTACGCTCACCCTTTACTTGCACACACACTCACGTGCACTACACTGCCACATATGTCGCACTCGGGCTACGCGTCCCAAGAGAGAGGTAGTTCGAGACGACAAAACATATGTACAATTGTTCACTTAAATTTCGATTTTTTAACGTGGCATCTCACCCACGAAAAAGAGAGAGGGAAGACAGACTCCATTAGGGAGCCGTAAAAGTGGGGCTGTGATGAGATTGCAGCTCCCTATTGCAGATTGTAGTGAGATTGCAGCTGCCTTCCCTCTACCTTTTTCGTGCATGACCTTGAGACTTCACGTTAAAATATTCGACTTATAATAACATATAATAATTTAACTGAGACGATTCAGTTTTTTTTTTTTTTTTTTTTTTTTTTTTTTTTTTTTTTTTTTTTGTAATTATCACTTAGCTAATAGAAATGGCACTTTCCTTCATAACTCGTCACGTAAAGTTTAAACGGACGTCATTTTAAAAGAGGCCTACGGAGGTGGCTGTTGTTAATGAGAAAAAATACCAAATGTCCACTTAATAATATTTATTAATTTCATGGAAGTGTTTTAGATTATTTTGTGTATTTGCCCTTCATATATCACTTAGTTTCGGAGATGGCGCTTTCTTTCAAACCTCGCCATGTAAACATTAAACTGTCGCCATTTTAAAAGAGGCCAGCCGAGGCGACTGTTGTTAACGAGAAAGCATAAAAAATGTCCATTTAATAATATTTAATAATTCCATGGAAGTGTTTGTAGTTGTTTTTGTGTAATTGCCCGCCAAACATCACTTAGTTAACGGAAAACACATTTTTTTTACCTCGTTGTGTAAAGTTTAAATGGACGCCATTTTGAAAGAGGTTGGGCAAGGCGGCAGTTGTCAACGAAAAACTATTTACAAATATTCATTTAATAACATATATTAATTGCACGGAGATGTGTTAAGGTGTTTTAATATTATTGCCCGTCAAAGTTCACTTAATGAATGTTTCAGTCCTGTGTATCTCAATTTCATATGTTAAAATTAATTGAAAAACAAAGAAATTTGGCACACTGTAAGCAATATTTTTGAAAAGAAATTGGAAATGTTATCCAATTAATGTAACACCAAATGTTGAGAAGATTACAATTTTTCACGTAGTAAACGTTCTCGGTATTATGTCCTGACGTAAAGATGTTCTTCCAAACACGGTGTGTAAGATTTAAACGGTCATTATTTTGAGAGAGCCAGACCAGGGCAGCTAATCTCAACGGAAAAATGTTCAATAATATCCACTTAATAACATATATTAATTTCATGCATGTGTTTTTTGGCGTTTTTTGTAAATGTCCGTGAAAAGTTACTTAGTTAAAAGAATGAGCAGATTTTGCAGAACTTAATTACGTAATGCATAATTAAATGAAAAATAAAAATAATTGAAACTGCAAAAGCTTTAATATATATGGAAGGGTATACAAAAGCGCATATAATTTCTGGAAGTTTTAAAGTTGATATAAACAATGAAATATAGGTGTATTTTCACTGCTTGTGTAGCTGAATTTTTCCTTGGCTGCAACGCCTGCTTTTGAGACTTTGGCGTATGGCTGTAAGCATTCATTAACATTATTATTTTTCCTGGCTTCTAGACATTTGAATTCACAAGAATTAATTATCATTAATTTATCAATAAATAAATGTTTTTCAAAAATTAAAATTTGGGGCGTGCGCGCGCGTTTCGGCCCTGTTCAGACTACCTAGGGCGCGATGTGTCCAAGACACAAGTCCCTAGGAAGCGGCGTCTCCCGGACAGCCAAGTAGCTAATGAAAAATGCCTTGCAGAGAAAAAATACTTCCCTTCAGAACAGCGAATACCAATAACCATAATAGTTCTCAGGAGATATCGACAGTTATTTATGTAGCATGAACGGCGAATGAAAGGGACTGACATACAATAAATGAGCACATTTTTCAATTCATCTGTATCAATTCTGTCGAATGTGAACACTTAATCGAGGCGAACTGTGAGATGAAAACTAGAGCAATCCCCTGTCAGGGACGTCCAAAATGCTGTGAAAAGGTCTTCCATAACAGAAGAAAACGAATGTGATATCAAAGAGGACACAAAAGAGGGAAACTGTTCGAAGAGTCGTTCAAGGGTTGCACGATCATACGAATATTAAAATATTGGGACGGTGTGGACACAGTAGTATCAAGAGCAAGGAAATAACTTACTCTCAAGAAATATTTGCTATAATTATGAAGCACACACAACAAGCATTAATAAAAATTATGTTCAGGCTAAATGATCATATTGATGTTTAAAATTACGGTGTTTGGATATTTTACTAAACCCGTTAAATAACAAAACCAGTCATCGAGAAGAAATCAGTTTATTTTGGCATTATCAGATTTAGCAATTGCCTGACATAGTCATCCAAACATGTTTGTCTTCAGACGTTCGCTGTAATTGAGTCGGCGTGGCCGGATTTTGATTGATTGATTAATTAGTTATTACGGGCGTGTCAACTACTAATTTCATTAGTCCCGTAAGTGTAGTGTACGCTTTTATCGCCAGAGGTGGCGGTGATCTTCCCTCGCTGGGTAGCAAGATCCGGCGTCGACTTACCCGTCGGCTTGCGGTGTTTTCCCCAAACGTATCTCCCACCAGCGCGGCACCACCCCAACCAGGACAACCGCTAAACTCCTGACTGGTCTCCGACCTGTGTGGTAGTGTAGTTCAAGTGAGTGTGTGTGCCCGTTTGTTACGATACTGCTCCGGGATTCGCATGGTGTTGAACGGAGAAACCACGGAAACGCTGGCCACCAGAATTCTCCTCCAGACAGCAAGTGAATTCGACCTAGCTCTCTAGACAGTGTCGAGAATCTTGCCACTGCCAGGTTCTGAACCTTAGGAATTCCCGGTCAGAGGCATTGCGGTGATATCAGTTGATGTTCTCAGCCAACCTACCAATCATCGAGGAGAAACTAGTTTATTTCCACCCTATCAAGTTTAGTGATCCCCTGAAATAATGAAGCAAACATGTTGGTCGTCGGAGGTTCTCTGCAATTGAAAATGCAGTGGGTGCGGCCGGGGACGTGGTGCGGGCCGCGTGGAGGCAGGCGGTTGCCGTGCGCCGCCACCGGGAGCAAATCTGCGTCGGCGGCGACGACCAGTCTCTCCTCCCGGCCGTCCACTTTCTCTCCTCCGGGCCCATTTGCACTACGAGTTTATCGATCCACGTCGCATAAATATCACATGAAACGAAATAAGACTCGATATCTCGATTTGTTGCAGGAAAGAAGGCGAAAATTCGGGCCTGATGGCTCGATGGAAAGTGGCTCGATGAAAAACGTGCTTCGCACTCTAGTGTAATTTATTGGAAAAGTAGACTCCGGGGGGGGGGGTGATGTTAAAATGATTTATTTGTGCTTTGAAAGCTTTTGTAATAAAAATACATTTTATTATTATGATATCGAAACGATTCATGTAAATAAGGAAAGAGAGTATTCCCCAGTGTCCGTGTAAGTCCACTAAAACTATCAAAAACTCTTTTTTTTAGATGTTTTCCAGAATTTCGTAGAGGGAACCCGCTAACAATTGTGCCAATCGAGGAAGGAATGGAATAAACTATTCTTTACCTTTGTAGGTGCCGTACGTTAGCCAAAACGCATTTTAGTTACTTAGAAAACAACAAAAACACGTTTCGAAGGAAATTTCATGAAATGTTCGTGATGAATGCACAAAAAATGAACACTTACCCATCTGGAGACGCGTCGAATAACACCTGATTTGTCTGGATTTGTGGTTCGGAAGAAACGTGACTGAAGGACGGAAAGACGCACGCACGCAGGTTTTTCAATTTATATACAAAGATGCACTTATTAACGAAGTCCCAGCTCTATTTGAATATCCATCTTCAATGTCAAATACCGATGGAAGGATATTAATTTTCGAGCATTCAAATGTTCCACAGTACTTCAAACATGAACCCGTGGAACGTCAGTTGAAAAGGCGCATAATTTGTCGATTGAGGTGTAATGAGATATTTTTGAAAACAATTCAACGGAGTTTAGTTGCATTGATAGTAATATGGTTTTATTATCACACAGAAACGAAAGAGCAATCCAAAGATACTGACAGTATGAGATGAATCTGCTACGAGAAAGCAAAACGCTCGCCAGTAAGGTGATGGCATCTCTCTTGAGATTGAAACAAAATATCATTTCCACTTATTTACTAATGAGGTAACTTGCTGGCAGTGATATCGAAAAACCACAAAAAATCAGGAAAATGTGCACCCATTACGAATTTCTCTTCCAGAATTATAACTCGAATGATTTTTCACACCTATCCTGTTCAACCGATTGGATCGGCTTGGACTTCCTGTTTTCTCCTAACGCGGAACGTGAGGTTCTCTATTCCACATTGGCGTATTTCTTTATAATGTAAATCATAAATATTATTTGTCCATAGGCATTAACTTGTCCAGTTCATTCAGTAATGTTTTCCCATGGAGTATTCGAATCATTTGAAATTCAGGAATTTCAAGGGATTCGAAAACTCCTTTGTATTCGAAATCGGTCTCGGATTCGAACAATTTAAGATTCGCCTCACCTCCAGCGATAACTCTTCTCGTTCTCATTGTTTTGTAAATGAAGTAACTATGACTCCGTGTCTGTCTGATATCTGCGGATCTCGAATTCCTCCGTTTGAAAGCGCCTCGGCCGGTGGAGGCTGAGCGTCGCGAGCGCTGCGCAGCGCCATCTCCGCTCGTCCCGCAGCCACGGCGGGCGGCGGGCGCTGAGCGCTTTCATTGTTCCCGTGCGGGCGGCGCGGGCGGGCAGGCGCGGGCGGCGGGGTAGCGCCTTCGCTTCATCCTACTACGTCTCCTTCCTTCCGGGCGGTAATGCCAGGGAGCGACCCCTCTTCCCCTCGCCGCGCGAGCTGCGCCCTCCGACCCCCTCTCCCCCGCCCCCCGCTCCGCAGGGGAAGCGGGGTGCCCTCGGGCCCGCAGGAGCAGCGTGGCAACGCCGCGCGTGCTGCGCTGCTCGACGCGGCGCTGCGCTGCGCTGCACCGCGCCGCGCCGGTTGCCAGCCTTCCTTCCCTTCCTGCCGCCCCTCTGCGCGGCGCCCGCCGACCGCCACCGCGTCACGCGTACCCGCGGTTGCGCGCACAGGCCGGGAGCCAGCGAGAAAAAACGCGGATGATAAGCACATAACTACAACTTATTGAGAAGTCAGCCAGTGTTGTAAGAAACAGCGATACGCAAGTCTCTCAATAAAGTGTATGTCATAAAACGTTGCAAATCAACAATTCGCTTCAATTTTATTATTATTGTTAAGATTATATAATTATTTTCCAGCGCTTAGCAATTATTTTAGGAAAGAATTGAAAAAAATAAGTTTATAAGTATGGCGGCTTTTTAATGACGTCTTATCATTATCTCATTGCATCTATTTGCCAAAATGGATCACGGAGTGCTAAAAATGTACCGCAATAATTGTACCTAGTAACATGTACATGGTCTAGTGACAGATTGAACATCTTTGAATCGGTATGGTGGCTACTTAAAGACGCCGAAACGGTATGGCGTGGTCAAAATCGGCAATGAAAAAGCATTTTCTACCACTAGACCAAAAAGTAAGCCTTGAGCTCGTAATACAAGCGGGCTTTGAATTCAATATGGTGCACAGTTTGGGACGCCACATCGGTATGGCATACCACTCCTTCACACTGTGGTTATCTAACAAATAATATACAACAAGAATTAGCTCTGTACTCATTCCCCAATGGCATAGTTTTCTTTTCGACACATTTAAAATATTTTGCAGCGCAACTCAACCTACAGACCGCCTTACTTGCGTTTCGCTGTTCCTCATAACACTGGTTAATTTCTCAAAACGTTTTAGCTTTGACCTCATCATACGTGGTTTTACTTGTAGTTTCGTTCAATGATCAGGTACAATAACAGGGCTGACACATGACAATTGCCAAATCGAACAATGTTGAGGCCTCCGCCAACAGACACGTGCAACAACTAAATAAACCACTGCTTCCTTGTTCTTGGGGGTAACGTAACGCCAAGTACTAGCGATGCTCGAAACACTTTTTTGGCTGGTCAATCTCTTCATTCCTTTCCCGCACGTAATGATATGTAAATATTTTAAAAATATATTAATTAAAATAATCTATTAAAATAAGATTACAATACCTTTTTTAAGTCAATTAGGGCAATATTATTATTGAGAGCCTAATTGAGCCTACGCTCTCAATTAGGGCAAGTTTCCCTATATTTCAGACAATCCAGAACATAGCGAATAGGACACTTAAATGTTATTCTTGTGCCGTATCTCTAACGAGAAGTTGGCGATCAACTCCAAAATATATTAGGCACTAGTCTTGTTATAATGAAATGAACAGTGACAAAATAATTATATGGAATACTTGGTGGGTTGCCTGCGCCTTCCTCGCCGCAAAACAATTAGAATTTCATCTCCATATCAACATCACAATAAGAGATTTCTAGATTCTGACTTTCTTGATTTAATACTATACTAGAACATTACATTACATTGTAGGACAGTACGAGGTCTGTTAGAAAAGTATCCGATCTTTTTTGTGCACAAACCTGATAGATTGCGCTTGGATGAGCATTGTACCATCGTGGGCATGTGTGAATTTTTTTCCGTCTGTCGATTGCATCTGCTGCTGGCAAGTATCATTTGAGTGACGTAGTATGTATTGGTCTCGTCGGTTTTTCATTGCACGGCGGAGCAAAAGCAACTTCGTGTTGAAGTCTTACACGACATACTGAGCTCTACAGTGACCCCAACTTCAAGAACGGATTTCATGAAGTCACATCTAGTTATCTAGGCTCTATGGGATGCGCCGCGTCTCTATCGTGGTTCGGCAAACATGCCGTGGCCTTTCTTAGAGCGTACTAAATTATTATTCTGCTGTTTGTCAGCAGAACGTTCTGAGGAAGGCCACAACATGTTGGCCGAAACGTCTGCCACCACGACAGAGACGCGTTTCATCCCAGATAGCCTAGACAAAACAAATTTGAAATATTGTTCACGATGTTGCCACGCAACACCATTTCGGAGGAATTTACCTTATCGTAAGTCAATAGAGCTGGCAGTGGCGAGAGAATCGCGCAATTATTAAATTCCGATAACACAATTGACGCGGGCTATCTGAATTCCAAAAAAATTTGTATTCCTGTGTTCAGGAACAATTTTTTTTATGTAATGTCCTGTATCTTGTGTCTTAATAGCCAAAATGTGGGTTAACAGCGAATTCTAGGGGGTTCAATTTATTCATTTGCTAAAAAATTACACTGTGATTTTGAAATGCGTGAAAATATCACGAGACGAGGAAGATTGTAAGAATACTAAGATTTATTGTCAAGAAGGTACGCCAATAACGAATTAATGTATTGAATGCACAACGCAAATATTAATTAGAGATCCCTGATACTGTTATTATACGGAATTCTCCTCCAACCCTTGCATGACGTAACAATGAAATAATGAAATACATATAAAAAAGTGAGCAATAGGAACAAACTTATTTTACTGTCCCAGATATTATAAAGGCATTTACGAGTGCAAAAATATATTTTAAATGAATTGTTTCATATCAAGTATATCGCGTCATAGGACTGTACGGATGCCGCTGGATTGTTTTGGGGACCCAGATTTGTATTGTTTTTCCACGTACGAGTAAACAAATATGAAAGTTTGATTTACGTGTTTAATATTTCACTATATCATCGGCTGACTATCGGTTATGGCTATGATTCTATCTTCTTTCCTCACCTATTGTCACATCATTATATCCTTTCCGAATGTTGACCGCTTCTCCGTAGGCGAATACATGTTATGATGGCAAACGTACGAGACGCTAATGCGTCTCGGAGACGCTAATGCGCCATGGAGTTTCAGTCCACTTTGTGAGTGGTGAATGGGAAGAGATGGCGTGCGGCCCGTAGCCCGCATGAATGCCGCTCCAACATTCACGTGGATGTGAGAAGGGAAATCTCGGAAAACATGAATTAGAATAGTCGACCAATGAACTCGATACAAGAGGGTACCATGAATTTGGCTGATGATGAAAACATGCGTGGACCCGCCTCTACGGGCACGTTACAAGAGATATTTCTTACAGTGTCTGGTATTCCCTTTCACTATCATATGGCCAGAGTATTATTAAGTCAATTGTCATTAACATTATCGATTATTAACTTTCCTTTGGTTTATTTTGTGAACTGTCTATGTCCGATCCTCCTCTCTCCAAATGCGATAGTTTAAATCTATATAACCAAATATATATATATAGTATATATATTCGTATATATATATATATATATATATATATATATATATATATATATATATATATTCCCAAGCCGTTATTAGAGAGTAAAAATACGTAAATGAGTTCCTTAATGAATGCCACACAAGAATACGTCTAATTATTTTTCGCAAAAGTTTTTTAACTTTTCAGACCTTGGTAAAATACACTAAATATCTATGAAGATTCCTAAAGTATACACTTCGTTTTAAGGTACCAAAATAACGCTTATTTAGCTGTAATAGCGACCCGTTCAAAATAGTATTTGTTGAATATGAAAAAAGGAAACTGAACGTATGACTCAAGGAAATTTGGGTGACAGTTTTAGCAGATTTTGGTAATCTAGCGGATTGGAAAAGATGTTTATTTTGCAAATTAGCACTGTAGTTCGTTGAAAATATGGCACAGATCTTCGTAAAACTTCAATTTTGAAGTTACAGGGACCTGCACTTGGCCCTTTAAATATATTGTGGTTTATAATCGGTCGTTGAGAGTGTCGAAATTAGTATGTATTACATTGGTCAGAGCAGTAATGATCCTTCTGCAGAAGCTGGAAAAAATGGTCTCATACACTTTTGAAATACGTTCAGCAAACTCAAATCGTCGGTAGAGGTGGCATTTCAGAGGAAACCGCAGTTTTGTTTAGTAAATTAGTTTTCAAAACACTTGGTGGACCATCGCAAGGGCAGATATATTAGTACTGAAAATAATGTGCAAAACAGGAATGCGGTTTAAAACACTCATGCATTTCTAATTTCCCATTCAGTTTGACTCAACTCATCATTCGGCACTGAGGATAGGAATGAAAACAGACAATGAAGGATCGCATGCGGTCCGTGGCCTACGTTGAAGAGTGCAGCTCCGGAAGAGTTAGTATGTATTTAGTGTTTCTGGGAGCTTTAACTTCGTTGATAATTGGTCTCTTGAGTGTAGTGCATGTCATAGCCGGTGGGTGGCGATGTTCCTCCTCCACTAGCACTTGAAAATCAGGGCCGACCTACTATGTGACGGCTAATGGGGCTTTCCCCCTCCAGAGCTGGAAATATCGCACGCGGTCCGTAGTACTTTGCTTGGATACTGCTCCTGCATTCGCGACGCACTACTTGAAGAAAACACGGAAAACTAGCGATCAGAGCAGCTGGTTGCTAGAATTCTCCTTCATGCAGCGACTGAATTCAGCCTATAGCTCGACAAGTCACCGCGAAACCTGGTCTGCGCGAAAAGTGGCGGAGGGGAAGGTTTCCTCGCTTCACGGCCCAACCTCCCCGCCTGAGGAGCCACAGCCGCCTCGACCTGGCCGGAGGGGCGAAGACAGCCTGACCTTGAGGACCCTCCCGAACCCTAGAGAGTTGAAGGCTGGTATCTGTTTATCTTGCCACGTCGAACGGCTTTTGGGTGTGAGAAATGTCATGTCGAGCGAAATGCCATTCATACCCTTCTCCATACGTACATTTACCACAAATGACACTTGTTTTGGATTCTTTCTCCTTCGGAAGAGAGTCAGTTTGTGAACGCTTCCTGCTGTTTCGTAGGATATATTCGATTTGCTGCTTTGCCGCGTTTTCGAGTATTTACATTTCTGTTAGGGAGTTTGTGCCACCTCGTACGTTAAAGCACTATCGATCTTCTGCGCATGCGCATTTCAAGTTTCGTAACTCTTAACAAATAATGTACTTGTGCTTCCGGGTCAATGACCCCCATCTCGATCAGGTTTTGTCCAGTTTCCCTGATCCATTGAGCAAATGCTGAGATGGCTCCTTGTTTTGCTTCTGGACGTAAATGTAGCTTCACTATACGCACGTTTTGTTGAACTCTTCTTTTTCTTGTAATGGTAAGAGTAGAGGTAAGGGCGAGTTGCTATTTTCTTAGCAATTCAGAAAACTCATACTTGAAATTCGTGCACCGATGCAAATAAGTTTTCTACAACTCGGAAGCAAAAATGATTATTTTTCAAATATTGCTAGTCTTGCGATTTTTAAAATTTATTTTTATTTATGTTAAATATTTACTCATCACGTGGCTGAAGCCAGGGTCGTGAAATAGTGTATCGAGCGCCATAGTACTTTCGGAAAATGAAAATCTCATACAATATAACAAAAGTAAACGTTGTAAAAATGACCAGTGATGCGGCACGCGTTTTCGAATCAACTGTGAAGAAAATTGTGAAGGTCAGGAAATCCAAGAAAGACTCGATAAGCGATGACTTTCTTGCGTAAGCAAAATGACAGCAGTGTTACTACTGTCAAGAGCGTGAGAAAAAAGCGCGAGAACGAAGTTGCAAGGGCAAATCAGTTTTCGTTGGAGCCTTGTGTTCAGAGCTCCTCCTTGGAAGTAGTGGGGGGTGGCTTCGTCAAGCCTCCCGAGGAAAGCGACGGTGTTTTCTAGTTGTCGAGCTATAGTTATGTAGCTACTGTTAAAATCAGCCACTTTTGGGATTTCAATCCTAGGACCTCCTGGTCAGAAAGCCTTCAGTGCGTTGGTACGGCATTCGCAGTCAGGAAAACACGGAAACTTCGTAGCCGGCCTACATTTCGATTCGGATAGGTGCCACCAACTCACCGATGTTGAACACATGAAATAAATTTCTAGCCGGGTAGGAACCCGCCACCTATCACTCACAGGTACATTCGACCTGCAAGTCGTTGACTTAACACTCACGCTGGAGATGTTTGATACGGGATGGGCTACCATTGGGAAAACAGTCGCTCAGCGCGTGGAATTGATTAGTGATTCCGGGCGCGTCAAATGCGAAAGTAATTAGTCACGTAAGTGAAATGCATGTTTTCATTGCGGGATGTGGCTGTGATCTTCCCACGCTCAAGGGCGAGATCCGACGCCGACCTTCCCATCAGCTTGTAGGGATTTTCCCCCACTAGGTATCTCGCACCTGCCGGGCACAACACCAACCGGGACAAATCTGAGCTCCTGACCAGTATCCCGGCTTGTGTGATAGTGTAGTGCATGTAAGTGCGCGAAAGGGAGAGTACGAGACAAGGATGAGAAGGAAAGATCGACCTAGTTGAGATGCTAGTGTCAAAAATCCTGCCACCGTCGGGACTCGAACCCTAGCACCTCCCGGCCAGACGCACTACAGTAACGAGAATGATGGCCTGAGCCACCCAAGCCGGGAGGAGCGCGTGGGAGACAGGCTCCCCTACAACGTTCGCACCCCGCCCAGCAGAGGCCCACGAAGCGCCACCTGTTGCGAGGGCGCCCGTCCCCACCTGCGGGCCAGCGCCGCCAGCGCCGCGCGCGCGTCAATCTCGGCGGTGCGTCCGTCGGCCGCGCGCGGGGCCGCGGCGCCACGCGCCGACGAACGCGCGCGCGCCGCCCCGGCGCCGACGTCGACGGCGCCGCCACCGCGCGGCGGGCCGCGGCGGCTCGCCGCGACCTGTCACCGGCGCCTGCGACGACGCGCCGCCACCGACGCGCCGCTCCCCGCCACGCCCCTCGCGCCCACGCGCGCACTCGCCGGACGGCACGGCGGCCGCCCGGCACTGGCGGCGTGGAGCGGGCCGAGCGCGGTGCGCCGTCGCCGGGGGGAGGCCGTGCGGGAAGCTGCTGCGTAGAATGGCAGTTGCTGCGAGCTAAGCGTACGTGTTTGATGTACCGCTGTGGACGTGCCGTGGTGTTTTCATCACGCGCCGTCGTGGATCTCGCATCTCTGTCTTCCTTGCGATAACATTATGAGCGTGCGACTGAGATGAATAGCCGTGAAAGTCAGCCTCTACATGATATATGGACAGCTTGTATGCTTCAACCGTAGCGAATGTCATTTTGACTCCTAAACGTTCTTCGCGTAATTGCCGTCAGTTAACATGACAACGCTGAAAAATGCCCGCGACGTGTTGATGGGATATTATGCTAAACGAGACAGATGCCCCTGCATTCATGTTCTAGCAAGCGCCTTCATTTGAAATTCTACAGATAGCGTGACTTGCAAAAAGCGTTCGCGATGCACGCGTAGAAAACTCAGGCAAGTGGTGAACTTCATCACCTTGCTTTCGACTGCACAAGTGCGCTCCCAGTGGAATCAAATGCGTCACAAGGCACGCGATCTTTTGTAACGATTACGAAAGATCCTTTTCCCACTCAGCCGTTGCTAGGTGTTTCGAGATGAAAAGAATCTCCTGTTTGGTTCCCTTGGCAACCGGCGTCTCACTCCACTACTTCCTCCCGCCGGCACCTCCCTCACCCCCGCCCCGGCGTCGACGCCCCCTCCAAGTCGCTTTTCCAATGCCCATGCGCAACCCCGCCCGCGCCCCGCGGCCCCGCGTCACGGAATCCCGCACCCCGCACCATGCAACCGCGCCCCCCAGCGCACTCTCCCTTCCCCTGGCCCATCACTCTCCGCCCACCCCCTCGCCCATCCCCGGGCAGTAACGCTTTATCCCCGCCGCCCCACACCCTCACATCCGTTCGCCTCCCCGCCCGCCCCCTCCCGAGCTTCCTTCGCCCCCTCACACCACTGAGCCCCCCCGGCCGTGTTCGATCCGCGCTCGCTTTATGCGCGGCGTCCGCCTGCGACGACAGGCGCCGCCTTATCTCCTCGCGAAACTTCCCTCGCTTCTGTGCGTCGTTCTCTTTCTCTCTGAATTAGCTCAGAGCCAGCATTGCCACTGTGCCTGCCGCGAAGGGCCTATGGATCAGGTCTCAACGGTTGCGGATTTTCGACACTAGCTAGATAGGTAGGTCGAATTCAGACGGTGTCCGGAGGAGAATTATGATGCTGCTCTGAACGGTAGTTTTCCGTGCTTTCACCGATCGACTTCCGGCCAATGCCGGAACAGTGCTCTAGCACCGGACCGCGTCGCGATATTTCCTTCGTCGGACCGCGGACCGTCGGACCGCGCGCGATATTTCCTTCGTCTTCCTTGTCCTAACCTGACCTCATACTCGCATAAACACTCCTGTACTGGGTACTACATTACACTGCCACCCATTTCGAGACGCCGCGCCTGTCGGAACCTTAAAGCTTGTCCCGGCTGGGCCGATGCCCCGCTCGGCGGTGACACCTGATGGGGGAAATCCGCCGGAAGCCGACGTTTATATTAGTTCCAGATCTCACTATCTAGCAGGGAAAATATTACCGCCACATCCCAGGAGAAATATTTACTACTCTCCTGGTACTAATGGTGATTAATTCCATTGCCAGAATAAAAATGAAATTCATCATAAAAGATAAATGCACTTTGAATTTTCTCTTTTTATACTTATAGTGCAATTGATTAAATAAATTGATAAGCGATTTACCACCATTTCCCAAGGAATGAAAAGTCCTATTTTCTAGAAAGCACAGGGGTATACTCCGGTAACCTTCCGGTTTCTGCTAGTGAGTTGCCAAGTTCAGCCAATCATTTCTTGAACACCAATTCACTACTATCCCCATTCTCCTTATGCTGTTGTGCTGAGATCCTTTGCTGCGTCGTGCCTAGCTGAGAGCTTTATAGTAGCAACGGTTTTTAGTACGCAGTTTGTGCCGATCCATCCCCAACTTTGTACGCAGAGAATTCAGACCATTGAGTCAGTGATATCTTCATCACGCACTTCACATTTCGCTAACATAACTGGGCCTGCGACGTAAGGATCGATAGGCGCCGCTAACATGGCCGATGCTCCTCTTTCAAGTTCCTGATCATCTCCATATTCCCGATCGTCTCCATAAATACATGTCTCGTGACATTCCCTCACCCTCTGGTTCATGTTTCACTATATTTGACATACTACGGCTACTGTCGTTGACCTTGTGGTAACGTGCGTGTTCGGACACATTCGTAACTCGGGATTTATCCACGGAACTGTCCGACGAATGAAGAATGCTCGGATTGACCAGGGTGTTCAAGGGAGCTCAAATCACACGAGCAATGTTAATTATAATAGTTACCCTATTATGTAACAGCTTCGGTAGAATAAATACTAATGCGGGAACTCGCTTTGTCCACCACAATCCTCCAGAGAATCCAGAGCACTTGGATTCAAACTTTCAACATAATCACCACTTCTTCCGCGACTGTTTGTCACCTACATTTCACCCCAATTTAATTTGTCCTGCGGAGTCCAATTAGTTCAATGATGATTTCATTTTTCTATTCGGTTTTCGAATTCTGGTGATGTGATGCTATTATAAATCATGTATTCTGGTAAGAAAGCTACTGAAATAGGTCAGAAATGGCAATGTGGAAGTTTTGAACGGCTGAAATAATCAGACAGAAATCTGGGTCAGCTGGGTCAATCATGTGCATAGTTTCAATGCATGTGCACAGTTACCCTCTTGTTTCCTATCATTCCACGAACGAGTTCCAGCAGTCTAAGAAGCTACCCCTCCATCATATCAAGCAATCACTAAGCTTCTTCTACCATTTTCTCACAAAGAGAAGTCTTTAGCGGCAGCCCCTGAAGCGACAATCAGCTCGCAAAGCGCATTACGGAAACGAAGCCGCATCTCTCCTCAATACGCAACAGGTTGTCTGTGCACTGCCCTGCAACAGGTCCAAAGGCAACCGTGACATCGGCGGTGCCGTGGAAGCTGCTTACGGTTCGGAGGAATGGTCGTTTATCCTCAGACAACGTTTGGGAATACTAATGTTATTAACTAACACGAGTGATTGCCTGTGTGTCTATCCGAATTATTTCAAGGTAATAAGAATATGGGGACGAGGGCAGTCAACATGGACGGTACGCTGACTTCAAGTCAATAAAATAAAGAACACTAACAAATTTCAAAAAAAAAAAAATCTCAGATATCCATTTCTGTTTTTAAAAATTATTATCCAATATCTTCAAAAAGACAAAGAAAAAAGCGTTTATTTATTTCCATCCCCAATATTTTGATCACATACAAGACTAATTTCCAGCAATCCCATGACAGAGTAAACTAATCGAGTTATTGACGTCTTTATGTATTGCTCGCAATTGTCGCTTTTATCGCTGCAGGCGTTGTTGTTGCAGGGACTGACGTGAGCGCGGCGCCAGCGTCGGCGGAAGACGTGGTACGAACCCGCGTCCGCGTGGCGTCGCGGGCGTCGCTGAACGCCGGGTCCAGGGCCAGCGTCGGCGTCGCTTCCACCTGCCAAACCTCCACCACCCACCCACCCACTCACCCACCCTTTACCGTCCTCCCGACATCCGCCCACCCCGACGCAACCCCCTCCAACTTCACCCTCTCGAATCTCCCTTCCACCATCCCTTCTCTGCTCCCCACTCTGTCCATCCTCGAAACTCCCCTCCACACTCTCCACTCTCCACTCCCCTACCACTGCCCTCCACTGCGACTGCGCCAGCGACCACGCCGCACGTATAGAAGAGGCGGGGACGTCGCTGCTGAGTTATTGTGTGCCCCGCCGTCGACCAGCGAGCACCAGCCCAGGGGGACGCAGCCGGGAGCGCCAGCAGCCCAGCCGCCCACGCGCTCCTCGCAGCGCGCCGTGGCCTCTCGGGCGTCGCGGTAAGGAGACGTCTCGCACCCAGCGCGACTGCGCATGTTTGCGTTTAGGGAGCGCCACTGGTCCTCACCACTCGATTCATTCTGGTAAAAACTAGTTGTTTTGCGGGACTGACTCGTGTATTTGCCACGCTGAGACTACCGTTCGGATGTTTGAATTTCCCTCTTTTTTCGAATTTTAGAAAGTGTCGCTACGTCTGACTAGGTTTTGTATCGGGAAGTGTCACTCTGCACATTCTATGGAGTTTAATATTTCGTATAGTTCTTGTCTTTGCTTCAAACGTATACTTGCGTAATCATAAGTATCAAGTAGGGTTTGAATTATTTATTTAGTTTGCACACCGACATATATGCATTCAGGATTTTATTTGTGTTGAGGAAGCAGAAGTTAAGAAAATGTTAGACATATTTCATTTTGGTTTTGTTTGGTTTTGCCAGTCTTCTCCTCAAAATGGGAGTTTGTGTAATGTAATAATGTATTAGTTGTATCTTAATTACTTCTTCAATCTGTATCATAAAAATTTAAATGTTGTTTCGTACCTACATTAGTTCGATTTCGTAACTTCGCGCGTCTCCAATCGTCGCGAGATTTGAGTGCGCATACGTCACATTTCGAGATGGCGCGAAACTTGTGTCGTTTCAACTGTTTCCGACATCTAATGTCTGTATACAATTGGT
Organism: Gryllus longicercus; assembly: GCA_038098605.1. Taxonomy (NCBI): domain Eukaryota; kingdom Metazoa; phylum Arthropoda; class Insecta; order Orthoptera; family Gryllidae; genus Gryllus; species Gryllus longicercus. The sequence continues at coordinate 305,809 of JAZDUA010000797.1, forward strand.
AATGGTTCTGTTCGATCGTCATAGTGTCAGATCACAAGTAAATTACCCTATATAAAATTTTTAAAATAAGGTAATAGGCACATCTATATTCAGATAAAGAAAACGCGTTGTTCGGCCGCACTATCAATTGGTCAGGGAATGTTATAACCCGTAAAAGAAGACATCAATTTGGCTGATTTGAAAAAGTTCGAAACGTGAACTGTTTGTTTGTGATAAAATGTTCCATTAAAAAGAATCTGACATGTAAGTAATGAGACAACGCCATTCCACACGAGAATTACGTAAAATTGTGCTGCGAAGTGACCAGTTTAAAAACGTAAAACAATAATAGTTAATCAAACCTAAGGTCTAAATTGTAAGAAAATAATAGTCTGTCATTGTATTGATGAGCCATGCTTGGACAAACATTCGTCATGTTTTAAATGCGTTGCAAGCCGCTGCATCGGAAAATACGCACTTCACGATTACAAATACGGATATTTTATTCCATAAATTTATCTAGCCGTTGGTCTTCCAAATAGTTTCCCAAACGTAATTACTGAAAGCCCATTTCAACTACTGAGGTTAGGGCGCGTTTCAACAATAGCCATGGATTGTTCATGTCTGCTCCATCGCAAAACTGACACACTACTGCTTTCCGAAAATTTACACATTTCACTTGAATTAGGAGTTTGGTCACCAAGTACACAAAATGGACACTTCTTTGGGCATTTTTACTTTCCCGCTACGGAATAGAAGGAAGTTATGTAATGCTGCGCGAAAAAACGGCGAATTTTCTGCAGAAAATCTCTTATTACAGAGCCCAGGGAACGAAAAAATGGATAAACCCATTTGATAAATTTTGAAAAATGTCCTCTAACACATAGTACAGTCAGAATCCACGTTTTGTTTGTCCTTGATACAGAAAAATCGAATGACGGCAAACGTCTGTTCGTCCCTTTGTCTGTTCTTTGGACAACGCTACCAGCTAAACCGTTCAGTCGATTTTCTCCAAAATTGATATTTCCCGATTGATCTGGATGTCGTGGACTTTGGTATTTGAAACTGATATTTTAATTTTCGGGGGTACTTTATATGAAGTCCCTGGAACATTTTCAAAAAATGGCCCCATCGACTTTGATTAAATTTTGTTGTTGGATAGTGTGAAGAACGTTTAAGAGAATAGCGCAGGTCTCATGTTCGTTAAAAACGAACGAAAATTTCACAAATTTCCAAACTTCGAAATAAATTTCGAAAATTGCACAAGTTCAATTTTTTTTCAGTCTTTCTACAACTAAAATATTAAAGATCGATTTTATCCCTTAATGAAATCTGGTACTTAAATATGGGTTTTTAAATAGGGTCATGTACAATTTTTCGAAGATTTGAGTACTTTTCACCTTCTTTTCACGTAATTTTGCGTGAAAATGATTCCGAGAAATTACGTGCTGTATTAGCACCACTAGTTTTACGAAGTACTGGTCAGGCGTACGCGTTACCCTGTTACGGAGGCGACAGACTGTTTATGGAATTTATTATCACATTCAACAGACCAAAGTTCGAATGTTTGCAAATCAAATTAATGTCATTTATTGCGTGTTGCGGCTCTTTAGCTCCGTCTGTCCTCCCGACTCGTTAGAAAACCAACAGATTTCCTTGATTTGGATAAAGATAAGGACGTTTTGACTTGCTCTTATGGTTTGTTTTCCTCCAGAAGCCAGTTCCCACACAATGGGGTATTTACTAGAATGAATCACATTTACCACACTTGCGAGTTCCTTGTACCTGAGGTCAATAGAGCCCGAGGCTCTCCACATCATTGGTTGCGCAAAACAGAAGAGACGTTCATGACCAGAGCAAGATTGAAACTACGACCGACTTGGACCAATTCGTTGAGTCGATATGCGCTCGAACCAGCTCGGTCCCCCTGACTGCATTTGATTCGCTCACTGCTGTAATATAAAACAATGAATTGTATTAAAGAAATAATACAAGCCGTTGGAATGTAGCTTTTACACAAGATTTAGAAAGTTGTAATATTGAATTTTTGTACGTTGACAGTGTTGTCTACATTAAATTCTTGGTAATTAAGAACTTCTTAACTAATATATCGTTAAAGTCTATTAAAAAAAATACCTTTTTCTCCCGAGAATACATAAGACTGAAAAATGTTCACATCATTAAAATATTCAATACAAAAGCGTACATTTGTTTTGAGGATTGCAGAATTGTTGATTCTGGAAGCGGTAAACAAGTTTCTACCCGCTGTTATGCCTTTTGAGGCCTCACGTTGGCCTGTTGTACAAAAATGTCATTCATGTATCGTTACGATGAATTTCTTTAAAACTTTCCTTTTAATGCAATTTGTATGTTAACACGTATTCCAATTATCTGAATATGAAAATAAATTAGCATTTTCAAACAATCGGATATATTCTTTCGGGAAAAAAAATTCGCCCAAGGGATTATTATAGTCATCTCATTCGAACAGTAACAATTGATAAATTGACGTCAATAGCTCGAGTAAGAAAGGGTATTTTGTATATTTTTTAGCAGCTCCAGCGCAGGGGTGAAAGACTACCCATGCAGTATGCAGTACGAACGTACACAAACATGACATGTATTATTTTTTTAAACTAATATTTAAAAACGTTGTTAATCGATACAACAAAATTTTATTGGAAATTGATACAGTGAGCATTTGGAACAAACGATATTGCCTTTCGGAGGGCATCTGATTATTTTTCAATCAGGTCTCCCACTCTCGTCTCTATCCCCACTGTCACGCCTCCCCCCCCATTGGCTCCCCTCTTTCTGAACCACCCTCGCGCCCGCCCTCGCACTCACTTTTGTCCCACTCTCATCCCCGCCCTCACGCCCGCTTTCGTGTTGCCTTCGCGCCTGCTCTCCCACCCGCTTTCGCGACTGCACCCGCGCACGCACTCGCGCCCTCACTTGGCCCGCGCTCCACTCGCTCTTGTGCCGCAATCATTCCCGCTCTCATGCCCGCTCACGCGCCCACTTTTGTACTTGCCCCCCCACACGATCACCCACCCGCCCCGTGTCCACCCCCGCGCCCACCATAGCGGCCGCATCACGCCGCCCTCGCGCCCACCTTCGCGGCCGCTGTTGCGACCCCATCGCACCCCCCTCGCGGCCCCTCGCGCCCCCTCGCGCCCCCCTTCGCGCCCGCCCTCGCACCTGCCCTCGCGCCCGCCCTCGCACCCACCCTCGCGCCCGCCCTCGCGCCCGCCCTTGCGCCCGCCCTCGCGCCCACCATCGCGCCCGCCGTCGCGCCCCCTCGCGCCCGCCTCGCGCCCGCCTCGCGCCCGCCTCGCGCCCGCCTCGCGCCCGCCTGCGCCCCCCCCCCTCGCGTCCGCCCTCGCGCCCGCCATCGCGTCCGCCCTCGTGCCCGCCCTCGCGCCCGCCCTCGCGCCCCCTCGCGTCCCCCTCGCGCCCGTCCTCGCGTCCGCCCTCGCACCCGCCTCGCGCCCCCTCGCGCCCGCCCTCGCGCCCGTCCTCGCGCCCGCCCTCGCGCTCGCCCTCGCGCCTCCCTCGCCCCTCGCCTCCGTCCTCGGCCCTCGCGCCCACCCTCACGCCCGCCCTCGTTCCCCCCCTCGCGTCCGCCTCGCGCCCCACCTCGCGCCCCCTCGCGCCCGCCCTCGCGCCCGTCGTCGCGCCCGCCCTCGCGCCTCCTTCGCCCCCTCTCGCCTCCGCCCTCGGCCCTCGCGCCCACCCTCACGCCCGTCCTCGTCCCTCCCCCTTGCGCCCCCTCGCGCCCCCCTCTCGCCCCCCTCGCGCCACCTCGCGCTCGCCCTCGCGCCCGCCCTCGCGCCCGCCCTCGCGCCCGCCCTCGTGCCCGCCCTCGCGCCCGCCCCGCGCCCGCCCTCGCGCCCCCGTCGCGCCCCTCTCGCGCCCGTCCTCGCGTCCGCCCTCGAGCCCGCCCTCGCGCCCCCCTCTAACCCGTCCTCGCTCCCGCCCTTGCGCCCCCCTCGCCTCCGCCCTCGCGCCCGCCCTCGTGCCCGCGCTCGCGCCCGCCCTCGTGCCGTCCCTTGCGCCCCCCTCTAACCCGTCCTCGCTCCCGCCCTTGCGCCCCCCCCTCGCGTCCGCCCTCGCGCCCGCCCTCGCGCCCGCCTCGCGCCCGTCCTCGCGTCCGCCCTCGCGCCCGCCCTCGCGCCCCCCTCTAACCCGTCCTCGCTCCCGCCCTTGCGCCCCCCTCGCGTCCGCCCTCGCGCCAGCCCTCGTGCCCGCGCTCGCGCCCGCCCTCGCGCCGTCCCTTGCGCCCACCCTCGTGCCCGCCCTCACGCCGGCCCTCGCGCCCGCCCTCGCGTCTTCCTTCGCCCCCGCCCTCGCGCCCGCTATCGTGACCGCCCTCGCGCCCGCCCTCACTGCCGCTCTCGCGCCCGCTCTCGCGCCCGCTCTCGCGCCCGCCCTCACGGCCGCCCTCACGGCCGCCGTCTCACCCGCCCTCGCGCCCGTCCTCGCGCGCGCCCTCGCAGTGGCTATTTGATTTCTCAAATCCAAAAGAGTATGTATAACAAATATAATACAGTCGACTCTGGATACAGTGAACTCGGATGCAATGAACATTTGGTTGTAGCGAACTGAAGTCACTGGTCCCAATTCGGATTCCTAATAAAGAAGCACTAGAAGTTTTGGTTATACTGCACTCTCAACATCGGTTATAATGAATGTAGTAAATACAACCTCTACGGGAAATCGCACCAGAACTGCGAATTCATAAAACGCTGACTACTATTTCCGTAATGTTTATGGTGATTGAACGGTGAAAGAAACGTGCAACCGAGGGAATTGTTTTAGCTCGTCAGTGGCAATTTGAACAAGCCTTAGAACTTCGGACTGACAATTCAAAATTAGTAAAACGCGACATAGCGAAGACATTGTAAATGCGGCGAAAGGATCTTCGTAAAAAGAAAACTAGTGTGATATCGAATATCATATAAAATTGAAGGAAGTTCTCAACAGTGTAAAAGACATTGAAGGATCTAAAGATTGCAATAAGAGATTTAGAGTGTGTGAACAATGTAGAATAAAAAGTGCTGAAAGCAGGGAAGTATTAAAATTTTGAATTCGCGGCGTTTGAATATTTTAGTATACTTGAGATATTGTAAAATTAATCATAACAGCACTGATAACAAACATGAAATCAGTATTATATTTTAAAATTATCGGATGTAGTGATCCTCCGATACAGTGAACAAAAAATGCTAGTCCCCAGATGTTCGCTATAACCGGAGTCGACTTACATATTTGGAGTTTTCTCTTTCCAACATTTGGATACGAATTGTGGAATACTTTACAGATAAAGAATAGGACCCCTTTTCGCATGAAAAAGAACGTTCCCGTCGTTTTGCATGAAAGGAGGAAGGCTTTTCAGTAAATTTCAGATTTTTGATAGATGCCATGTTTGGTCAATGCACTGTCAAGAAATAACATCTACACTACAAACAAACCTAAAGTCGAATTTTACCCGAGCATCCACAGAGCAATGTAATGCCAGGTGGCTCTTGCTGTCATGGCCTGATCGGCCTTGTCAAATTGCTATTTGGGCCCACGATAGAACATCTGGAGAGCATTGCAGTCGCCAAGGAGACAGCAAACCGCTATCAATAAATCGATGAGGGACAATATTATCAATAACTGATTTAATTATAACACTTTACTGAGCGGTTCAATTAAACTTCATTTTACAACACAGCTACAGACGTTTTTGAGCGTTCTCTGAGAAAAAGTTGAAAGTAAAAAGATTATGTGCAATTTACGAAGTCGGGTTAAATATAACGACTGTCGAAGAACAATAAGCAAATTGTTAATGCTCCGGATTAATTAGACCAGAAGAAACAAATTTTGCAACTGAGCAAACATTTCATATCATAGTACATAATTAATAAATATATAATTATTTATTTTAATTTACAAACATCCACCTAATTTCATAATTATTTACGTTTTAAACGATATACCATATATGTCTTTCATAAAGATTTATTAAACGGTATTTTGTAATACCCCAATAGAAAATGCCAGTAAAAGCCTTTGTTATGTTTAGGGTAGTTATCACTGTAAATCAGGACCTGTAGCAATACCCGTATTATGTTCGCCCCTCTTATACAATGCATGATCTGCGCAGGAAGGACAGTCCAATCTTGTCCATCTCCGCCCCATCTCTACTGTTGCCGCTGAGCCGCCAGTTTGAGCTGAGGTCACCTTTCACCAAAGGTAAGAGATAACCTGGCGGTCTTTGGCACCAGACCTTGCAATTTGTAATATAGTTCTGATGATTAATATTGTTTTTTATCGCTTAGGTAATTCATGTTAATGATCGATATCGATGATATTTGGGTTCCCCTGAAGTTTTTTCACATCTCAATGTTTTAACAGAAATTTGTATTCATGAACAAGAAAAGTATTGTAAGCGAAAAGAACATTTCAGTCGCAAATAGAGCTCCCGGCGAATCCATTTTTGTTTTGTCGCCACTGAATCACGTAGAACAAAGAATGTTATGTGATGCTGTGGGGAAAATGGCGATTCTTTTGTAGAAAACAGTGTTGTAGGTCCCTGATATGGAAAAAGCTCATAATTATTGTTCTATAAATAGTAAAATATTTGATTTAACACGTGTTGTCGGAATCCACGTTTTGTAGGTCCTCGATACCCAAAAATGATTGGCGTCTGTCCATCTATCCGTCAATCCGTTTGTCAGTGATAAACACTAGCGGCTAAATCGCAAGCGGAATTTTCACTAAATTTGACAATTGCCGATAGCTTGCTGTCGTGGTCCCTGGGAATTTGTACAGGATATTTTCGTTTTTTCTTTGGTGTGTCTTTGGTGGATACTTTTATGAAATCCCAACGACAATTTCAAAACTTTCTCAAAAATAGCTTTACCTTTTTCTTCGGCTTTCGACTTTTTGACAGGAAAACTTATAGTCGAGCCCTGGCAACGAAATGTATATAGTATATGTTGTTTCTGCATGCCTTCTCTAACAGTAGTGTGTCAGTATTCATGTTTTGAAGGTCCTTGATATAAAAAAATCGATTGCCGGCAAAACGTTGAAACAAAATCGATTTCAAAAAATAAATGAATAATTGTAGTGTTATAGAATTCACTTTTCATTTAGAAATTCAGATTTAATGCAAGCATAGCAAAAATATATAAAAGCAAATTTTGACGCGTGGTATTTATTTACCCTGACAGTGGAACTTGTACGATTTTTGTAAACCTATTTTGAAATTCGTACATCATATATTTTCCACAGCAATCTCCAGGACTCAAAAATCTTTTCTGGGGATTGTAAATATTTTATGTATACATTGTAATATTTTATGTATACAAGTTGGCTTTATCGTCAAATGGTGATCATAGAGGCAATTCAAAATGTCGAACTCGAGCTCCAAGTGCCCATCATAGGTGATCCTGGCGAGCAAACAAAATTCTACGGGTAATGCAAAAATTTATCATCAAAGGTGAATAATTATTTTTAGCGAGTCCTGAAAATTATAATTACTTTAACTCAGTAGATCCTAAGTAGCGTGTGCGATTTTCTCCCAGTCGTCGTTCGTTTGCTCCAAGTCAGTTGCTGGACAACGGCAAACATTGTTTGGGGTACGAATGAGATTTCTTTCAAAATTGCAGTTAAAGGTTTCTATACAATTCACGCCGTTAAGTAATTGCTAGCGTAAAGTAAATTGAATAACCGCGTCACAATCTCATTGGTAATTTGCTAGCTCCAGCCACCCATGCAGCTCCTCCGATATCCGCTGCATCGTAGAGTCATGTCTCAAAATCAATTAGCAAAGGCAACAATAGAACATAGTCGCACGGACTTCTTCCTCTCCCCTCCCCGCCCGCCGTGGTCCCTGCAGGAGAACGAATTGGGCGGCCCCGTCATGGGCGTCTCCTAGCGACGCGGCGCGAGCTCGCGAACGCGGAGCAGCGAACTCGCGTTTGCGCCGCGACTGGTGGCTGGCGCCGCGCTGGGCGGGCAGCGCGTCTGCGCCGCGAGGCGACGTGCTTTCGCGGCACACGCCACGGCCACGTGCCACGCCGCGGACGCAGCACGGCCGCCAACGCACTCGGTCGCCTGGCGAGGGCCACGAGGGCCGACCGGCGAGCGGGGGTTCAACTACACGGGAAGACTCCGCCATTTGCCGATGACTATCCAAGGTAGGAAATGGAATCGAGGCGGCCCGTGCGTCGGACATTGTACGGTCATTTGGAGCTATCTGGGCTCACTGCATTCACGCGAATTCCAAGGGACCGAAATAACCGGTGTTCGTATTGTAAAAAATTGTGGTATGATAAATTATGGTAAAAGTCATGTGTTTTGTTCACCTGTCGAGACGCAAATTTTGTTCATGTTAAGCGAGTACGTGCCAACAAGCGTTTTTCGTTAGTTATCGTTATCATCGCTAGTACCGTTGGGCTCTACGTTTTCTGGGATTCATTACTCTCGCGTTTTGATTACTGAACTGCGTGGAGAGTCTGACTGGTGACTTGTGAATTTTTAATCGTGACACTTGTTAGCAATTATATTCAAAACAATCAGATTCATTACTAATTTTCGCATTTGCTAACGTATATCATGATCGTGACTATATCGTAAATAACAGACGTAAGGCTGCTCTTAAAATGTCGAAAGGACTTAGAAGAGTGACGTGCTCATAGATTGTAGAACAGGATTATCACAATTACTGCGTTTTCTGCGCTTGTTGGCATATCGACATCATTGAAGATTTTACGGTTACTTCACTGCATTATTAAATGGTATCATGATCAATTTTCACTCCAGGATTAGAGCTTTCCTATACTCCAGCCGCCACGTTTTCAAAATAATTTGTGATGAAATTGCATCGATATTGTAGTTCGTTAGATTGATCAGAAGGTCCTGACACTCAAGTCAATCATACCTGGTCGCTTAATATATACGTAATAAGTAACATACTTTTTTTACTTTATTATTGCACAACGATTTGAAAGATATGATGCGCTCGATCAAGTTTAGATTAACATTCTCGCGCGTGTTTCCAGTTCCATAAAATGCCTATGTTTATTATTGTAGGGCTGATTCATTGTCAGAAATTTGAGCAACATCAGGTATACTAGTGGTGCTATAACCGTACGTGCTCTCTCACATTAGTATTACCTTTTGCGATTTCCGAAAAATCAGGAATTTTAGTTAAAATTACCGCTGCCCCTTTCTTTTAAGCGTAATTTACCCTATCCAAGGAAATAGTTCAATCAAAAAATTTGGCACCATCTTTTAGATAATTTGTAAAACGTGGTGAGGCATCATGCCATGTAGCCCCCAAAATCAGAATATTCCTTTCAAACTCGCAGGGCCTCGATTTCGTTCGGATCGATTGGTGAATATCAATATTCGAGAAACTTGTATGACCAGTTTAGGCGCTAGCGTGGACCGTGGACATACAGGTGTTTGGCCATCAATTATTTTCCAGTATCAGCCACTTCCAAAATATGGATTCTGACTACACATCGTGTTAGAGGAAGAATTTTACAACATACAGGGTCAATCCACTTTTTCGTAACCAGGTCTTGGCTTTTCTAATCAGTACCGGCCGGATGTTTTTGTCGAGAAACCGCCGATTTTCGGTGCATGATTACTATACTTTCTCATCTTAATAAGTAAGAAAAGAAAGTAAAAAATATAATGCCATTATCACGAACCGCATGTAAATTATTTTTAACGATGTATCAGAATCAGGAGCAGCTTTCATTAATAGAGTTAAATTGATTATCTCCAGTATTCCGCAACTGTCTGGTCACAATTTCAATATTAAGTTCACTCCCGGCATGCATTTCAGTAAGCATGACCTCACTTCTTGGGCTCCCCATGTAGCTGGTTCCGAATGTCTACCCATAGTAAAACCCCTTATTGCCCTATTATTCTTCGGTGCATGAATTCCACAATTATGGAGCCAGAATGCTTTATTTAAAACACCTGAAGTCAGATTTTATTTCCGCAGAAAGAAATCACATGACTTGTTTCTCCTCTGGAGAAACACGTTGTAGAATTTTCTGGCAGTATTTCGTAGTTCAAAAATGTCATTCAATGGGACTAATGTTGGTTATTTTCCACAGAACATGCGGTAATAGTTGAGGACATACGATACAGCAATAATTAATTTTTTAAATATTTTTTTTGTTCCTTCCTGCAGAACATGGTTCTTATCAGAGTTACATACTGCTTACTCTCTCTGTAATTGTAACAGGGTACAGAGAAGAGACAGATACTCGTACGCTCGAATGATTAATACTGAGTCGAAGCGTACATCTCAATATGAACTCTAAAACTGCAAGATAAAAAATAATTAACGTCACAGTGTTGGTGTGATATTAGTGTCTGCATATTTATTCTGTTACCCACGCTGTCCAACTACGTGTAACTTAGTGCTTTGAATTGCATTGTTCTGAATATTTTCAGCTGTTGAGTACAATGTAGATGGCAACGATAATTCACTCATCGTAATCGATTTCATGTTTATTTCAATTTATCATCATTACTGACGTTGAAGATACCTTCTTATAAAGTCTTAGGGGAAGATTAAGAAGGTTAGTTAGGGAAAGGAACCTGACTGCCACAATTACATTCATTGAAGCTTCCTTTTACACGATTTCTTTCAGTGTGCTCTCCTATCGTTTGTGGTAAACATACACTACCTTAGCAGGAGCGATGCAATATTTCTATGCGGAACTATTTGGAAAGATAATACTTGCCTGGAAAATTTCAATCCATTCGTAAAAATGTTAAATTATTTTTTCCAAATGAAAGGTAACAATGTGTTCTCACACGCATATCGTTTACAGAATCCTAGATTTTCAGTAACAGTAATTCCTATCTCCGTATCGTTCTGTATTATAACGTTTTGTGTAAATATTTTTAAAAGAAACTGTCAGGTACATATTCTGGCACTATTTTCAAAAAGTATTAGTGAAATATTAATTTAAACTTTCAAATGTGGATTTCGTGTCACTAGGAAAATAAAATGTCCTTTTTACTTTCTCGCCCTTAGGTAGGTACTTTTGATATTTATGTAACCGTGCGCCGGGAAAGGGCGAATTTTCGGTACAAAAACTCGTATTCCCGCCCTGGTAACGAAAACGTTGGTAAATCTTGTTGAAATATATAGTAAATTACTTCCTCTAACACGTATTACTGACAGAATTCCTGTCTTGTGGGTCCTTGATACTGAAAAATCAATTGACGTTAAAACGTCTGTCTGTCCGTCTGTCCGTAGATGGTCAACGCAAGAATCTAAACGTTCAGCCAATTTTCTCACAAATTGATATTCCCCGATCAATCGAAACGAGTTTTTGGAAGTTTGATGGCACTTTACAAAAGCATGACATTTGTTATTTTGATTTTTGATGGCACTTAACATGAAGCCTCAAAAACATTTTCAAAATTTACTCAAAAATTGCACACAATATTTGTATTTAACTTTTTTCCCCGAAAACCGTATAGGACGCTTAAGAAAATAGTACAGATCTAATTTTTGTTGAAACCTCACATTTTTTGAAAATTACAAAAGGGCCGTTTTTTCGGTCGTCTTCCTACAACCATAATATTGAAGATTTTCCGTAATGAAATCAGTTCTTTAAAGACAAATCTTCAAATATGTTCATGTTCAATTTTCCGAAAATATGAGTAGTTCTCTTGTAATTTTGCGCGAAATATAGGCAATTAAATTTTTTAAACAATTTTTTCCTCAAAAACCGCCCACATTTTTTCTTTAAATTTTCTCCTCTTGTATAATAAGAGTCGATAAAATATGGTGCTAGTTCCATTTCTCCAGCGAACTCTCCGTTTATTTCTCGAAAAATGCAAAAAGTTAACATGTCAAAATTACAAAATTGAAGATACAAATGTTTGCCCCAACAATGTGTTGTAAAAAAATCAGCTCTTTAAAAAAGTAACGTACAATGTTTTTGTAATACAAGTAGTTTTTGAGTAATTGGCTTGAAATTTACCTGTACATGACATTTATCCAATTTTTAAAAAAATTATTTTTTTGGTAACCGCACTAAATTTTTTTTTGTAAAGTGTTTTCACCGCTAGAAGAAGGGACGCTTAAGAAAATGGCGCGGATCTCATTTTCGTTGAACTCTTTGTATTTTCGTAAGTGGCAAATTTAGAAATAATGCCAGAAAGTGTGTGCTCGTGTAGCACCACTTGTTTATCTTTAATAGGATACAAAGTCCTCTCTTCAATTACATTACAATAAAAAATATTTTATGATTTGCCATGAACACTCGTCTTAATTTACTAAAACATGATAGATATCTACTTAACAACGAAAGCGTGGTATTTCTTGGAGACATCGTAGTTCTGGAATCGAGCATTTGTTACTATATTTTCTGCGGCCTTTGCAAACCTGCGATGTGATTTTGGTTTGTGTTACTAACGAAAGTATCACATTTTGAGCTACCGCTGAAATGGATATCAAAGATTTCCAATATTGTATTCTAGCTATATATTTGACAACAGTTATGCTGAATCTATACGGGTTGGTCATTTCAATCGAAACATGGAAATAATTGGAGATATTCAAAATCCACAATATATATCTGTGTTACAGCCAGTCCGCCACTGCCCGTCAAAGTGCGAGGGCGAGAGTCTACTCTGTAATTTAAAATTAAAGCTCTGTTTCTTCTTCTTTCACATTTGCATTCTGCGGCAAGATATAGGAAAATATTGTCAGATTGTCAATTACATTTATTCTTATTCCTTTTATTCTTCATATATAGTATAGTTTGTACGGTGTTCAAAAATGAATTCATCTTAAGTATCATCTGTGTTTGATTTGATTATTTCGTGTTTTCAAACGCATCAGTTTCTAGGGTCATCAGTCCCGTAAGGGTAGTGCTTGCATTTTAACACGGCAGGTGAGTGTAATGTATTTTCCTATCGAAAAATCGCCAATCTCCGTCGCACGATTACAATACTTTATCTTCTTAGGAAATAAGGCGAGGCAGTAAAAGTGGATAATCTTGTTTCTACACGCAGTAAATTACTTCCTCTAACACGTTTTGAAGTCAGTATCCATGATTTGTCACACATTGTTACAGAAAAATCTATTGACGGCAGATTGATATTCCTTAATCAATTTCGAGGCCCAAAGAGCTTTAATGTATATTTTTGTTTTGGGGGTTCTTTACATGAAACCGCAACATTTTCACCATTATCTCAAAAATGGCTCAACAATTTTTGACTTATCTTTGTCCTCGGATAGATAGAACTCTTAAAATGGCGCAAGGCCTTTTTGGTAAATTTCTTATATTTTTAAAAAAAGCAAAAAGAATTACATTGCAAATGTACAATACAGAAGATAGAGATTTGTCTTAAATGAAATGTTTTGAAAAATCAAAAAAAAATATCATGTACGTTTTTAAAAACGTAAGTACAACGTATATACGGACAGACAGACGTTTTACCGTTAGCACGTTTTTGGAATGATGTACGTACAAAACATGAGTTCCAACTATAAAAAGTTTTAGAGGAAGGTAATTTACAATATATACGAACAATTTTAATTCACATTTTCAATATCAAGGACACACAATACGAGTTTTTATGGTGAAAATGGCCTCTGTTCAATGCAGCATTACATTTCTTCGTAAGTACTTAGAAGTCGAGAAAGTAAAAAAATATTCACTCTGCTGAGGAATTCTAGTAAGGAATGGAAACGTAAAATTAAAGCAAATAAAATAATTAAAATTAGTCTTTAAACTATTAAATAATACTTTCTTTTTTAACATTCTGATTTGAGAATGGTGATAAAGGGATTTGCCTGTTTGGATGTGTTACAAACGATGAGAAGTTCTAAATTAAATTTTCACCATCTATGCACTTTCCTGTTTATGAAAACCATTTCTAACGACTAATATGAATATAATATGAAAGCGCTTGTTTTGGTTTTCGCTAAACAACGAACCAATGGACAAGCACTATTGTAGAGAACTCTCTTCATTTGGTAAAAAATTTAAATAAACCGTTTATGTCAAATGAATATGTAACGTAAACGAAGCAATTTCTCTTTGCCAATCATTTATGTGTTAATAAGAATTAACATAATTTGAAAATCAAGAATTTACAATAAATACACTATTCAATGAATATATTACATACTGTAGCGCTACAGCAGGTTGTTCGGTACATGATTAACTCTCGTTGAGCTGCATCCATTTTACTATATTTGAAAGAAAATTACAACAATATTATTTTCTTTACCTCAAATCGTCTACATCTTGCCCGACATTTTATCCATTTGGGTAGAGTATTTTAGTACACATATTAACAATTTAAGATATTTTTTCTTAAAATATCACATCTTCTTCGGATATGTCTATATTGTCTTGAGTTTGCCATTGACGAAACATGTAGAAGTCATTGTAAAGAACAGTACTATAACAACAGTGGGATAAGTCACGCAACTTAAATGTGGATCATATTCACAATTACTAATTTCCTATGTTATCGGTGATGTCGCGAATTTAAATAATCAGTGCAGACTATTAGAATTTATTCATATTTAAAAAATTCGCGAAATTAAACCTCATTCTATAGCTAATTAATGTAACGAAAAACAAGCAAATACAATAAAATTGACAAAAGGGATATTAAATTGTACGAAAATTAGCCCATAACGCATGGCATATATATAGTATTCTTCCTTCCAATAAACACACATGTGGTTACTGGGGTATCTACGCTCAATGCCCTGTTTGATACTGTACGAGATGCGACCACAGAATCACGTGTATGCATTGGTTGCTAGTTTAAAGCGACACAAAAGTCAATACACTTGTTATGTTCCAAGATACACGTAAGTAAAGTGGGACAGAGGTCATATGTAATAATTGAGTTTTGCGTATCAGAAATGATCGTCAGTGTCATATCGAAGCGGCAACAAGCACTTAGAGATAGTATGCCTGGAATGTTGCTCGTGGGGTAGATGCCTTCGAGTCGCAACTGCTGACGTATAGTGGTCGTAGTGGCCCAAAGATCGGTGGTATACTTACAGATAAATTACGTACAGTCGATGGTATCGTTGGCAAGGATCTGTTGAAAACGTAGGGAAATATTCTTGAAGACTTAATTGTGGATAATGTAGTACTTGCTTCCTACTTAGTCTAATTACATTTTTTAGTTTATTGATTTATGTTGTTTAAACATAGGTCAGTTTCAAGTATCAACTTAACATATGTGTGAAAGGCTTACGTGATAACTTATATTTAAAACTTAGCCTAATGGCAGAATGATTTCTTTTTTTGCATTTCTGTATCTCTTACTTCTTGATTTCTGCTCTAAGAACCTATTTTGAATTAATATTTCGAAGACAATTTCAATATCCTTCAATCGTATATAATAAATTTACATTCCTATCACTGCATTGAATAATATAATATTGTTACATCATGGTATTGCCTTCGAACGTAAGAAGCTCGTTTCAGATATTTTGACTCACTTTTATTTTTTTAAATACAATACTAACAAGTATAATTGACTTGGAAAAGGAATGTCAGAGTCACGGGTCAAGTGTGACCAAAACGTGACTGTCCCAGCTAAACCCAGAGGGCTGGTCACCAGGCTGTCCCATCGCCAGACACAAGATGAGACAAAAAGAGAATAATATCGACTAATGTAAATGTTTGATATTTTGAATTTAATTACTCCACCTCACAAAAAAATCATCGTAAATTGAAAAGGTAAAAAAGAAAACATAGCATTAAATAAATTACGCCTAAAACCCACGTTAACCTGACTTAAGTGGCTTAGTAAAAGTAAAACTGCAACTTCCATTTACAGAATATATTTATACCAATCCCGCCTATTTGTTTAAAAATCGACGCTAATTTTCTTGCGGTTTAGATAGATGCACGTGCAAGATTATAGAAGACCAATCCATGTGACATTGTATGAGCGGCACCAATTTTTTATCGCATTTTTTCATAGCGATGTTCATAGTTACACTCCCGCACTAGATTACCGCACAAGATTTTGAAATAACAGTCGTACATCTTACTACGCTCAAAACTATCTTACTTTGCATCTACAGACCTCCAACAAAGCGAACTTTAGATAATTTTATTTTCTTAGAAAGTCTAGAGATAACTCTGAACAAAATTAGTAATCTATCTTTTAAATCCATTTTTATATATGGAGATTTCAATATTGATTTTCTGAGCGAAAGCCACGAAAAAGAGAAGTTTCTCAATTTACTCATTTTTTAATTTAGATATTACAGGGAATGTACCTACACGAAATACATTTACATCACGAAAAGCAATATATCAAATTGTAATTAACAAAACCAACACTAGATATGAAATAAAAACTACTAATCTAGGTTGCAGTGACCATGATGCACATATTCCTACATGTGTTACTAATAACATGAACACTGACACAAATAATACACGCATGGGCAGAGTATTCACTAAAGTTAACATAAAATTATTTACGGACTACCTGCTGACATGGGACACAGTTTATAACGCTGTTGACACAAATGAAATAAATATAATGTATTTTTTTCAAAGCATTCATTTCACTTTAACGCATGCTTTCCTCTCAAAAAGAGAAAATAAATGTTTCAGGGAAAAAGGAATTTGAAAATCGTGTAAAAACAAACGTACGCTTTACTTTATTTCTAAACATCATAACGTATCACCCGGTTTCCATTTCTACTCCCGAGAATACAAAATAATTTTAAGGAACGCAATAGTTCAGGCAAAACTAATGAAAAATAATCCGGATGTTATGGACGCTAGTAACAAAACTAAAGCAAAGTGGAATATTGTGAAAACTACGACCACATCATCGCTTTACTTAGTAGAAAATGTTGTTTTAAAGGATAATGAAAGAGAAGTAAGCCGGAAAAAGTGGCAAATCTCTTCAACCAACACTTTTCTAGAATTGCGACTGAACTCACGAAGGGATTAAAACCGCAAAATTCAACATCATTACCTTCCCAAACAATTTTCGAAACGATGTATTTTTTCCGAAACTTCTATCGAAATATTGAGAGTAGTCAGTAAACTACAAAATAAATATTCGTCTACTTTAGATGAATTTCCTAATTGTTTATTGAAAACTTGTGTACCTGCCTTTATACACCCGTTAAGTCATATTTTTAATGCTTCTTTATGCACTGGAATATTTCCAGATATTTTCAAAACAGCAAAAATTACACCACCTTTTTAAAAAAGGGCACAAAATGAAATTCAAAATTACCAATCAATTTCTCTTTTATCAGAGATCTCAAAAATATTAGAGAGGTTTTTCTATACGCGAATGGAAACTTTTCTCAGGAAAAATGAAGCGTTTTCAGACTTGCAACACGGTTTTAGAACATACAAATCTACGAAAACTGCCATTGTTTTTTCTTAAAGATGTTGCTTCGTCAATGGACCAAAATGAAGCACCCATTGGAATATTTTTAGATCTTTCGAAAGCTTTTGACGATATTGACCATAATATCTTGCTATAAAAATTACCTTTTTGCGTGTATGCTCGTTGCGTGTATTTTCAAATGTGCATTCCCGCCTGCGATATGGTATAAAATTGTGGTGAAACTCATCATGTAGTACTCAGACGTTTAGATTGCAAAAGAAAATTATTCGAATAATGAAAAAATGCCATTCGCGTGATCCTTGCAAGCCTCTCTTCATTGAGCTTGGAACCTTACTATTGTCTATTTATTTGCGAATCTGTAATATTTGTCAAAACGGACTAATTTAACGATGGGATCATTCGTATGTTCATGCAATACTGATATTTATAATTACAACACACGTCGTAGAAATCACGTTCATAAAGTGTCAGTATCAACAGCTCACTGTCAGAAACCCACATAAAATACATGTACAATATGTTGCTTTACAACGCGTTGCCAGATGACATTAAACAATTAAAGTCGATTCACAAATTTAAGTTAAAATTTAAATATTTTCTGCTACATAACTGTTTCTATACAATTAGAGAATATACTGATCATAAAAAAGTTTATTTTAGCAAACCAGTGATATATAATGAATTAGGTTACATCTGTTTTGTATAATTTGTTTAAAAAAGACTTAATATGCTTATAATTACCTTCAGCTTCCGGGTCAATGACCCCCCACTCGATCAGGTTTTTGTCCAGTTTCCCTGATCCATTGAGCAAATGCTAAAATGCCCCCTTGTTTTGCATCTGGCCGTAAATGTAGCTTCACTATGCGCACGTTTTCTTCAACTCTCTTTTTTCTTGTAATGGCAGGAGTAAAGGTAATGGCGAGTTACTATTTTGTTAGCAATACAGAACAATCATATCTACAATTCGTTTACCGATGCAAATAATTTTTCAATAACTCGGGAACGAAATATGTGTATTTTTTCAAATATTGCCTATCTGTCACTTTTTAAAATTTTACTACTTTATTTATTTATTTTAAACTTCTATTCATATTTCAACTATTTATAGTTAACATGATGGGAAGGGTTTCTGGAACTCAAGGAAACGTGCGCAGATGATCTTCTCTCCCATTCGGTTGCGTAGGCATCCGCGGCCGGAGTTTCTGTTATCTAGGCTATCCGGGACGAGTCGCATCACTGACATGGTGGCTAACGTTTTGGCCAGCGTATTGTGGCCTTCTTCAGCAGTACGTTCTGAGGAAGGCCACAATACGCTGGACGAAACGTTAGCCACCATGTCAGTGTCACGGCTCGTCCAGGATAGCCTAGATAACAATTCTCCCCCATACGTCACATGCAGTTTTTACTGTTTTTGCACTAAATAAATCTAAATCTAAATCTAGATTATATTCACAAAATAGATATGTTTATGTAAATTGTAATGTTTATAATAATGTTGGAAAATTTGTGCAATTATAAAATACTGGAATAAAACTATATGGAAATACCTCTAAAAGAAAGAAGATATATTTACTTTCTTTGACAATAACAGACGCAAGATTCTAAGCAATATCCTTAAAATCGTTATAAAATACATTGCCACTATATTATATAATCGTGATAAATGAGTCTGGGAAAACCACTAAAGGGAATTTAGTCGTGTCTAAAACACATAGCGATTTTGTCACATGCAATATTCGTGGCTAGAAGATAAGATATGGAAAAAGCTCTGGAGTTGCTCTCTATCTGGCCTAAAGAAATATTTGATAGTATGCAGCTTATAGATGTCATGATACTAAACGAAAAAAAAGATATCGTAAAATCTTTGCCGGCAAAAATTGCATCATCATACACGCATCATCATATACGCTTCTCAGAATAAAAGACCTTTAATTGCAATAATGAAAACTACTGGATTACAACAGCACATTCATTCTCGCATTATTTCTAACTTTATTAATTTTCGAACATTCAAAGAGATAAAGGAAAATGAGGCCTAAGCCATTTTCAAGCGTCCTTTGCTCGACCTGGCGAAAATCATTGAAGCGTTTGTTTTTTTTATTAAAAAATGTACCTTTTTTCTAGCAAAAATTACGCGAAAACTACGTTTATTCAACAAATTGTTTTATTTAAAGATCTACTTTTCGGAACCAATTTCCGTGAATTAAAAATCACGTCCGTCGATCTTTTAGTTGTAGGAAAACACCAAAAAATTTTTAAACGTTTGCAATATTCGAAAATTCACAGATTTCAACGAAAATGAAATATGTGCCACTTTGTAAGCATTTCTTTTCTATCCGAGAAAAAGTTCAATCTAAAAATTTAGAACCATTTTTTCGAAAAAGTTTGAAAATGTTTTTCAGGTATCATGTAAAGCATTCCTAAAACTCAAAGTATGTTTCAAACTTGCTGGCCCAGATCGATCCGGGAGTATTTGGAGAAAATCGTCTAAATACTTTAGGCGCTAGCGTTGACCACAGACACATTTTGACGTCAACTAATTTTTGGTATCAAGGCTCCACGAAACGTAGTTGCTCAGTTCACAATGTATTAGAAAAAATACATTTTAATTTACTGCATGTGGGAACGAGAAGTATAATTTTTTTTGATATCAAGATCTCACAATTGCAGTTCTTTTTCGAATGCTGTTAAATGCTATACGAGTTGGAACCTTCCAGATTCCATGCACTAAAATTCATGTCACATTCGTTAAATGTAGCGTTTACGGCTTGAACGGCCTTGAAATTATTGATGACATTTTAACATAAATAATTAATCCCACACAACTGTCCACGCTTCAGTTATGATTATTTACAGATTTTTTACGTGAGTTATACTGCCATCATTGTGTGCATATCTTTCATTTTATAAACTCATCTAAAACTCCAAACTGAACAAACATGTTGATATTAAACTATCTTTTTGAGGAAAGTTAATTTTTATTTTTCACATCGCAAGCACTTTTGCCGTTAAAGAACACTTGCGTAAACATAAACGAGTGATGTAGGAATATAATGAGACATTTACAATATCTATGAAACCTCTACACGTCAGACGGCTATAGAAATATTAGGAATGATCTCTTAACCTGTCCTGCTCTTGCTAACAATTT
This sequence comes from Gryllus longicercus, assembly GCA_038098605.1. Lineage (NCBI taxonomy): Eukaryota > Metazoa > Arthropoda > Insecta > Orthoptera > Gryllidae > Gryllus > Gryllus longicercus. The sequence goes on from JAZDUA010000797.1 coordinate 326,339, forward strand.
TCTAAAAATAAGGATCACTTAATACAATACATATTACACTTCAATAAGCTGGAATGGAAACTGTCAGAAACGTAAATAACGTAATAAAATCAATTTCGTCTGCACAAACCCTGCAGAACAGAAGACAAATTATTTTTCGATTTCATTATTTTCGTTGACGAATATGTTATTTATCTTCGCACAACGAAGAATTTCAATTTTTCCTGCGCCACTTTACATATCTTATAGTTTGATGCGCTGTGTTCTCCGTTGTATATAATATTGCTCACGTTCTGTTTTGAGATGTTATATATTCCGACGAAACAAATTGTTTTATATAATATGTTTAGAGTATCGTCATTCAAAGAACAAAAGATTTTAAAAACATTTCTATAACGATTATCAATTTGCACAACTTTCATTTTCTATTATTTCTGCGTATTCTCAAGACGTAAATTATACTCGTTTTAGTCTTTTACGCGTTTTAGCCGCAACGGTTTACAACTTTTGTGTCTCGAAAGCTAGGCACGACTCTCATCCGCCATTTTGGACGCGTCCGTGCGCCTGCATGGCGCAATCCCAGCCCATGAGAGCGAACGAGATTGATCGCTTTCACTCGGGTGAGTCCGGAGCCGGACCACCGCCGCAATCCTGCGCAGTTTACTTCCCATGGACTCGGCCCAGGACGACGGCGGCCATAGTCGATTCGTCCGGCGGTGTAGTTAGACGTTCGTGTGGTTGTGCTGCTGACGCGATCTCTTACCTGCATTGCCTGTGCTTCTCTTCGATAGGTAAGGGCTTGTAACTGTGCCGTTTGTGATGACTATTAACATTGTGTATCAGTGAAATATCTGAGCGAGTCGACATTTTATCCGTATCACTTATATGACGTTTGATAACTGTTACTTTCCAACGAAATATCATCACGCAACCAACTAAGGATTACAGTCCATTTGTTCATATAACTGATCATTCTACTGAACCCTTTAGTGGTTCAATCCACGATCCAATTTACTGAGTCAAAAGTATAATTCTTTACGCAAAAAAACAGTGTAAAATGGTTCACATATTTCTCATCGGAATTAACATTTACTACTTGTAAAAATGTAAGATGATTTAGTACAAGGCTTGACTTCAATATAACAATTCGAAACAATATTTATCGTGTATACGAATGCGTTAGTATGACTTTCGTAAATTTAGAAAATTCGTGACTAGCTCTAATCCTAAATTGAGTATTTCTAATGTTCGAAGTCTTTCATTAAAGCGATTTCCTTGACGTTCAGGATACTGCCTCTGATTTAATAAAGAAAATAGATAGAGCAAAGAGTTCGATAGAGCAAATATATACGTCAGTCTTTGCTGCTACCAAAGATATGGACTTTTTGATCTCCACTTGGTTCTTTGTATTTCCGAGGCCTTTCTCTACCATATTTCCGCAGAACAGGCTCGGTACTAGCACTTTTTTAAGCAAAGATGTGGACCGAAACTAAATGAAATAAAAACTTGTAACTGTATTGCAGTTGGGTTTTAAAACGAAAAGAAACGAAAGAGATCTTCTCTATTTCTGTAACGTTTCGAAACGATTCGTTTTTATTTCGTTACGACTGAATAGGAAACTTAACGAAAACGTTCTTTTCTATTTAATTTATTTCCACTCGTAACAATATAGAAAAGAACTCTTATGTGTAGAAACGAAACGAAAATAGGAAATAATATTCTCATAATGGGACGAAATAAATATGATACTTTTGTTACAATTAGTTATATAACCTTTTTCTAAGTGTTGCAGAATTGAAGGCAGATACTTCTTGAAATACCGAAAAAATAGTTTCAATTTTCGTTGCCTTCCCGAAAGCAATCTTTTATTGAATAATTTATTTATATTAGTCCCTTCCATCGTGCTTATCATTCATTTACAGTGTTGCTTGTTATATCCTCAGAGAAATGTTTGAAACAGTTATTTCTGTAATTTCCCTAAAACATTGTACTTTTGACAGTACACATCTAATCCTTTTTTTTTTCAAGTAGTTTTAGAGGCAGTATATAATGTATCACATGTCAATTTCTCATTGCCTCACATAAGAGTTCAATTGAATGAGCAGTTACATGGACGATTGCATTGTAATGTTTCATCCGTTTGTATGCCGTTTCTTCAGAAAACAGTAGATAATATTAATATTCCATGATTTAGCGAGTCGGGCCTCTAAGTTTTTGAATATAAATATTAGAAGATTCCGTAATGTAACAGCGACGGCTCGAGCATATAGAAAATGCCGAAAGATAGACCTCCATCTTCTCCTAAATGTAAACCGAGAAGAAAAAGATACATCGGAAGATCGGGAAAGAGATGGAATCAGTTTGGTATAGGCAATATGTCTAATCCGTTAAGACGGATAATGAACACAAGATTATGTTACGTATTTCGAAATTATATATTGTACCAAAAGAAAGTATTTAAAATGAAACATTTTCCCAATGCCACTATATTTTGAATACGAGGCATGATTTCATAGACCTGAACCAAGACAATCAAATATGCCCAAAAGATATAAATGTGGAGAAATAAACCTGAAACGTGCGAACTGCACAGTATCAATTAAGAACTTTCGGAATGAACGGAAAATGAATTATAAAATCGACATTATAAGTAATATATTAAATAATAAAAAAACATTATATTAATATTAACTTTATTATATTAAAGCAATCATAGGGATGTTTTGTGGCAGTACATTACCCAAACAATTAAGGCAATGCAAAGTATTTGGTTCTAGCCATTTTGACAGTAGAGAAACCCCGCAGTTCCGCCATTTTGAACGTGTAGTGACGTGTCGCGCATTGCGTCCCATCCCGACAGAGTCGCCACTGTTCCTCGTCCCCCGTCGGGCGCGCTCGTATCTTCTTGCCACCCCTACTGCCCCCATCAGCCCCCGGCCGCCCACGCCGCCCCTGCGCCGTCGCTGCTGCGCACAACCAGCAAAGAATCCGCAAGCGCTGACGCTCTCTGGCGCATTTGCAGGTGGAGAGTCGAGTAGGTCAGACGCGCAGTCTAGTGTTCCATAATAGATTTTGCACGAGATAACTTCATCAGGTAAGCAAATATTTGCTAAGTTGTATTTCCTTTTCCGTTATACCGTTTTATTCCCGCGAATATCGTATTATCACTTCACTTCAAAAATCTTGCTGAATCAGGTCGATTTCCGAGCGTGATGGCGACTGTAGACGAAGTTCACGATCTAGAACATGTCTCGCGTGCAATTAGTTTTTATACCAGAATAAAATAGTGCGCATTTAGGGCGTGGTAATATTTGATGTTGGTTGAATATGATCCCGTTTGTGTGTTAGTCCTAATTATTTCGTAAAGGGAACAAATTTTGCTTCGGTGTGACACTGAAACCTACTCACCACCGACTATCAATAATGTTCTACTTATCTAGTCAACAAATATTGATATAATTAAGGAACTCAATTTAGTATAATAAGGGACGCAAGACTCTACTTGGCGGCTTAAACTTATTCATACGCATTAATAGATATCTCTCGGAAATGTCTTGGGAGTCTCTCGCAAAATCAGGCAGTAAGCAATACTAGTTTAATCAATTTTGAAGCGAATTCAACTCTGCCGTTTTCATTTATTAACAACTGACGAGATATAATATAGAAGTAGATATATTACGATGTTTATAAATTAAGTAACTATTATCCTTGTAATGACCCAAATGAATCGTGAGTGACTATGACCGTTGAGTGGCTTGCCTTTATTTTCTACCATCTTGCCGAGGTATGTTCAGGAGTTCTGTCAATAAATGGTTGTCTGTTAGGATGGATTCAAATAGGACGACAACAATACTGGGTTGATTATTTGTAAATTTGCTTTCTAACCAATATACAATACTCATGTTCCCCAACCTTTCCGTTCTAACATTCGAATTTCGTGATAATTTTGTCTTGTTTTAGCGAAACTTTTCTTCATCATTTCTCGAATTAGAACGTCCGTTGTGAGTTGTCAGTATTAATTGAATCGTTTATTTCAGAAAGCCGTCAATCGCCAAAATCATCATTTCGAGAAAACTAAGAAAAAGTGTTCTAGCGATGTAGGGTTGGTTTTTCGATTTCAAAATATTTTTTAGTATTAAAGGAGTTGATAAATGAATAGTTTTCATGTATTATTTTTTTAATGATCTCATTTTTTCAAAAAAAGTTTAAACCCGTACACTTGACGGGTTTCTTCAATAAATTACCAGTTTTCATTTGTAATATTTTTTACGAGTATTTATCACTTTTAATAAAATTGTGAGTGTTACTATTTATTATTTATTACATCAGACGAGATAAATTTAGAATATAAGAAATTTTGTACCCAAAAACGTACTTCTTATTTGTTCTGAAGCGCAATAGCACCATCACCTTCATCATCTCCAGTTGGCCAATGCACAATTTTGTCATAAAATTATTCGTAGCCAACTACATATACCTACAACAAAAATTGTAAAATGTCGAACAAACGTGTCTAAAGCAATATTTGAATGTAACCAAAGTATTATTGAAAGGCTTTCTTACATTGAGTAAAAAAATACATGTTTTATATGTACGTTCTATTTTAGTTACATGAAATGCCCTCCGGCTTTGTTTTTAGATCTACATCCTTACCGGTGTACGCAACAAATGTTTCGCCTTTCACTCCGGCATTGCGTATGATATTACACTGATAAGTTTCTCCATGAGGAACACCGCGTCTCCTTTTACGTACAGGTTCATTTTCAGAACCAGACATGTTCTCACAAAAAAGGACTTTTTCTTATTCACTAATCACAGCAAAATCAAATCTCTTGCACAATAAATTTCAAAACGCCACACTGAACAGATGCTACTTACAAACTGAAAACAGCAAACTCACTAGTTTTAGAAGAGCAGATAGAGATCACGTAGAGACTTCCTGTACCTTTCTTAGAAAATCTCCCCTCCCGAATGTGTAACCTAACCACCAACCCTAACCACCAACCCTGAGGTGGTGCTGATAATCCTTCAAAGTAGCTTGGACATGTGACATCGTGATTTTAGTGATTATCCGCATGCGACCACTGCACTGTTCAGAGGAAATTTCCTTTTGGTTTAGAGCAGAAACCCATCAAACGACGTCGCTTGACGGGTTCCTGTTCTAAACACGATTTTTTAGGGTCTTTCGCACTACATTGCAGGAGTTGCAAATAAATGATTTCTGCACTAAACGATGTGTTTATCCTCATAGAACAATATCCTGTTGCTAACCCGTGTTTTTAAATTTTTGTCATTTGACGGGTTTCTGAAATAAACGATTCAATTGACCAAACCAATTTTGAGATAGTTCCAGCAAAGGCAGACCAGTGGAATTGTAGAATTTAACTGATGTTTCAAAATTAATAAAAATCAGGACGTCTTTGTATGATGTTTCCGTCCCTTTTATTGAGTTCAATCCGCTATGTTCCGCAAAGTATTGCAATAAAAGTAAAGGATTTCTTAGGCTAAAAGTCGTTTAATTTTCGAGTAAGTGAATTTTCAGTGTGGTGCTCGCGTTTAGTAAATAATATTTTCTACTAAGAAAAAAGCGTTCTTGTTCTGGTTTTCTGCAATATTTACTTCAGAATTTTCGTAACATTTTCTTACAATATCTTCGATTAAATACAGTTCATACATGTTCTCAATTTTTTGGCAGTAAACTTTTATCGACTATTCCTTTCGTGAAATAAGAATCAATACGGTTCAAGAAATTCCTGTGTCAACGCGTCTAGCACCTGGCCAAAGGGATAACAGGCAATGACTGATTACTACCGATGATGACTGACTAGTTTATCTGAGATTTACTCCATGTTCGACGCCAGTAAATTATTAGAGAATGTTGTTACGAAAAACATAACCTTTTTTTAAAAAATCACATAAGAATTATCCGCTTTCTTTTACCATCGAGGTTGACCGACTCATTTTGGTCGCCAGAACGTTTCTAACATGTTTCTTACTTTAATATTGTAGAACATAGATACTGAATTAAATTATTAATATCATGAAAGTATTTTAACTATCCATTATTTTCACTCATGATATAATATTATTAATTATCACTCCCGACATGAAAATTTTCGAAAAGCCATTCACCGTTCCGTGACTCGTGGATTTACCGATAATTTCCAGATCACGCGTAATAATTGATAATTTACAACCTACTGGTTGAAAATAACGTTTATTGTGAATCTGACGCCATATGTTTAAATAGTCAATGGGAAACACTCGCAGCTCAGTGGGTGAGTATGGCCGAATCATTTTCAATTTATGAGAAATTCAAGGTGCGTGAAGAGGATTGTTGGAAAGTTGTCTCAGGCCTCCACTGCCATTTTGCTTTAGCGCTGTCATCAATCATTTTACGCCCCAGGACCATTTCCGGCGCGGCCAAGTGGCACGTCCTAATCCCTATTCGAAACTTCCGTATTTCACTTCTGATACGTGTCACAACCTAACGTGGTACTATCTATGAGATCAACAAATCAGAAAAAATATACAATTTAGAAACATTTAACGACCCTAATAATCTATACCTTCACACTGTTCCGTAGTTTCCGCAGCGTATTCAGCATGCTTAGAAACTGACGAGGACGAGGGTATATGTATTAAAAGACATTCTAAGAATTAAATATAGAACATATTCATATAACAGAGTCATTTCTTCTATTATTAATTTTACGCAAATTATCCTTTTGTTCAATTTAATTATCTATAAATATATTCTTGCAGTCTATATTACTCATTTCCGATGCGCGCAGAAATTAAAATAAAACTATGCACCCTTAGGCCATGTGAACGGTGTCTGTGGTTTCATTCAGGAACTAGAGAAACGTTTAAGAATATTGAAACATTTTGGATTTTCTCTGGAAAATTAAAATATTTTATTGTTTTCCTGTCTATTCTAATATTGCTCGTACTGATTGAATTCCCATAATCAGTGTGTCACTGCTTCCGAGACAGTTAACGTTGTCGGACAGCAAAACTCCAAGGACGAGGACTCTCGCCATTAAATATATCTTATCCAATGTTCCGTTATTGAACAAAATGTTTTTGATATTCTTGGAACGTAAAGAATTGCTGTACTGTAAATAGTATACCTTACTTATACTGATTTTACTGCAGAAGTCGTTAAGACGTTTTTTATGAAAAAATATAATTTATTGCAGTAGTATACAACACTAGTTTCCTTGTTTATTAGCAGTGTGCAGGCTACCGTTTGGGAAAATATTTTTGTGGTTTTGTTCAGCAGCAGTTTGCAGCTGTAGGGCAGTAGTTGAATTATATGTGTATTATTTTTTAAGACAAAGCGCCTTTGCCTTGTACTTTTAATTTTATTCTTATAATTTATTAAAATAATTTCCCAAAAATATTAAAATATAGAGTCAAAATTTATTGTCGCACAGCTGTTATTTTAGACGTTCCTAATGCCTCCTCGAACTATCCAGCCTCTAGACCAGCCCATCGCCTGCCTGCCCTTGGCAAGCGGCCCGCGCGTGGTGGGTGCAACAAGTGCCCGGCCCGGTTCGCCCTGCCGTCGCGGCGCGCACACTCTGTCGCGTTAATCGCCCAAATTTCGGGGCGAGGGGCAGGAGACGGGTAGGCCAGGCCGCGTGGCGGCGTCGCCTAGCAACGCGACGCCAGCTTCAAGCGCACAACGGCGGCGCGGCGTGCTTGCGTGCGTTGCGTGAGACTGCGTGGCTCGGGCGCCGTCGGCCGCGTTCGCTGCGTAGGCGGCGCGTGCGCCCGACGCCGCCGACGCCGCCGACGCCGCCGACGCTGCAGACGCTGCCGACGCCTCCGATTCTGCCGATGCTGCCGACGCCGCCGGCTACATACCATCTTTTGCTACGCAAAATGCTGATATGTTATGTTCACTTTTGTGGGTACAGAGTGAGACATATCTAGGATTCGTATTATTATGATATTACTGATTCATCGTAGAAAATTCTAGAGCATATATTTTTAGCCATTTGTTTCACATGGTTGGACTGAAGGACGGGCCTAGTGGCCCGAATCTCGCTACATACATGCAGTCACTATCATAAATTATTATTATTATTATTATTATTATTATTATTATTATTATTATTATTATTTGCTATTTGCCCTGCACCGTGGATTACTGGTGCAGTTATGAAAGCTTTAGTTCGCTTCCTACCTCTCGGCTAAAAACTCACTAGGTTCATCCGCAGAATTCAATACTCTAATTGCTTCAAAATTTGATTAGGGTAGGAGAGGTCCTAAAGGCGTGTTCTTCCTCCCTTATTCTTGGCAATCGACAGCAACTTTGGCAGACTTGATCAGATTACATAAAAAAACGTGCGCTGAAAAGAACTTATTTTCCTCGAGAGCCCTGGAGTCTCATGATTTTTCTCTGCTTTCCAAGCCGTCAGTTCCAGTGCCTGCAAAAACATCAGCCCGCTGTTTTTGATGTCTTGCTGAATGTAGGATCATGCTCCTGCTCATGAGTTTTGTGTTCTTGGAGAGTACATATTTAGAAGTATACCAACACGCAGATCGCCGTGCCAACCTGTTATTTTTGTCATCGAAAAGACTTTTGATTGAAACAGTTGCTGCTCCCCATTATTTTGCTGTTCCTTATCTCTCCTGTGAGGTGTGATACTGATGAGTCATTGACCATTTTTCAAACTATTTCAATAAATTTATTTATGAGAGTATATATATATGTATGTATATCACCAAAGTAGTAGCGATTGACAGAAAATAATTATCAATGGCGACCATTGCATTGAACATTTACTAATTTTCTACATTCAGTTCGTTATACCAATCCAATACGTGATCCGAATTATGACACTTATCAACAGATTATTTTCTTTATTATATTCTGCATTTTGGTGTATAACTTGATTGCTGCCGAATTTCCTGATTTAGAGCGTTAACATGAGCGTTTCGTTGTTCAGTACGTTTATGTTTTAAAGAATGTTCATTATTTTCTGTTTCAGATTTGTCATTCGATTCAGAGCCGCCCATAAGTGACAACCACCACAACCAGCTGCATAGTCGCCTCTAGGGTAAGTAAATGCGGTCTATATTTGTCTCGCACCAGGAAGTTAGAACCTAGGATTCATCCTAGGCTCCAACTTACCGGAATCGCGTAGAATCATCTCTCGTGTTTGTTGTGATGAAGACTTATAACTTCGTAATGTCACAATATCTTGCCAAGCGTTGCAAAAAAAAATATACCTAGTAGGTCGTGTGATTGACATAAAGTGTTTGAAAAAATGGGAAAATACGAGAGGAATTTTCAGACCATAGATTGGTTTGCACTTTGTCATTCTAGTGTATTCTTCTGAGGACCGAGCTCACTACACTGCTTTCGGACATTCCGACCCGCGTAAATCAATCGCAGCAGGATACCGCACGACATAGTAGTGTACACTTCATCCGGCAAGTGCAACCGTAAAAAGCATATTCTCTATGTATAATACGCTAATGGAAAATGAGGGTTTTGCACGGTTTATTAAAAAAATGCATCCGCACAAAACTCCATGAGTGCGCTTCAGCTGGATAGGGCACAACCCCCTATTGCTGCAATCATTTTAGTAAAAGAAATAGAAGTCCGCATATTATGAAATTGGGAAAAGAGCAGGTGCTCACACAAAGTGCAACCCAGCGTACGTAGGAATAAGCGCATAATTAGGAAACGATGGGTCCTAGATACGTAAAACTCGTTTTTTGAGACACGAGTTTTATCTCTCATGCTGTAAATGCACATACGTAAATATCTTTAATATAGACAAAAATTAAATCCTTAGGTCTGGAGGATATACAACATACAAGTTGTTAGTGGATACTTATTGTTATGTTTCAGTTAATAAATGTACAATACGATCTATGGGGTGTAGTATATGGGGTGTAGTACAAGGGCATATATTAACTTATTAAAGCGAACGCAAGTAGAACAACTAAACGATTTTTCTTGAGATTGTTACCTTCAAGATCCTCACAAATTGTCACGTTTTTTTCAGCCTATATTTTCTTTTTAACCCAAAGATCTACCTAAAAAATCTCATTTCAGCTCTCTATATCCTACTGTAGGGGAATATCAATTTTGGAGAAAATCGGCTGAATGGTTTAGCCGCTAGTGTTCTCAGACGGACGGACAGTCACGTTCCGCCGTCATTCGATTTTTCGGTATCAAGGACCAACAAAACGTGGATTCTGGCTTCACCACGTGATACATTTTCATTACCAGGGCCCTATAATAAGAGTTTTTCTATCGAAAATTAGCCGTTTTTTGGCGCAGCATTACATAACTTTCTCTCCATTCCGTAGGGAAAAAGTAAAATTATCAATTATGATCTGGACATTTTGAACCAAAGAACTGAAACAAAAGCAATATAGAACACTAGCTTGTCCCGTGAAAACATTCCACACTTAAAATTAAAGGCCGTCACAAAATCACGAATGGATATGGACCGAAAATGCGAGATTGTATTGTTAATATTTTCAAACTTCTCCTCCTTACTCAGTATAGGTAGGTAAAAATTACAAGTATAGATAGAACAGTCGGTGTTCAATCAACCTCCATATTTACATTATAAATAATGTCCTGCAAAATAAATTATTGAGTATTACTAAATTGGATTCCCTCTTTTGGCTACTATATACATTTTAGTTAGTGCTGCACCCCTATTCACTGTACCTTGGTAGAAGACGATTTTTCAAGTTTGATTGCTCCTTTTCTCGTGGTATTTTCTTCACCATGAACTTTAAAGCATTTTTTGACCACGTCCTTCCAGTTATCTACATTGATTTTACGCTACTAATCTTAATTGACCACGGCAATCAACAATTCTTTACCTGCACAGTCGACCGTCTTGACTGACATTCCGTTTCCAGGGAAAGCGATGATAATCTATGAATAACTAGCACATTATTGCTCGTATCAAAAAAATGGTGCACAACGAAGTAGAGCTTCGGTATAATTACTTATTCCACTCACAACCCATTTGCGCGAAGTTTGTTGGTCATGAATGTTGCTAAGAGTTGAGACTAAATTTCGTAGTCACTTCAGTTTTATCACGGAACTGAACGGGACGGGACGGGACGGAACTGAACGAGACGGGACGGAACTAAACGGGACGGGACGGGACGAAACGGGACGGGGCGGAACGAGACGGGACGGGACGGGACGGGACGGGACGGGACGGGACGGGACGGAACGAGACGGGACGGGATGGGACCGGACGGAACGGGACGGGACGGAACGGGACGGAACAGGACGGAAAGGAACGGAACGGAACGGGACGGAACGCACACTTCGGACAATTTCAGTCTGGCTCCTTGCTTCGTGTTATATGTTGAAAGCGACAGCTTCATAATGTTAAAGTAAAATACCTTATCACTTTATGTTCACTTTTAATAGCTTTAGAACAAAATGCAGGTAGTCGGAGAGATTCCAAATTCTGGATTCGTAATATGAACAGAACGAGAATGACAAAAAGGGAATTTAACGTATGCGGACCTGGTTGAAGAAGAATATTTCAGTATTTTAGAATAACTCATAATAAATTTGAAGCTCTAAGGCATGTATTGAAAAAAAATATTCTGGTAAATTTTGTGTGTGTGTGTTCAATTATTTTGAGCTAAGGATGAGAATGATAATCCATTTATTTGAAAACTTGAGAAATTAGTCAACGGACAAAACAATATACGCAAATAAGGCTCACAAATACTTTATTTTGACTATTATACCAATGTAGTATCATTCCAAAATAGAGAATAATTTATTCACCGGGCACAAATGTAGACAGTTTCACTAATATTGCATAGCTTCTTTTAAATATCTAGAATTTTAAATTTGGCCAAATGTTTCTTCTTGATAAAAATAATTTAGATAATCAACAAATTACATTTATGAATATCGGGAAATACATTAATTGAAATGCAATATGTATGTTATACAACTCGGGATTATTCTGGACCAACTTAATTTGGAAACATCAATGTTCGCTTCACATGTTTCACATATCACAACTGAAACGGCCGAAAGGCCGTCTCAACCTGATGTACGTGCCGACGATGTCATAGGTACGGACGGAATGGCACGTCGCAATGGCCAGAAGGTCTTTCCTTCGGACTTTTTGCGAACGGCGGAAGGTGCCGGTCGTCCAGTCCCGACCGTGATGGCCTAGTGCGCGCAGCCATAACATAAAAAGAGGCGGCGCAAGGAGATAGTGGACGCAAAACCTTTATAGGCCTTCATTATCCTTTATAGCAAACAGCATCGAAATCGGTCAGCCGTTCCTGAGATTACCCCGGACAAATAGGGGAAAATCATTAAAAAAGGTTCGACTTTTATAATTACTAAATAACCATTAGGGTGAATTTATTTTAAATTCACAGACAGACACTAATCTTATTTAAATATAATCTATTTAAGGAGTGTAATAAAATACAACTCCATCAACTAGGAAGTGAGATGAGAATATTATTTTGAAAGCGAAGATGAACGTTTCGGCAGTGCCGAGAACTTCAACCAATATTTGTCAAGAATTGTAATTGATCTCGCAAAGGGTATAAAACCGCAAAATTCAACAATGCGAGCGACTGCGAAACACGTTTTAATAAAATTTACAGAGTAGTCAATAAACATTAAAAAAAAAGTTAAAAATACGACATTAACTAGAAACCTTGTGTAGAATGTTCTTTAAAATGATAGAGAAGAGCACGATCCGACAACAGTGGCGAGTCTCTTCAACCAATTCTTTTCTACAATTGGGATCTCACAATCAGTCTTAAGCTAAAAAATATCAACATCAGATTTTCCACAAAAAGTTTCCAAATGTTTCAAAACATTTAAGGAGCCATTTTTGAGGATACAAAAGAAAATCCAAGAGTATTGGTCATTTTTCTTTTGTCAATATTTTTTTTTTAAATCAAAAATATGAGAGGGACTTTTCTTTATAGGAATGGCAACCTTTCTGAGAAAATCCGAAGCATTTTCAATTCCTTACATGTGTTTACAAAAAAAAAGCAATGGGAGCAGCCCTATTTTCTTTTCGTCCCTTCATAAATCATAAAAGGCGAACCTAAAAAGAAAAGCGTTTTTAAATGAATTGAACTCTAAATTAAACACATTAGTGTTACTTATTTAGAATTCGTTCAAATTTTTTCAAGATTCATACACGTTGTTGCGGTATTTTGCGAACATAGTGCATTTCTGTCCGGGAAATAGTGTAATATTATGAGGAAGCACAATCTGCAGATCCCAGACTTAGATTACAGAAAAAATGTACGAATATAGAGTAAACCCTCATTAACACGATTTCCAAGGGACCGAAATAGTGAGTTCGTGTTGTAAATATTCGTGTTATCCGAATATTATAAATCCGTATTACCGTAATTCCTTGTCGGTGCCAAAGTTTTGTTCGTGTAACGGCGAAATTCATGTGAAAAGAATTCGTGCTAACGAGGTTTTCTTGCAGTATGAGTGCGAAAGATTGCCTTAAGTGCCTCAGGGCATCAATTGAGTTCACTGCAGTGCCTCTGAGTGGGAGGTCCAGCCAGGGCGATGCCCCGCCGGTAGGAGATGCCAGGTTGGAGAACATCCCGCTAGCCGACATCGGGTCGGATCTCGTAATCCAGCGCAGGAAGATCACCGCCTCGTATCGTGATAAAACATGCACTACACTCAGGGGAGTAATGACCTCAGCAGTTAACGCGTCCCGAATCAATCAATCAACGAGGGCGAAAGGTCGTCGGGCTTTTTTGTCGGCCATGGATCATTGGAACCCTAAAGCGGAAGAAACTGTGAATCTTCTTTGAACTGAAATTCAATATGAATTACAAAATTCTTAACTTATTGAATCGAATATTTTTAACATTGTTATACAATAATTTTGTTAACATCTCATCAACTAATATGCAACAATCTCTTGACACCCATTATCCGTAATGCACCGGGTTACTGGCAGAGAGTTACCTGAAATAGAATCTTACGTTGATTTAACGATTAGACATATTTTTAAACATGCATTACCAATACTGAAAACATGCACCCAGCTGTATTAAATTCCATGCAAACTATTACCTCTACGGCTCTTAAACTGGCTCAGTTAAAGAATTTATAGCTTGATGTCGTTCATAAATTATTGTTCAAATGAAGTAAGTTCAAATGTAAAAGAAGTATTCTTTAAGCGCTGGACATAACAGACTCAAACAACCGTTACTAAGTGAACCCGGAATTAATGGCAACAAATAACGTTAAGCTAGAACAATGGACTGGTCTGACGTTCTTCGTACTGTAATCGTTAACTAGCATGAGAAGAACGATACCCTGGATTCGTTTCTCTTCTTAGTTTTCCTCATTTCTCACTAGTGCTGTTTTTCGGACAATAACTGCAATCTCGAATGAAACATCTATAAAAAATACGTTTCTCTTGAAATCTACTATTACCGAATCCCATTCACAAATATTAGAGATAGTTTCTCAGGAATGAAACCTGACTGTAGATTATTTCCTCACGTAAGCGATAATTTAGGAGAGAATGTGGAGAGGAGAACAAAAGATCACTTACAACCTACAAAAAACTGCAACTTCTTCGATTTTCATCATTTTATTGTATCCAATAAAAACTAAAATAAATTAATTTAAAACCAATTAATTCTTCTCCTAATAATGTCGTTCCATTCACACCATGTCTGGCGGTTTGAATAATTTTCCGGTGATATTCATCTAAATAATTCAGCACTTCACTGATTACAATTTTCGAATATTTCAGAACAATAATGTAGTAAACAGCAAATTCACGGCGTATCAATGCCACTAACAAACCTTTCTTTCCGCCGATCGCTGAGAGACATGACCGGAAACAGACCTGGGTATTTAGAGCGTACTCAGAACAAAAATAAACACCGCAACAGTATCCGCGGGGGTTTCAAGTTGACGCGCGCAGTTGCACGCACGTCGCCTCACGCACATGCAGGCAAATCGCCCGCCGCACCCGCCCAGCGCCCGCCTAGCGCCCGCCCAGCGCCCGCCCGGCGCCCGCAAGCTTGTTTTATGTCCCATTCAAATAGACATGCCGGCCGCGGCCGAGCCCTCGTGCGTGGAGAACGAAAATAGATCTGTCCGCGGTGGCGTGCGAACGGACCGGCCTGCCTTGCAAATAATACGCTTTTCAGCTCTGCGCGGGGGCTCTGAGCTAAGTACAAGGAAGGCGGCGACGGTTCTTAAAATTTCGCTTCTAAGGTGTAATGTTGGAGTTTTGCATTAGGTTGGAATTCATCACTACTCTCCCTTACTATTTTTAGGAGCAAATAAGAAAATAATAATAATAATAATAATAATAATAATAATAATAATAATAATAATAATAATAAAGCGAATCAAACAACGAGAAATCTTTATTGTAAACAATAGAAACAAATCCAATTATAATTAACTGTACCCAAACACTAAATGTGTGAAATATATGCTCAAATAATACCGTAACGAGCGATTTTCGTATGTTTCACTAAAAGCTAAATCTCTCGAAAAACAACCATATTAGTTATCTTCAGCACAATTTCACCTACTAGATTTTCGCTTCGATCGATCAGTATTTTCGCTTCGCTCGATCAGTATGAGTCGTATTTTGTTAAGTAAATACGCGGGCGTGGATTTCTTCACCTAAACTTCCAGAAAGATTTTAAGAGAAATTCACTAGTTGGACTTCTAGTTACATTGTACACTATGTAGACTTCCATTAACCCTTTGTATTTCTAACAAAAGAGATTCAATTTCAGAAGGGCCAGTAAGTTAGGGTGAGTGACTATTTTCTTCGGAGAGGGGAAGAACATAAAAGAAAAAATCGCGCGTTGGTCGAGGACCAGTTTTCAAACAAGTCGCTCCCTCATTCGCCTACGACCTGCGTCAAAATAAACGTGTGAAAACAAAAAACTTCGACTGCGGTATCAATTTGAGTGGGAAAACGCAAGTTAGATGCGGCCAGTGCACACATATCCATGTTTAATATAACTCCAGGGCGTAAGTAATCGTATATTAATGGCAAAGCCATTAGGTCTGTCACATATATACACGATTATAAATATTATTACAAAGAGAAGAAAGGATCCGTGAAAAGTGGTCTTTTAAATAGATAATTGCTTAATGGAGAAATCTTATTTCTTTAAAAAAAATAGTATCTAATTACTAGACATCGAATGATTAGGAAAGCGCCTAATATCGTATGTTAATACAATGTTTTTAGAATATGAGCATGTATTGTAAAAAACGAAATATAATGTCTTATTTTGCTTTCTTTTGCCTTTTGGAGTAAATTGCCTTTTAGAATTATTTACTACATTTAAATGCATTTAAAAACATTTATATTTCCTTAGTAAGAATAACCGTTTAAAGCATTTTTACTTTTAGCACTTCCAATAGTCGTCTATCGGTAACGAACCAACATGTTCTTTTGTAGAATAAAAATATCATTTGGATATGCATGACATATTCTATCTTGCACAACAATTAAGCGCTGGGTCTTTGGTGAACGCTGGTCTCAGATTCTGGACACAACACAGAGGCTCGGTTGTTAGATGACAAGTCGGTAACCCTGATTCCAGACAATGAGACCAGACAATTCTACTGGTCCAGATGTTTTTCCAGGATAGCAAGATAAGGAAGACCCTATTGATTCAAAGAGTCAAACGCTACATCACTTTTACATATGCCGCCTTACTAAAAGAAGTGAAACTGAAATAGACCGAGCAGCCGGGATATAATACCAGTGGTCAGGGTTTATTGTTAATTGATTCCCGAATCACGCTGCCCTCCGCTTTCGTCGAGAATGTTGCGCGAATGTTTTTTACAACGACCCTAGTTTTAATTTTAATTACTGGAAATTCGTTGTACTCACAATTTTTTCTGAAAGGGTTCTCTTAAAAGACGTAAATTAAGAAAATTGCTATTAAGGGGCTGGCCTGTTCACATGGCTATAATTTTCGTGCAATATATGGGTTTCATCGTCCATTCCTAGGAAAATCGATGGTTCAGAGAGATGATAGTTAGAGGTGTTTTTTCCGAGATTTAACTGTAAACCATAAAACGAGTTTTAGAATAGCTTTGTTTAAGTGGGCCCAGTTAATCATTGTAAATTACATGACTGTTGGACCCATTTAAGTACATTTTAATGGTTGTCGGACATGAAATGTACTAACAAGATACGGCATGCAGGAGTGAGTTCAAATGCAACAGCACAGCTTTCAACTGAACATAATCCCCGTTTTCCCGTTCGTGCCCATGTATATTCATAAAACTTCCGCAGTTTATCGGATGTTTTAAATTAGCTTGTGATGTGCGGAGTCCAAAAATACGATATGCGATAGACTGCACGCACTCTAACACAATCCAGATTTATTAAAATGTCTACTATTTGGATGTATTTTTTAAAATCGCCATCAGATTAATAAAATTTCCCAAATTAAAAAAAGTGTAATGGAATTTTATGTTCTCCTGAATGAAGTAACGCATAGAAAAATCATCCCGGTGGCGCTACAGGACATTAAAGAGGAGATAGAAGCGCTATTTGACGACGTTCAGGGAGTTGGAGAAAAGCGGGAGAGAGATGTATAGACCCGAATGTCAATATTTGAACGGCTTCGACACATTCTGTAAACCAATTGATCTTGCGCTAGATCGGAACATCATCGTCGTCTTTATAGTGGATCAGAAATATGATAGAGTGCACTGGAACACAAAACTAGAAATGGAAATGAACTGCACCCACCGAGAAGACAGCTTTAATGCATTGTTTCACATTCCGATTCGCTCGAGAGAAAAATATCACAATCACAATATTTTCAGTCACGGTCAAAATTATGCAATTTTTATTATTTATTTCTGTTTAAACAGAAAACAAATTGATTTCAACAATTGAAGAATGAACATTTTTATTGGTATGTGTCGTAAAGGTCATAGTTACGTGACATCGTTGGTCGTCAAAATGAAAGTTATTGTAACATGATAAAAGCGACGCATCGATATGATATCGGTCCGTGGAATTTTTTGTTAGGATATTGCTTCGGTATTCGCCTCGTGTTAAATGGAGAAACCACGGAAAACTACCGCTCAGAGTGGCTGGTGGCTAGAATCCTCCAGATAGCGGCTAAATTCGGTCTAGCTATTTAGCTAGTGTCGAAAAACCCGCCACTGTTGAGACGAACCTTATGAGCTCCCGGTCAAAGAAACTGAAGTGGCATTATTTGATGCCCTGAGCCACTTCAGCCGGTTTTTGGTCGATATCGAAAACAAAACACATCATGCCGTCTGTCATGACAGAAATACCTGTATGTGTTATAGCGGATGTGACGAGTATGGTGCTGAGAAGGGGCTCATAATTCTTCTGTTTAAGTGCCGGGTCGGTTGACCTCAAGGAATGTGCCTTACGGTAACACTGAGTCATTGATGGTGGTACCTACGTCTTTACCGAAGACAACTATGTATAGAGGCAATGGTGTATGGAAAATGAAAATGGGTGAGAACTTTTTGATGAACGATTCTGGATTTTTAGCGCTTTCGCGCGTACGCTAAACCTCCAGAATCGTTCGTCAAAAGGAAGCATGAAAATCGAGACTGAGAACCGATCTTGGTTAAGAGTGCATGCGCTGCAGGTAACGAGATCTGATATCCCCGATAGGATTAACTCGCTGGATAAATGACAGCGGGAAGGCGCCGTCGTACATATTTGATGGAGTCACTATTAAATCATAATTAACCTGGAGAAAGTTAAGAAAGGTGGATCATAAGACCAAATCTTAGTAATTCAATATTGCCATTAAGAGGAAATGGGCAGTATGTTTTTACATCTATTGCTCTACTGTCCAATTTGAGCCTGGAATTAGAGAATTCTCAGTACCGCCAATCTAGATCAAGGAAGAGCCAAACACATTGTAAGGAAGGGATCAACTCATCCCATCCTGAAAATAGGTGTGGGAACAGAATGAGGTACAAAGGTCTTTGCGCGGTCCGTGACCCGCTCTTAAAGAACTTTTTCAACATCCGCCTGAAATTAATTGAATCGATCACGGAAACCAGCGATCGAAGGAGCCGGCCAATAGAATTCTCATCCAGGCGGTGACGTCGTTCGATCCAGCCACTTAGCTGGTGTTGGAAATCCGTTACAGTAGGTGCTCGAATGCAGGTCCTGTCGGTCTGCAAATTTTCCGCTGTAGCCCCTCAAGAACTTACGCTCTCACACCCAATTGAGGCTTGTCCTCCGTCTCCGTGCAGAGTTATCCCATTGTTTTGTTACTGCTGCGTGGGCGGAGGCCTTCTCGGAGTTGCAGGAGAGCGAGGGAGTATGGGGCAACGCTGGCCAAGGAGAGTCACGGTACACGCCACTCTGCACCGCTCCGCCACGCCTCGCTTAGCCCTTCCCTGCCCCAACTTCTCTCGAAACACTTCTCATCTCACGCACCCCCCTCCCCTTCCCGGCCCGCCCCGCTCCTCCTCACCACTCCAGGCCACGCGTCGCATCACCACGCACTGCTCTTCTTCAACGTCCCCTCCCCTAGCCGCCCCGCTACACACCGCACCATTTTGGACTGCTCTTCTCCGCCCCGCCCCTTCTTGTCACACCCCACACCATGTTGCACCGCTCCACTCCGCCCCGCCCCGGTACACATCGCACCATTTTGCACCGCCCCATTCCGCCCCGCCCCGCACCGTCACACCTCGCACCATCTTGCACCGCGCCGCACAACCCCGCCCCGCGCCGCCCCGCCACACTTCGCACCATCTTTCACCGCTCCGCCTCGCCCCTCCCTGGCCTAACCCGCCACACTCCGCACCATCTTCAAACGCACTGCTCCTCCCCGCCCCGTCACACCCCGCACCATCTTGCACCTCTCGTCCCCGCCATCCTGCACCGACCGCACCGCACCGCTCCGCGCCGTGCCGTGCCGCGCCGCGCCGTGCCGCGTGGGTCCTCTCTGCGCCGTCGCGGGAATGCGGAAGCGCCGGACCGGACCCGTCACACTTGGGCTGGCCGCTAGCGACGGCGACCAGCCGCCCCGACCCGCTCGCTGCGCTTTTCAACGGAACACTTGCAGGCGGATAATTAATCTGTTTTTCATGCAGTCGCGGAATCGCAGGAACCCGTTGGGCCTCGCTTGGTGCGGCGACTGGCTTCAAGCTATATGGCTCGGGTTCGAGTCCCTCACCGGGCAAGAAGTAGCTGTTTTTATCGTAGGACCGGGCAAGAAGTAGCTGTCGACCCAATTAGGTTTAGTTCTGAAAGTGTACCACAACCTTCCCACGAGTAATAGTATCGTTCAAATCTAATTGACAGGAAAATACTATAGATGAAGTTGTCTTGAACGATCTTCGCCAGAATCTATACATATGGCAGAATCTACCTCAACAACATTGTAGAATAAGCATGCCCATTGCACAATATTATTAGCGAAAATTACAAACACCTTAACAAAAATGTATTCATTCTAAAAGGTGCAATAGCTGTTGCGCCGTTTTAAATGTACACCATAAGATATTTTCACTTTTTTTAACTTTTAGACATGTACAGTTTTTATGTCTTATCGACATATAATTTACATTACTGCACTAAAATGGTATATTTTCATTATATAGCTCATACATATCTCACAAAAAATCATTGCATGTTAAAACACAAAGTTTTATACATTAATTTTAGTCATGTTCATTGATGTCTACAATTGACAACCTTGTCAACTTCAAGTGGTTCACTCTCATATTTTCTTCGCACATTTTGTGGCATATTACGAATAGGCAAAAGGAATGTATGGTTCGATACGTATGTCTTTCCATTATGTCGCTGTTTTTCACACTAAATCAGCTCTATGAATTCTCAATTCGGAGTACGGTATGCTGAATGAAGTTCCCAATTGAGTACCCATCTTTGATCATGTATGTTATTTCAAAAACATCAGCTTTCCTTCCATTCACAGTATTTTTTCTTTTTTTGTGATTTTTTGTAGAACTTGTAAACAGAGAAAGTTAATTTCAACTAATTAACAAAGAAATATTAGCCCTTTTAGCTCATTTTCATCATTTCTATCCACATATCAGGGTGGAAGATCTGGAGTAGTACGGCTTTGGTTGCTTTTTAATCATGAGAAAATCTCTGAAAAACGATGTGTGCGTTCTCGCAAAAATGACTGTTCCACAGATACTACACCAACATAATTACCTCTTCCACTTTGTTATTGCATGTCATGTCATTTTGTAAGAGGGAACAATATACGATACAAGTTGTTTGTAGCAGAGCGGGACAAAACGCATTCTATTATTGATCGTTCTCGCTAGCTTGCTTTCGCAGACTCTGAGGGCGCGAACGCTCCATATCTGCCTGAAAATCTATACATATCTCTCGCAAGTCCCGATCCTTGAATCGGAACTGCGTCTACAGCTCATTCTTGGCTGTAATCGGTAGTATCGGCGGAGCGTGTTCCGGGCGAACTTTGCTGGTAGTTTCTGTGTGTTTCGTTCGTGATATGCACCATGAGCTCTCTTACAAAAGAGAAAACAATTTAATACATAATTTTAATTAATTTTTATTATAAACTAGTCGTGTTCACGAGCACATACTTTCTCGCTTTATTTGTTATAGTCACTCAAAATAACGCAAAAATTCTCACATTTTCAAATGCTTTATATTAAATTATTTAAATAATTAATTTTGACGAACAGATTTCATTAAAAAGTCTTCATCATCAATAATAAAATTGTACGAAGGCGTCGAAAAAATTTACATTTGCAATTTTCGAAAATGATAAGTTCAAGTGCTGATTTCAATGAAAATTGGATTTGCGCAATTTTGATAATCGTACATTGCTCTTTTTGACAAAAGCTGTAAAAATAGGACCCATTTTTGACAAAGTGTTGAAAATATCGTTGTGGCTCCATGTAAAATAGTTCCAGAATCAAAATATCCGTTTCATATTCGTGATGTTCCATTATGTCCCACGTAGACCTCCACAGCGGAGAAGTCTCGCTGTAATTCTTACTCTGTAATTCGAGAAGGTTCTCGTCACTTTATGGAAATCGATGAAGTGCACTTTAGCATGAAAGCATTAATGCGCCGAAACGAAATATTTTTTCAGCTAGCAAAAATGAGGAAAGAATGCGTCGAACAATGTTTTGGACGCACTCCTGAATATTACCTTCACACACTGAAGAGAATAATAGTAAATAGAATTGAACTTATTGCAGAGAAGACAAAGGATGGGAATTAAATCTCTCTGTAGTGTTAATATGCAATCAAGAAATGAAAGATGATACTGTAGCATGACTGAACGTCGGCTACGCGTGTATCCCTTCGTAGTCGTATTATTAGAAACGAATTCCAATTGTTAGACCGGACAGATTACTTTTTAATTGCTGCTGAAGCTATTATTAGAGCTCCTCGCAGTTCCTTGTGTGTTACAGTACCTTGTGACTACCAACCACTATAAGCCTCTACGCGCATTAAAGCAAATTAAATGGTGCTGGTGTCATTGATAGGCAACCGACGTCTCCGAAGCTATTATGACTTTTAATGTCACTCAATTCCGCCATGTCAATCGCTCAGGTTTTTTCAACGTTCAAAACCTCACCTAGAGCGCGTGTCAAATGCAGTAATCTAGAAGCAGTGAGCGATCTGCAAGCAGCGAGGAGCGAGTGACGGGGGCAGTGGGAGGCGGGGGTCGGGCAGAGGGTCGGGCAGAGGGTCGGGCAGAGGCGGGGGCGGGGGCAGGCGGCGGGTACGCAAGCGGGTGAGCAGGCGGGGCGGGGGCGGCCGGCCGGCCAGCCGGCGGCGAGTGGGCAGGCGGGTGGGCAGGCGGGGGGAGGGGTCGGCCGCCGTAGCAGGCGGTCGCCAGGCCACCGGAAGTCCGGCGTGACGCGGCACTCTCGACCTCCCCTCCCCTTCCCTTCCCTTCCCCGGACGCGCCGCCACGCCACGCCCATCTTTCAGCCGTCCGCCAGGCCTATAATCTGCCTGCAAGTCATGGTCGCAGGCGCTGCGAGTAGGAATTACGTGCGTGTTTCGTTTCATCGCGCGTGTAATTACGCTGAGAGTTCTTTCCGAACCGGAAGGCTTCCGAAGATCTGCTCCGTTGTGGAAGTACCGTAATTTCTTTCAGCGTGCTCTATATTTTTCCCTGCGTGCATGTCATGTTACGTCAAGTCGGCGTTTAAAAAAATTGAAACTGCAGGTCAATTAAGTCTTCATTAAAATGATGGAGGATATATTAAGGCAGAACCTGCTGCCCATTAAATATCATACAATAATCAACAACCATAACCATTGTACTTATTCGGGTATATCGTAAATAATTAATGGAAATCATTCTTTGCCAGTTTTCAATTAGACAGGTGTAACCTAAATAATCCGCGCTTACTTAAGGAACCAACATATTGACCTTCACGATCTTTACAAAACGCAGCATAGTAATATACGCAACAAAAAAAGGAAAATGTACTTTTTCTATGGGTTTTGTGTTTGTTCCTCGAACTCTCTGTAATTCGCAACATTATGTTTGTAAGCCACATCTTGTTTTCCTGTACTATTGCTTTTTCGTGTGAGACTAACTTCCAGTCCCCGCTCCATTGGGCTGCGTGGCGTGTCCCAATGGTAGCGGCCTCTGCGGAGGAGTCTATGGGACGGGGGCGGGGCCGGGCTGGGGCCGGGCTGTGGCCGGGCCGGGCCGCGAGGGCCGGGGCGTGGCGGGGCGCGGCGCGGCGCAACGAGGGGCTGCGAGGGAGCCGCGGCGCCGAAGGAGAGGCCGAGGGCCTGGGGCGAGGGGCGAGGGGCGCGCAACCCCTCGGCGGCCGGGAGTTGAAGATGAAAAGCGTAGGTGGGGGAGGGGGAGCGGGGAGCAGAGGATGGGAGACTCCCGAGGAAACCTCCGAAGTGGAGGCGTTCGTAAGTGGATGGAAATGGAGAAGCGGGCCCGACGGGGCGTCACGGGCGCGGGAATTCCACGAACAGAACGCAGGAGAGAGAGCACGCCCGTGCGTCGGTGGAAGTGGCCGTGGGCGGGCTTCCTACGTCCGCAGTGGGGGCCAAGAAACCCCGCGGTTGCGGCGAGATCTAAGAAATGACCATAAGGAGGCTTAATGGTGGGTGTAATATACGCTGAAGATAACCGTAATAAATTATGGCCATTAAAAGAGATGAGAACGATTAAATTCAAAAGAAAGAGGAATCAACGTGAAGAGGAATAATACTGGCAAAATTAAATGTTCGGCCGTAATGAGGCAGTAGGCTCGGAACACGCAAGCGCCGAAGCGTAGAAGAGAGATATTACCGAGATAAAAGATGAGGTACGAGGTGGAATGGTAACAGATCTTGTGATAGACGAGTGGGTGCGGCCCAGCGAAAAATAGTACATGCCTTCGCGAAGGACCGGAGGGCAACGCGATGGCTGCATTAGAAGGAAGCGGTGTGGTGCACGTCGGCAGTGCTAAGTTGTGGATGAGGGGGCCGCCGGGACGCGGGGAAGGGGGGGGGGGGACCGCATAGGGAGCGAGCGGGCCGTGGGGCTACAAGAGAGGAGCCAGGAGGCGGGAGCCGTCGCATCTTCTTGGCGCCTCGGCCTGCGATCAGAATAGACACTGTCGGCGTACCAACTCATCCAAACGCCCTTCGCGGATCATATTCTCAATCTGTCTGTTCTCAATCTCAAACATGTAATGTTCACATCTGTTTCGTGACATTCGGACTACATGACAAATTGCTAACATAGTCCAGATCTATCCGACGTGAATCGATCTCTCTCTCTCTCTCTCTCTCTCTCTCTCTCTCGAAAAATGATACGACTGTTCTGTCAGTGCTTCACCTTTTTTCCATATACATTGTAAGGTTATAATAGTTTAATGAGAATACGGTGTCTCAAAATGTGTAATTGATTGAAATATGAAAATGAAATATACTATAAAATTGAGGTAGTTAATGTCATAAATGCCCAGTTTGAGTAGAAACAATCTAGTGACATTCAAATGCAGGAAACAATGTAAAAACGTAAGTTCATACCTAATTGTTACCACAAAATTTAAGGAGAGCAGAATAACAAATTATTTTAAAATAATTGTGAAAAACGTATTTAATATTTATGCAATTTACTATCACTATATTCCAAGATATCTTTTACTTCACGGAGGGTAGTCATTCTTTATAAAATTATGAAAATGTTCTAGACATTTCATGTAAAGTACCCACAAGAATTACGAGAATCGTTTCGAATACGCAGAACCTCGAATTCGAGTCGATCCATTGAACACCCATTTCGATGCCAATTCTGAAGAATATACTGTGTACGGTTTAGACTCTAGTGTTAATGACAAATGAACGAGCGAACGAAAAAAAAAACACTCTATCGGCATCAAGGAACTCCAACGCGGGCATTTCTGTCCAAATCTCGACCAGAGTC
The DNA here is from genome assembly GCA_038098605.1 of Gryllus longicercus. Lineage (NCBI taxonomy): Eukaryota > Metazoa > Arthropoda > Insecta > Orthoptera > Gryllidae > Gryllus > Gryllus longicercus. The sequence continues at coordinate 351,758 of JAZDUA010000797.1, forward strand.
CCACGTAGAGCCGCCATTGGCATGGGATTATTGTATCCGCCGAAGTCCGTGCCGATGAACATGCACACCGATTGTTCAGTCCCCGGACACGAGCGCCATTCATTTCCGTACGACCACGGTATTTTATTTTTACCTCTCACGTGCAAGTGTGCGCCCTCACAGTGCTATTATTAGCGCGTGTGAAACGCGACGTCTGTGTTCAAACGCAGGGTGAACGCACGTGCTGAATTAGCGCCAGACCGCCCGCCGGTGGGTGGCGGGGCGGCGGACGCGGGGTGCGCGGAGGGTGGCGTGGGGTGCGGCGGAGCCATCCTGCTGGCGCTGCCTCGGCCCACGCAACGGGTGCTCAACCTCACGACGCTCCGAGAAAACAAACGCCCCTTCCCGCCCACCATAAAACCCACTGCAAACACCTAAAAATTCCTCGCTCCCCTTTCGCCGCAGCCGCCGCCACTGCCGCTGCCGCTGACGTCCCGTAGGTCGGCGTTGCGGAAGGCTCTAAATTTCGATGTTCGAGAATTCAGTTTCATCCAGAAATACTTCTTGATATTTGCGACGGAAAGAAGGGAAAAGCCACACGATTACTTTTGTCTACAATAAAAATCGCAGTAAAAAGAAGCAATTGTAGTTAACCTTCATTCCATCACGGAACACGTAAGATTATAGAATCTCCTTCCTACTTTCTTTTAAATTTTCTCGTAATATAGGAAAGAGAATTTTTTTTAAATGTCGATCTCGTGAACTTAAGGGATCCATGAAACGATAAAAATTGTTTTAAGAAACATCTCCCGATAATTTGGCCGTCAGCCTTGACACCCATTTCTCATCGTTTATCCAAAATACGTATTCTGTATATGTCTACCTCAATACATTTAAAATCTTATAACAAATGTCAATTCGAAGACTGCTTGGCGGTAGTGTTTCATTCTATAACCTGTTGTGTTTTCCTTTACATCCGCATACACATTACAACGAACATTCTTCATACGTTATACATTCTTATCCTGATCTTTCTCCCTTTCTTTCTTCTTCCCTTCCACTACCTTTCATTATAAATCAAGTTCTGTTCATCTTGCTTTTCCATAGTCACATGAGTGCATTCAATCTGAGTAGCGCTGCTTCATTTTTTGTATTCCATTTCATTTTAAAAACGTACATGTAACACCACCAAGTGAATGCAAAAATTCTTGCATTCAAAGTACTCTATGACAAGTTTTTACACATTTCCCTTGGTGATCCGACGAATGCCATTATAATCCACAATACTAGAGGTTCGTCTTCCTGAATATTCATCTAGTTGTCTTCTGGAAAGCATGAAGACAACTATGAATAGCTATTGCGTTCTGTATGATCACTATTTATTCTGTATATTTATCATGCTGATATAATTTAAAATATCATCTCAAAATATCATCAAAATATCATCTCAATAATACATCTCAAAAATTGTAATTTTGCAAGTAAATGGTTTTAATCTCTCGTTTTAATCGTTTCTTTCCCAGTCATAATTAAAGCTTTGTCACTCTGTATACCTGGAATTTCTTATTATGGGCCTAAAAAGTGAACTTTGCGATTATTCTCAAGTATTGTCTCTTTAACAACACATTTTGTGGCGCGTTTCGCAGCATTAAGCTTTGATAATTTGGAGTATATCTGATATTTGCAACTTAATTTTTTCTTGCGTCGTGAGTTTTAAAACACACTGAGAATTCGGATTTTTTTAACAGTAAGATTCCTTGACTAAGAGAGATATGCGAGAGATGACTGTAGTATTCGTAGCAATGTTTCGATTCAATTCTGCGAAGTTAGAGTACTAATATCTTTGAAATGAAGTTTCTTTACATTTATGGACCCGTAACGTTCAGTTTTGACACATTTGTTCTAATTCAAAAATCGACGGATAAAAATGGTGTAGGTTGTGGGAAAATGTCTTGTTTAGAACTTTTTAAACTATACGTGAATTTATAAAGCGGTCATAAACAGACACGCTACTGCATGTTCTTATCCAGTCTGTTTTAGACAAAATCTGGTTTTCGAACAGACTTTATTGAAGACTTGAAAATGAAGAAACGGTTTTTATAATTTGGCGAAGATACACCGAGACGCTAAATAATACACTTACCAAAATCTTCCGATACTATTTTTAGGGATGAGATCATAAAATGATTTCCAATATTGTAATTCGTATTTTTCGTGTAATAAACGTGTGATCGAGAATTCAGAGTCTGGTGATACAGTTGTCAAACATAAGAGGAAAACTATCGTATCATAGTTGGTCAAATGCACTCTATTTCATTTCCACTGTTTGCCAGCAAACCCGATAGCCAGTCCGCTATATTGGTATGTGATGATTCAAGGTCAAGGACAAAAAGTGACTCTTTTTGTGGAAGCTCAAGTAAAACCTCCAGTAGTGGCCAGAGTTAACAATATTTTTGTAGTTTTTCAAAATTATTTTTAATAAATTCGTTTCTACACAATGAAAGTTTTTGAGGTAAAACAAGTCGAAAAGTACTGGTTGATGTTGCAGTTCCAATATTAACAAGATGTTTTCAACTGCCTTTTTTAAATATAAAAGAAAGGATCAGTCACATTCATAACTAGTACAAAAAATTAAGTTCTGTAGTATAGAAAGTGAGTTTTTGGCGTAAGAATGAAATATTGATGGACGAAGCGACAATAGGAGCCGTTCCGGCATTTTCCAATTAGTAGGCCAAATACTTTCGTATGAGTTGCGTACATTATTATTTTTAGAGTGAATAATGGAAACTTGCAAATACATACTTATGGGATTATTATCAATAAGCGAGGCGGTAGCCATATTGGTTCATGGTGCTCCAGTGTGTTGTTTCCTTTGCAGTACCTTGTGGCTTTAAATGTCCGTGACTTCTTTGCGGTATGCCTGTGTCAAAGTCAACTTAGCCGTACACGTACCGCACGTACTTTCCACTCAATAAACAGTGAAAGGAAGTACTAGTTTCCACGCATGAGTGCAGAGAAATAAAACATGTTTGTTCGAATCTTCAGCACGAAAAGGCATGTACTCAACGTTGTGCACGTTTGAAGCAGGTTTAAAGTCTCCTCTTATCATTTTACTTTCCCGCCTTCTTAAGAAGAGAAAATATTGTCAACGTGCGCCGGAAACCGAGATTTTTCGACAGAAAAGACACATTTTCATATATTGCTTCCTCTAAGACGTGTAGTCAGAATCCATGTTTTGTGGTTTCTTGATAACGAAAAATCGAATGACAGCAAAAGGTATACGGTCAACGCTACCACCTAAATCGTTCAGGCGATTTTCTCCGAAATTTTATTGTCCGAACGATCAGAACGAACTCAAGGCCCTACGAGTTTGAAACGATTATTTTGCTTTTGGGGGGTACTTTGCATAAAGCCTCAATATTTTCAGAAGTTTCTCAAACATTTTCCTCCAAATTTTTTTATTAAACTTTGTTGGCGGACAACAATATGGCCAGTTCTAAATATCAGAATATCAGAATTTGAAAAAAAAGTCCGCGTATTATTGGTAGAGATGGAGTTGATTTGGAAAATGGGATTGTCTTCAGTCGAATGAAGCTCCTTCTCGCACTTTGACTTTTAGTTTTGGTTCATGATAGATCTACCTATCATACTATTCCAACTTTTAATATTGGTCCTTGTTGGAGGCATAAGTCTGTTTTCAATTTAAAGCCTAAAAATATATTTCTACTAATGTATTAGACGCTGGTGATTATTATCAATATTTGGTTATTGTCGTATCAGTACAAACGCTTAGTCCTACAGATACTCTCTTTGTATATGGAAGCTATCCCTGAGCCTAGATTTAAGAAATCTCTGATCTTTCGAAAATTAGAAACAATGATAGAAAGTGTATGATGCTGTATTACCACTAGTTTGAAACGTTGTGCTTGTGGTGCCCGCTAGTGGTGTCGTTCCCCTAAAAAGGAGGCAATGTCTTGCTTGCAGAGACGCGTCGGCCACCGGAGCCCGCTGTGTGCTCGCGTGGGGACACCCCCCACCCACCACCCCTGCCTGCCGGCCCAGGGCCCGGGCGTACTGCCCGGCACTCAGGACTCCGCCTCCCGCCGCAACTCCCAGCAGGTAGGGAACACAACAGACAGGACGCGAAAGCAACGGAAAGAGAGAGGATGTCTTTCTTGATGGCAATGGGTTGCCTTAAGAAGATACACACACTTTCCCCAAAACGCTTGAGAGGGACGAGTTTGGGGAAAATACTCAAAGATGAAAATAACATGCTTTAGAATATTTTGTTGCTATCGTTGAGCAAAAACTATTTCGGGATTTGAAAATTACCAACTAAATAGCAGGAAGAATCTTGATAAGTCTTCGAAGGACAAGAACACAAAATTGCTATCCGTCTGTTTGTGTATTTGAAGATGATTCAATAAGTCTTTGCCGCGTATTTCAACTGCGAATACGTACATGACGTGATATCATACAGATATTCGGAACTAGGAACTGGGCACTTGCACTTCAAATCCTGGAGTGAGGCTAGTATACCTTCTCACTGAGGGTCTTTCAAAATGACTGCAAGGATCCTTACACAAAGATTCTGACAAACTTTTCCGGTATATGTCGATGAGGGTTAAATGCTAGCCACAGCACATCCTCCCAATACCGACTCTAATGATTTATTACCTCATCTCAATTAATTTTATGAAATTCTTCAGTATTTTTGTGGAATAGTTTCAAGATGTGTCAACTGACACATGCGAAAATAATACTAGAGCCCATACTCTAACATCCTTTATAATTAATAACTAAATTTCAATTACGAAATTAGTCTTCACTTACAAAACATATAATCTCTCATTCTACACAGTACAATGTATGGTCTGCACAGTGCGTCTTCTGAGGAGAAAGTAGTTTAAAAACATACCAGTTATACTTAATTGTACATACCAGAAACACTAAACAGTACTACATAATACAAGCATGGAAATTCACCTCTCTCTTTCTGTGTATTCTCTGTAGCTATACTGAGGGAAATCAGAAGAACAAGTTTCCAACTCATTTACTTTATCAATTTCAATTTGAATGCAAAAACGCATGTTTTAACTCATGTCATGTTCATTCCCTACAAATACGTTTATCATTTTTTTTCCGCCTATTACAAATCATTAAATTCCCTTGAGTCAAATTTTTTTCCATTCGTACGATAACATGACGTGGTTCGTTCTGCCATGCACGCGACTGCGAATCTCAACAAGAATCTTGCCTTTACTCTGATCAGATCTTCGAAGGAAAAAATTAAATGAATTTACGCCAATCATGTATATTAGAATTAAAAATTTTGTGCAAAGTTTTCAAATTAATTTATGAAAATTTTAATATAATTATAAAACTTTCTTGTAAAACAAATAATATCCTTCGTTTCCTCAATTCAAATGTCCAATACATTGATACTCACGAAAATGGGAAATATATTTTTGTAACATTTCATTGAGGAGATGAGAGAGAATCGTAAGCCACATTTTTCAGATTTTCAAGTGGACCATACCACAATTCTCTTCAAATAATCCTCTTCTCATTCTGTATTGTAGTTTTGCCTTTTCTAGACAGTTGGCAGAATAACATCTGACAGATTGTCTTGGCCCTCCATTGATTTGCATGTCTTTACCAAACAATAAACGAGTTGTCGTAAAACTGCATGTGTGTAGCTTATGATTATCTCTTACCGAGCTCAATTATATATTATTTAAAAGTAAATGGTTGTGAAGTTTATATTTTGATTTCCTCTCTTCTATGTATACTAATGTTGCACATTTGCTTGTATACTTTTCTGCACATTAGCATCTGCACTAATACTTGGAGACCAAATTCAATTTCAAAACACGTCTACATTTTTTCGATTTCTATAAACGTTCTCTTACTCTTATTCTTTCGAGTTATGTAAAAAACGCCAAATCGATTCCAACATAAAAATATATTTGGACTATAATTCATTTTTTTGGCATGAGCAAACTGTTCCTCATCATATACGACAAAAAAGGTATTACAGGTGATTGAGATCATAATTCAGCTACGAGTACAGGACAAAATATGCTCACTCTCGCATATTATATTCAAATACTTAATTTTTGCTCATGACTGACTATTTTGTGCTCTACATTATTTTACTGACGCTGTAATCTAGTCATTAAATAATTTTGAGTCATTACCACCAATTACAGAGTACAAATGTTGGGAGTAATTATTACTAAACACACACAATCTGCAGATGCTCACTCCTTAAGTGGCTGCTAAGATCATCCTACTTATTGAAGTGAATAGAACACATCTTATACCATTATAAAATATGAATGTGTTGCGAGGCACAACAAAAAATTGATAAAAGATCAGAAAGATGTGAAGTAACCTTCATGACTAAGTAGATACCTTCTAGCTATCAGGAAGTTTGATAGCAAGATAAGTGGCCAGAGAAATTAATGGCAAATACAAAGAAGAAGATGCTACCAAAAGTCTCAAATAGAGTTAATATGATGCATACTGTGAAGGAGATCTGGTATTAGTATTCCGTATCCATTACTAGCATAAATATGACCCTGTGGAGTATTTCTTAACATATTTCTTTCGCTTGTCTCTAACTGAAGAAAAATAATTAAATGTGTAAAACTATTATGAATTATCACATGTCCTGAATTCAAGGGTTTTTTATACACACAGTCAAACTTATATGTCAATTGATGTCAGCTATGTTGAAAATCAAGAGATATACAGCAGAATGAATGATCTGAGAATAAAACATGCAAATATTCATGCATTTTCAATAATATTATAATGTTTCCATGTTTTCGAATAATTAAACTGGTAGTTTTAGACAAGTTTTCGAACACATTCTGAAGTGCATATTTTCCCAGTATTGCGTTCGATTTTGTCTGAAATAAGGAGATAGTTGCCATTTGAAAGACCATACGACGATAAAAAATTGTGGCAATTCTTTCAATGCGTGATGTTTCATTCAATGATAGTGGAAACTATAATGTAATATATTTATATAACGTACATTTTAGAAACAAAATTTAATTGGTAAAATTTATATATTTTGAGCTGAATGACTCAATTTTAATACAACAATTCGAGAAATTATTCAACATTTTTCTTAATTGTTGTATTAAGTAATTTATAAACTGATGCAGTGAAACACGTCTTTCAAACAGCTATTTCTCTATGAACCAACGTTTTTTACTTAATTACCTTGAAGGTAGGGAAACACTAATCCCTTTCGTCATATGGAAGCTTATTGTACACATGATCAAATCAGTATCAAAGTTTTAATATCGTATTCGGTTCATAAGAAGAAAAAATATTATTTTCACTCCAATAAAAGAAAAAAGTCTCTAAGTAGTAAAACATTGGCCTGATTTACAGCGAGTTTCCCAAGCCAAGTACCACTGAACCTCCAATTGGAAACATTGAAGAGAAATATTAAGTAAGTATTCATTTTGTGGAAAATTCCAAACCGCACGGGGCAAACTGTAAAGAATCCTGAGCGTGTTTGAGTAATCTCCACGTGCAGGAAAACACGCCTTTGAACATTTGGTTTCACTTAGGCATGATTCGCGCAAATACGTACTGGAAAACATTATGACCGTATTTGAGCCCTTATTTCGCAAAACGTCTGGAAAAAAATAATATCAGTCCAAATTAGTAAAATATTCATCTATGGTCATAATTAAAAATTGGGCTCGATGTACATTCACAGAACGAAGAAGCAAAGGTATTTTAATTTAGTTGCTTCTCGTAGGTAAACAATATTGTTTCAGAAACACAACCGAATAATATATCAGAAGTGAGGAACCGCTGTATTTTTACACATATACAGGTCCGTCAAAAAGACCTCTATTATTTCAAAAGACAGTTACAAAGAAAGAAAGAAAGAAAGATACAGAAAAAGTATTTTATTTGTGAAAAAAATACTACATTACTTGGTGTTAAAGATTATGTCCGGTAAATGGCGTCCTTAAAGGAAGCCTTTCCCGGACGTTGTCTTGTTCATGTTCGTTTCCGGTGGAATGGCAGCCACTGCCTCGGAGATTGTACGGTACTAGACGGGTATAATTGTTTTTCAGTCGAACTGACTCAACATGAAGCCCTGCGAATTTCAAAGGAATTTTCCCTTTAAAGAGTATGATTAATGAAGGTGATGCATTTTCAACATTTTCTCAAAAATGACTTTTACCTTTTTCTTTACATTTTTGGGGCGAATAGAGGACGGGGCACTTTTTGAAATAACTGGTTTTCAATAAACTCTTTGAACATTTGAAAATTTTAAAAGTTCAATTTCTTTTTGGACCCTTTTTCGCACTAATATTAAAGTTAGATTTTTTCCTTAATTGGGTTAATTGATCATCATTGACTCTTTCAATAACGCCGCGTTGGTACAGTTTTCAAACCACGACCCTTCAGGCACGAGGCAATTACGGCTTTTCAGCCTTAGCAACCTCGGCAATTCCTAGCCGGCAAATATTGCCTTTGTTTCAGTCATAATTGCACAAATCTACTTCCGTTTTGAAAAACAAAATTACATAATATTATATAGAACAATTTAAAGATATAAATTTGAAGAGTAGATTTCATTAAAAAATCCTCTTCAAAAATTAAGTTTGTAAGAGGAGTTGATAATTTTAAAATTTCGAATTCAGATGTTTTAGTAAAAATTGGATCTGTTCCATTTTTAAGGGTAAATTAAAATTTCTTCGATACTGAAAAACATATTTTTATCTGCGAGTAAAAAATTTGGAGCCATTTTTAAAATGTCGTTAGGACCCTATGTAAAATGGCCACACAAAAAATTCGTTTAAATTCAAGGGGCTGTATTATTACTCAGATCGATCAGAGAATATAGACTTTTGTGAACATAAGGTTTATGCTCTAGAGTTCTTCATAAACACACGAACGGATGGACAGACGGATGTCCATTTTTTCGGAGTCAATGGCTTACCAAACTTGGATTCTGCCTACAAAGCTTGTTTAAGACATTTACTGCATTAATAGGATCAAGAAAAAACCACTTTCTCGATATCATGGACTCACAAAACAAATTTTCTCTCGGAAAACCGCCAATTTTCGCTGTAGCATTACAATACTTTCTGTACATTATGTAGTTGTGAGAAAGTAAAAAGACATATTCGGTATGCAGTGAAATTAATCTGAACGCAGAAGAATCCCTTGATAAAGATAAAGAAAACACTGATGAACCCGATATGCGATTTTTCTAAGTTAATAAAAATATTGTGTGTTAATAAAAATATGTGCAATATATACCATCACTCGTATAAAATTGCTTTAATATGTAGCAAAATACATTCCATCAAGATTTTCCTGATTCTTGGTTTGTGGGTATTTTAGGAAATTTTGAGTAAATAATAAATATATCAAAACTTGGCCGATGAGGACACCTTTTGAACTAAGTTTGTCAATATCAAATTGAGTCACTCGTTATACAACCCGTATGTATTTTGAAAATATGCAGTCGTCTTAGATATGGCATAATTTTCTGTAGTAGTGCATATATAAGCACCCTGCATTTTAGGTCACAGGAAATATTGCAAGAATAATAAGCAAATCTCATTCACGTGATATCTAAATGTTTGTTTTTGTGAAGTGTGGAATACCACCCTTGCATTGCGCATTGTAAAAACTGACTTACTCAAAGCTGGAAAATTAATTTAGTACAGTTATATATCACTAAAATACACGATATATGAATCATATTCGGTAAGTGTCAATATCAAATGCTCATTAAAAATGATCTGCATGTAAGCCGTAAGGTGTACCTTATTTTACAGAATCAGGTAACATTAAAAAATTAAAATCCACACACAAGATTAATTGCTAAGTAAACTAATTTCATCTGCATAAATGTTTTTATTCACTATTTCTATACAGTATTGTATACAATATGTTTTATTAACGATATTAATGTATTCGTTTTGTAACAAATATGACTAAATAGCAATTCGTTTCTGGGTAAATGACCCAAAACTCAATCAGATTTTCCATCCAGTTTTCCTTGATCCATTGAACAAATGCTGAAATAGTCCATTGTTTTGCTCAGAATACTAAATGTAAATTCGTTATTTGCACATGTTTGTCGAATCTCTCAATACTAGATATGAATGGAGTAGGGGATTATAAGAGTTGTCTCAAATTCCAGGAAACTAATGTGTGGCGCGTTTGCCATAGTTACGGGTTCGTCATCAAAAGTTGTCAAAAAAGGTCGTTTCTACTTGTATTGATATTTCAACTATGTGTAGCAAACGAAAGATGATAGGTCAAGAATAGGCCCTTCAGGTTAGACTTCGCTCTGCTCCTCACCCAACTCGCTGGTGAGTATAATTTATTTCTGTTCATCAATCTGTGACCTGAAGGTAGCCATCCGAACGTTTACGAGTATGTTCTCATGCCACGTGTCTTCGCAGGTTGTCAAAAAAGACAAAGGTTGTTTTTTCAAGCATAAAATGATCGAAACACTACTTTCTCGTTTGGAATTTCAGACAAAAATAGGAAGTAATTTACGGAAAGAATAGAATATTTAAAAACAAAGAATTACTTCAATTTATATCTTATAACCACGAATTCCAACGCCTAACATTGTATTAAAACAAATTAATTTGGTCTCCATGTAGGTAGAATTATGTAGGAAGTTGCGTAGTTATCTTTTTGATATGAACAGTAGTGTTTTGTGTTACTTGGTGAACCAAAATTAAACTAAAGAAACAAGTAATTCGACACTGAAATAAAATAATAATAATAATAATAATAATAATAATGATAATAATAATAATAATAATAATAATAATAATAATAATAATAATAATAATAATAATAATAATAATGCCTTTATTAATGGCGAGGCTCAGGCTTTAATATATTACATCATATTAAAATACTTCAAACGTGCTTGTCCGTATCTTACATTCATTTGCAAAGTAATGATGTTCGGTCTCTCCAACGAATGTAAAAGAAAACGAATAATCAAGTTTATTGCCATTGTGTTTTTATTGAATTTTCCGAACCCATAAAACTGTTTCTAAACGAAAGAACACTTACGACGAGGACCTAACTAAAATTTTTAATTTTATATAAATATGTATTCAGTGCTGAGCGTACTCTTTCAATATTAAATTTCGAGTAAATGTAAAAATTATTATTATTATTATTATTATTATTATTATTATTTATTATTATTATTATTATTATTATTATTATTATTATTATTATTATTATTATTATTATTATTATTATTATTATTATTATTATCATCATCATCATCATCATTATTACTATTTTATTTACAGATTATGTACACGATCTATAATCTTCGTCATAATAGATGAACTGGAATGGTTAAAGAAGTAACACAAATTCGTAAAAACGTAATTAAATTGCAACAATAGTAATTATGTTTTATTTAAAGTATATTTTCTCCAATGATTTTTTGTTTACACACACACACACACACACACACACACACACACACACACACACACACATATATATATATATATATATATATATATATATATATATATATATATATATATCGGTCACATTTATTTCGTCTGAATCGGAAACGTGAAATATTTCTCTTGATTCCATTGTGACGGAGTCAAAGGTAAGTGCGAAGATTGTACTTGCCCGTATGCCACAAACATTTTTATTGTAGTTTACGGAAATAAATCAAATGGAACAGTGCGTCCTACATTCCTAAAATGTAAACATACACACCATACACATTTACAATATACACTTACGGATTGCAGATATAGTTTGTTTCAAAATATTATTACAATCACATGTATTACATTAAAAGGAAATATTAATTAATGGATTAATTTAAGAAAAAACTCACCAAGTAACACTATTTAAAATATTTTTTGTCATATTTTTACAATCACTAATTGACCTCGAAACTCATTATTGTAATCCAGTAATTATCGTAGATCTTCAGTTATGAAACGTGACAAGCGGAGAGTAACATTTCAAAACATATGGTCTAGCCGTTTAGTGGCCTTCAGGCCATTCATTTTATTATAATACAAATTACTGGACTGAATGTTCCATCTTCTACATCTAAGTATGCTCTTCTGGTTCTGTTTCTCTTCACTGAACAAAATTATTGCGTTCTGACATGTTGCTCGCAATGCTTTGCAGAAGCCGGAAAACGTAATATTTTTATATTTCAGGACATTTACAGATACTTCTTTATAGTATTAGAATATTTCTTTCAGAATAGAGGCGCACTGAAGAAAACTTGAATGACAAATGACAACTTAAATGAATTATTACAGTGAAATTCTCCATTCAGAATTGGTAATTAAACAAAAACCGAACAAATTTTCATTTTAAATTTATACTTAATTTTAAAATTATTTTCTCGTCAATCTCAGAATTTTGCCGTGTGCTATAGAAACAAATTCGAATAACGTTTTAGGCCCGATAAAGATACATCCTCAATTCTTTATTCGCTAATTTATTATTAATGCTATTAAAATAGGCTAGTGAGTTTAAACGAGCTGTATCAATTGCATTTTGCAAAAATACCGTAACTATTTTACACACTCCTTTTGAGCATGACAGTTCTTAGCTTGTAATTTTAGGAAATGTAATTCATTATCATTTACTTTACTTTCGTCGATTTTTCTCTTATAAATGCAATATTGACACAACGCTCGTAATTGTGTAACATACTTTCATGTACAAGTTATCGGACGTAACTATTTGGTAGAGACGCCGAGACATTCTAATCAAGCCTTCAACAATATGTCCGTTTTGTGATTATCCTACGTAATTTGTACAAATTGTGATCCCACAAATACTAAAAATGGAAGCAGGCTTAAGTTTTGAGTGTTAATGATGATGAGAGAAAACGAAGTAACTAACTGACACGACTAATTTTGTCGATGGTAATATAGTTCCACTATATATTAATAGTTTTACTATATATTATAGGAATATCTTTTCTCGGGTGAATAACGTCTAATATAATCAATGTAACAAAAATTAATATTACTATTTTTTACAGAACTTCGTACAAATTTTCTGTGACTAGAGCGTCTGTTTAAATGACCGTCTGGTCTGCATTCGATATTATGTACGAATTGTCGGCTTAATCGGTCGGCCAATTTTAGAAGACATTCGTTTTCATCCCATAATTCAATTTTTATGCAATACAAGACTAACATGCAATTCGAAAAATCTATTTACACAAACTAAAAAAAAATCCTGTTAAAGCGCTGAACTGCAACCGGATCATCTGCAACAACCACCAGGAGGTTTGTGAAAACTCGAGGCCCCCGCATTCGCTCCCGCTCCGTCCCTTTGATCGCATCGGTGCGTCCGCTCGGGCAGGCAATCACGCAACCGGTGCCCCCATTGCAGATCTTGCTGCGCGCGTCGGGCGTGCCGCCGAACGGCCGCAAGCCCGACGGCGGCGAGCGGAGGCGAGGTGGGCGGCGAGGCGGGCAGGCGGCGGCGAGGCAAGCAGGCGGCAGCCGAGCGCGCGAGCCGAGACGCTTATCGGGCGCGTCGGGCCGGCCAGCGCGTTGTGGCCATCGCAGGGTGCCGCCGCCACCGCCGGCGGCTTCCGGTGCGAAACGCACTGCGAAGCCCGCTCCGACGAGCGGCGCTAGGGGCCTCCGCCGCACCGCCCACGCCCGTCGACACACCACCGCTGCTGCCTCTGCCACCGCCATTGCCGCCGCCGCCGCCATTGCCGCTGCCGCTGCCGCAACCGCCACCGCCGCCGCCGCTGCCGCTACCACTGCCGCCGCGGCCGACGCCGCCTGTGGCTTCCGCGGGGCGTGGCGGGCCGGACGCGAGGCGAAAGAGCGAAGCGTCCCGGTTCTTCCCTTGGGCAACGAACCCTTCCTCGCGAAGGGCAAACTGAAAGTCGGGCGAGCGTGCGCCACCAGTGGGTGGACTGTGTGCACACAGTGAAATGAAACATCACGAACTCTGCCACTATGACATACAGAGTTCTCCTTCCGAAGAGATCCACGTTTTAGCTGCCCCTGCTCTAATGAACGAAGCCGCTTTACCCTCGTTTGCCTTCTCAACGGAGGCACTCTTTTACAACGCCTTTGAGCGATCCATGTTCTGACCCATGGCGTACAAGGATTATTTTTGCTCCACTTAATTTCCTTCGATATTATTGTATCGAGTTTGTTGGGGAAATTAGTTAAATTTTTACAAACTTTCACATGAACTACGTACTTCCCACATCCTTTCACCCATTTTTTAGCGGATTCTCTTGATTTCCACACGAATACCCTATATCCTCAATTTGAATGTTTTGTACATTCTGTTCTGTAATGGAGAACCAGAGAACTTTCCTTGCGACGAATATGCATTTAGATCTTAAAATTCGGAAGCATTGTTGAAAAAAATATTCTCATAGCCGATGCAGAAATTGTATTCACAATGATCAACCCAAGTTCATTTTCGATAGATTCATTTGTGTCAGCCAAATACAAAAATGATGATCTTCTTATTTCCACTGTAGTGGCAATCAAAACTCCACTCCGGACTCTGATTATCACGATTGAAATGAAAATTTTAAATTTTCTGAAAAGTAATTCATCAGAAGATTCTCAATAACTTTTTGCTCTTTTATTTTGGCAAAAATTATACTATTTCTAGATCAGGTTCTTTCTTGCGTTGCTTCATTTATAAGAATTTTTTTGATTCTCAATTAATTTAAATAAAATGGCAGTCGATCCGTTTTCAAAGCAAATTCTTGACTTTGTCTGTATGATGATCATTGCAAATTTGTTCTTCACAATTTGCATAGCGATGTGTCTAATAACAATATATTGCGCAACAGGAAGGACACGTACAAGGATAGTACTAAGCATTCTGCTTTCAGTGTGACGTTCAATGATGTGAACACTTCTAAAAAGTGTTCCATTTTCAAATAATAACATCCACGGCAATCTAAATTCTTGGATGTATGAAGGATACTATACAACAAATACAATCAATAAAATAGACATGTTATATAAATCTTTGGTAAAAGATTAACAAATTCATCCTCGACATCAACATTAAATATTACAAAATAAGTCAAGTAAATGTTGCAATCTGTAATTTTAATGACAAGATTTGTTTTCCCATATCTCTATGTTAAATGTGTAATTGCCTGCTTATGTATTCTCGATAAGTTAGGCTGACAATCTCGACAACAACAATTTCTAATATAGATCGTAAACGTGAAGTGAAATATCGAATTTCTGCATGTATTAAACAAGTGACAAACGATTAACGAAGAGTTCAACAATGTACAATGCTGACGCCAAAAACAGGCAAACTCTGAGGTGGTATCACGGTTGGCACATTGTTAAATTTTTCGGTTGTAACTATTGGCTTAGCTCGCCATTTAAAGGTTCCTTCTGGAGAATACCTTCCTCCAACAAATTTAAGAACTGCACGAAATTCAACTCGCCCTTTACTACCGTACCGACTTTTTTATCCCCATCCTTCGCCACCTCCTCCGCCTTGCCTATTTCCCTGTCTATCTCTTCTTTAATATAATTTTCTTTTTTACTCTCTTCATTCTCTCTTTTCTCGCCATCGCCCTCCAAATTTGCCGCTTGTTAACATTTCTTCTATCCCTTTTCTTTATCGCCTTACTTTCTCGACATTTGCTACTGCTGATCCTTCTGACACTGAAACTCATGCTGAAACTACCCGTCCCCTACCCTGTCCTTTGCGTCTTCCTTCTCCTCTATTTCCTCTTACTTTTCTTATTTTTATATTTCTTCCCTTACTCCTCGCTTGTTGGACTATTGGTTATACGTATTTTTTAGATTCTTGCATTCGAATCCAAAATACTTTGTCACATATTGAGATGTTATTAGATATTTCCTGTTACATTGTATTGCAAAGATTAGAACGATATAGAAGATAAGTGCAAATTGGAATTGCAAATTGACCCTCTAATCCTGTTTTATAAAATGAATATGAATTGCATCAGATTCAGTTTGCATATGAAGAATGTTGACTACCTGGAGAATGCATGCTCACCAAACGTTTTACTTTACTGAATATTAAACGAATAAAAGATTTTAAAACCCAGAATAATAAAAAAAACATTATAAGAGATGAACAAACATCTAAGAAACATTTGTAGAAATCTCAATGAAACAGTGACGTTCCTACACTTCTAAGGAATGGCAGTTGATTGACACTCACGACCTTAGAATGAAAAGGTTCTATCTGACATTTTTGACAAAAATTTGGTTCTGACATGATCAAAATAAACAAAATATTGAAAGAATTATAATTATAAGACTCTACCAAAATATCAAAATGCTTTCCTGGACAATTTCTTTAAAATTGGATGGAACTTTGTCATCCTGAGGTCACACGACATCCACAAAGCACGCAAATGAATATAGGGAAAAGTTGCCTTATTTTGATCAGTTTTGTATTTTTAATTTATTTTCACACACTTACATCCACGAGATTCAGTCGACATCAAGTATTTTAAAACAATCTATGAATTCCCATTATAAAATTTATTATTTAATTAGAAAACAGGGTGAACAATAAACATACTGGCTAGTAAGGTTCGTTTTAATTTTTGTACTTTATGCAGTAATATTTCTTAATATTAGGTTTCGGTTTTTGCACATCGTGTGTAAAACCCGCAATTTACATCTCAGTCCCAGACACAGTTACTTTTGCTTTTCTTTTCCTTGTCACAAATTACAAGAGAACCAGCTAGATTCAACACTATTACTTTACTCTTTGCGATCTTCTGAAGAACAAAAAAATAAACAAAAGAATGTACTGATATTACGCTAAAATATTTTGCCTTGCCTTTCGATTGTTTTAGTTGCTGTTTGTATAAGCTTCTCATTATTTGAACGGCTCTTTATTGTTTTCCAACTAATATCTCAGAGATTTTAGGGCATGAAGTTATTTGTCAATCGTCTTTTCAAACCTGTCCAATTAAGGCAACGATCCAAATTCTGCAACTTTCGCTTAATATACAAGATAGGAATTGTTGCATTCTCAAAAGCAGCAGATTACGATTAACCAATATTTTACAATATTTTCTGATTTTAGCGGACGATTTTACCTCGTGTTCTCGTACCTGATCACACCGTGATACCTCACGGATTTCATCACCATATTATGCATGCTCGGTACTTCAAGACTGAGGTTTTGCCCTCTCGACATGTAACGAATACTGAGAATACAATCTAAAGGTAGATCATTTTAGCAAATATCCGGAGATTCACCTAGAAGGACCAGTGGCTTAATAAATAATGGGTGTGTTGAATGTAGAACAGTTTTTACATCGACCCTATCAATTTATTACATTGATTGGTTTTCCCTATGAATTTTTGAAAATTTATTTTTCTTCTCGTCGTTGCTATATTTCTCTTTTAATTTATTGAGCCTTCTTTGGCCTTTTAGGTCATTGATAATGGATGGCTTCAGCCTTTTAGGCCATCAATGGTTTTTAGTGAAACATGTCAGTGCCGCGTTTGCCACCTTGTTTAATACTTTAAGTGCTTTGTTGCTAATATTATCATGTATTGCTTACATTGGAGTTTTAATTGATAGTTTTGGATATTTTGAACGGAGATAAATTAATTTTCCTTTCTAACTCGTGTCTTGTTTCTCTGTGTCCAGTTATATATAGTTGTTTTAACTGTTTTTATGAGTTGGATTAATGATTCCTGGAAGTAATTGATTAGCTAGAACTTTTGCTTCTCACCTTCTCTACATACAGTTCCTGTAATGCTTTTTAAAACTGATATTTCTGATCCACTTTACCAATTCGTTTGATAGAGCACGATAGAAGTCTGTAGTTAAGATGCATTTGTATTAACGTTAGGAAGTGGATACATATGTATTTCATGTATTCATACGTATATATTTACGATAACTGGACAACTTGAACTTTTTTTTTCAAGATATTCTGAGACTATTAAGCCTTTTTTTATTTTACTTATTTTGGTATAAACACACATTTTTACATTTTTTATCATCACTCCATGTTTTACATTATTTGTTATATTTTTATGATTCAATAATCTTCTATGTGGTGTATTACACGAAAAGAGTTTTTTTCTAATGCATTTCCTTACATGGTGACGGCTGGAATTTGTTTTATACAAAAATGATTCATCTAACGTGCCTACCTCATGCACTTCATAGAGTTGCCAAAACTGTGAGAAATCAACTTCCTAATGTCGATGCATTGATATTGTCGGAAAAAAATTGAAATACATGTACAAATTTTCAATTTTTTATTACATAAAAATCCTCTCCCTATTTATAATGTTTTGATATTTAAAATAACGGAATTGAAATAGTCTAGTTTTAATTATTCTGGAAATTTTGTTTCATTCTAAAGATGTCTAAAAGTCAGGTCATCCGGCTGTTTGAGAAATTCGCCTTAGTCTATTCCTGGTTTTAATTAGTTTTAAATTTTTAAAGTTATTAGTTTTCTAGTTTTAATAGTGAAGTGATTTTGTGGCTTTGATTGTTTTCTGAACGGATTGAATTTTTTTTTTAACTTGATCAAGTTCGTCATTTGTTTATAAGCTTGTTGCTTAATTTGTTATATTATGTATTCAATGTTGTGGCATACTCCACTTTCTGCAAGTGATTCCGGAATTTCCTCCAGCGTAACTAAATTCTTTAATTATTAGGTTTTCGTTATGTGTAACACGATACCTCGTTACTTTCACAGAATTTCTTGAAGCTTCTAGTGTTTTCCGTATTTGTTAAATAAAACATGATACCATTTTGTTGCGATCTAGTTGTAAACTCGTTATCGGTTCCTGACTTCACATCTAATAATCGTTTGCAGTCTTTACCTAGGGCATATAGGGAAATCATTGATCGTTCTAGTGAATCTTCTCTCTGAGCACATACTTGAATAACCTCAGGAAGTTGTATATTGCGAATCTATTATTCTTCATTTTTTTATCAAGTTCTTTTTTATAACAGTTGATCCTTTACTTAGAACGTTTTGTTGATGGGGTTTGATACGGACTATTAATATTTGGTGATACAGAATATTGCATCTGTGGAAGTATGGAAACGGTTGATGCTATCGTAGCTCTTGAGAATTACACTTTGATGTCAGAATTATTTAACACTTGAATGAAAAAATAAGTAAATACGGAATTACACATTTTGTGTTAATTTCAGCAGTTAACTCAAAGGCATTTTAATTTAAAGGATTGAGTGTGTTGCGAATTAACAATTTCTCTGTCATTCTTAGCATAATAGTCCAAGAAAATTCCCTTTTCGATTTGGCCCAAATTCCCCCCTCCCCTCATTTGAATAATAAATAACTGTGGTTAGCTTGTTCAAGAAAATAATTTTTGCTCACTTTAAATTACGACTAATTTTTCTTCTTCAAAATTATGCATTAAAGAAAACACTATGATGCGAGAAGTTTATACTATTCCGGCCTACAGAATTAAAAATACGCCAAATTTATGAGATGAAGATGTTAACTTGCATAACTAGTGGCCAGATTTAAATACAAATCCACTTGTTTCCTGAAGTCAGAAAGTTTGCTCACTTGGTTTACATATGACACATTTCCAATCATTAAAACATGATTTTATGAAGCATGTAATGCATGTTTTGACTGTTTTGTTCATAAACACCGTATTTCTGCAAACTTATCATTCTTAGGCATATTTTCTTTTAAAGCGTTAGAGTTACATTTATTTCTACTTACTTTAATTTGTACAATAATATTCAATTTTGTGAACTAAATTTATATTTACGATGTTCATTGACGCTAATATCAGTTTTTTGTATCTGCATTATACAAGATATTTCATTGGGAAATAACAATATTTTCAAGTAAAATCCTATCTTGACAGTTGACAATGCTACTGACTTGCAATGCCTCCAATCCAACTCATCCCAAAAAATACAGCAAAATCGGATGACAAATAGAAATGATTACCCTTTTCACGGCACGAACGGTAATATACTAATTTATAGCAACATTTTAATGCATATTTTCGAAGTTTTTAATGCGTAAATGCATACGTATTTAATGCGTTATTAAAGCATCTGCCTTCAGTCCCTAATTACAACGTACACAACGTTTTGGGTGCTGTTTGTCACACCTTTTTAAGTGCACATAAAACGAAAGTAATCATCTCACATTCATAAAAATCGCATAGATGTAAGATAAAATATTAAAACAATGGTAGCCTCGGCGTCTAGCAGTTGGAACACATAAAATGTTGTTCTTTTTATATTGATAGTATAGAGAGTTAGTTCTTTGAATGTGAAACGGAACCTCAAATCATAAAAGAATGGTTTTTGATTGACAGGGTATTTCCAGAAATGCAGTTATAACCAAAGTAGCAGCAGAATAAATTCTGGAGAAGTACTTAACTGAAAATTATTTAATATTATTCAACTCTATCAGCCACAATATATTTTACAAAATCTTTGCTATATTTGCGCACCTGAAATTCTCTGCAATGTTTCTTGGCAGTACGCACCGAAACAATTTCAAAGATGTACTCACCACCGTTTCATTTTTTAAAGAATCTGTAGTAAAATATCTGTAGTGTATATATATATATATATATGTGTGTGTATATGTATATATATATATATATGTATATGTATATATATATGTGTGTGTATATGTATATATATATATGTATATGTATATATATATGTATATATATATATATATATATATATATATATATATATATATATATATATATATATATATGCGTGTGTGTGTGTGTGTGTGCAAAAAAATATACAACGGTGAACAAACACATGAAATTCAGTACCAATGACATTTTTAATTCGATCCATTAATGAAGATTTGTTTTGCATTCACAATAAAAAATATCGGGTGATAATATCTTCATTTTCACAACAAAAAATTCTATTAGTGATTGTAATTCTTCAAATATAAAGTTCTTACCTCCTTGGCCATGCCTTCCTTTTTCTTTCTGAAATCTTTTGAATTCGAAAATACGCAGTTCCTACTCGTCAATAACGTTTTTTTTCTTGCATTCCCGACTCCTTTTGTAACATTTTATTTTCCCCGCTAACCAGCACATTCTGCTCATAGGAAACTTCCTTACGATTCTTTCGTACAACTGTTATTGTCGATCGCTATGCTTTACAGTACTAACATTCTTTATATCCTTTGTTTTCTAATACCGTACACTATGTATCTTTCTTCATATAGGTTATTGATGACACGAGTTTCAGTCTTATTGCTACTGATACTAAAAACAGTTTCTTTTACTTCTTTTATTTTGGCACACTTTCAGCTAAAACTGTGTATTATTGCGGCCCGTAGTATATATCACTAGCTCGCAACAATCGGCGTTCCACCAGTCATGAATGCAATGTGTTCATGTGCAGGCAAAAGTGAATTTATTAAAACCATTTGCTCAAATACTCTGAGATTCATTGCAATATATTGTAAACACTTTCTCTATTAATACGATGGCGCGGTGTATGGGCTTCGGTTACAAAATTTTAAAAAATCGCCAGATACCTGATCGTGACTTCCAAATTCGAACCTTTGAGAAGTAGAGGCATGACATCAATTGTCAAACACACACACAAAATAATGTCATATTTATATTACCAATTTTTCATAAAGAGTTTATTCAACTTAGCAAATTTCATAGCAATGGTTCATGAAATTGAATTGATTTCTATTCGTAGTACGTTGATAGAACAGATATTTTTTCTTAATTTCAGCATCTTACATTACTTGGCCACAAAAAAAATTTACTATATAGAAAATTAAATTTAGTAGATCGTGTTAGTAGAGTGTAAATTTGTAATTGTACTCCATTGTAAATAGTAAAATATAGTTAGTAAAACATATAAACAAAAATTAAACGAATGTTATTCTCGTATCGTAATAGCATCCAGCATTAACAATAATGTATATATTCATCTATGTAAACTAAAATAAAAAAAATAGAATTGTAGTTTATTGTGTAGGTTGTTAAATTTGCGTGTATCTAAGAATATAGATCTTTCTGCTGCGGCTACCTAAGAAAATGTGACATTGGTTTCGTTTTCTCAATATTTGTTGATTCAAAATGTGTATTAATGTAGGAATCTACAAAACAAATTGCTTAGGTTTGTTCAATATTTCTTATACAAATATTTGTGCCTGAAAAATACTCACTGCTAATTGTTGTATAGAATTGTAATGTTACAAGCATAAAAATATTCATGGAAAAATAACTTGTAGTGTCCGTTATAACTGTACACTTTGTATGTTCATATTCTCTAGTTTTCATTTTATTTAAATTAATATATTAATAAAAAACTGAATACTTCATATGGAAGGGCCACAGTCTTCATTTAAACTAAAGAATGTGTGCGTCAGCATCCATAAAAACTACGTGAAGAGAAATTCTCAATTTACTCTCTGTAACTTTCTATGGCAACGTAATACATCACTACAATAATACCAGACATCCTACTATAATATACATGTAAACAGTTACAATGGAATATAGTTTCTTACTACTTTTCTTTTAACCAGGAAAATAATTTCTTTAACTTCACTATAAGATAATAATGTCATGATGCTCTGCAACATCTTTCTCAGGGGTTCCTGAAGGGACTGATTTTTGCTAATACCCTATAACTGAGACGAAATAAAACCCATTGCCTGGTAACCGTGCGCTAGGGGTGGAGTTCACCTTTAAAACAAGCGTGCAAATCGACTCCAGGAAATGAGTCGAATGTCCTAAATCCACAATAATCAATGCTGAAACAAAATATTTTCTCAACAAACTTCTTCAAAAGGAGTATTGAGTAATTATACGCCAATGACAATAAACATGTTAGTGGCCCACAACACATGTATAGTACCGTTCTTTATTACAAATTATATATATTTACTTGTGAAATATGAGTACTCAAATGTATCTTACATCAGTAGTTTATTAGATACGGTAGTTCATTAGAAATGTTATAAGAAAAATGTTATTAGTGTAGATGTTATTAATAAAACTGTTATTGGAAAAATGGAAATCAAACATTAAATTCCTTCCTAAAGTAGAAGTTAGGAGAATTCTCTAATCATAATTAATTCAGATAAACGAACACTCATTACAAATACTTTTACGATAATTTTATCCTTACATGGTGGTGGTGTTTAGATGACACAATATTTAAATATAAGACTCAATATAATATAAGTGCACAAAATGCGGTATATTCGTAGATGTTAATAACAATTAGAGAGAAAAATTATTATGATAGTATTAGTCGCAGTAAAAAAAAGAATTTAGAGTTCCATTGAGATTTCTCTAAATTCAAGTCTGTAAGAGCATCCAAAGAACCCAAAAAAGTAGCTGTTAGAGTCATATAATAATAACAATAAGAATAATAATTTAATTTGATCCAATATATTAGTGTTCTGCATTGTACGTAATGGAGTAAGAAAATATCTAACAATTGTTGAATATATATTTCATTAATTCTATTCTATTTACTGTTGGAGTACAAACTCGATGTTTCATCTAATATAGTTTTACATAATCTTCAAAGTAACAGATTTCTGTCATATTTCATGAAAAGAAAAGAAAATAGGTAATGAATACATTTTATAATAGGATTAATTATAGATATAGTTTTGTCTCTAAGTAAGCGAATAAGCAACCATTTCCCTTGAAATGGTGTGATTCAATAGGAAAGGTTACGTAATTTACGCTACATGTGTAATTATGTCGTAGAGAGTGAATTGCTGTTTGTGTATTGTAGTATTAAGCACATTAAAAATTGATGTTTCATGAATAATTCCAGATTAACTATAAACAAACAAATGTTAGATGTTAAATTATGAGTGTAAAAATTAGATAATCAATACTGTGGTAGAAATAAATGTATATAAAACGAATAATCCAACCATTTCCCTTTGCTATGATGGAATAAGAAAGGCCTAGTATTTATTTGCCCGAATTCTGTATTATATAGGGACACCATAATACTGTCGTGTATTGTATTAAAAATAGTATATAAATCATATTATAAGTAAAGTATTGTATATAAGTAAGTAAATGTATGTTGTATATTTTATGGCACGTTATGCACCCGTGCTAAATTAGAGTTAATGTAAAGGTAATGTAAAAGTACAGGTAACTCAAACTAAGCTATGGAACTTCCTTCAGTACAGCATTATTACACCTCCTACATAGAAAAATAACCGAATGATGAATTCTCTTTGTATATAACAAAGACATAAGAAAATTAACCAACACTATTATTCGAAAGATGATATAATACACTTAGAAGATAGAAATTCTGAAAAAACAGCATAGGCTGTAGACAACTGAAATGTTACATTTACTCATTCAACACAATAAAGGATATTAACTTGAAATTACATGAAAACTTTAAATCAATTGCATAAAAATATCAATAAAGGTTATGATTATTCAAAATAATCACACCGTACATAAAATATGAGTCGACATTTTCATAGAGTAGGCCTAACCAAATTTTCATTTAAAAAACTTCTAATGTTACATTTTTTATTATAAGTTCTAGCAGTGTTTTTCAATTCTTCCAAACTATGAAATCATTCATTTTGTATTGTAAATTAACCAGATTAAAGAATCCAAGTCACAAATATTAATTAATTATTATTTGAATCGATTAATTTCGTATATTTACTATTTGAGTGTATTGTATATAACAAAAACATAAGAAAATTAACCAACACTATTATTCGAAAAATGATATAATACCCTTAGAAGATAGAAATTTTGAAGAAACTGCATAGGCTGTAGAAAGGGTTTTCGTAGACCCGCAACGAAGGCCAGATTTGCAGACATGCAAAATAAGTAGTTTTGTGGGGGCACCTTCCTTGGGAAGCTCGACGCCGCGGAAAAAAATCGAAGAATATCATAAGAAATAATTTGGTTATCAAATGTCTACTGAATAGAGAAGCTTGTATTTAAATTTTTTTTAAAAAATTGATGCGATAATGAATTAAACATGAATTTGTAGACAACAAATTAAAAATGTACCTAAATACAAAATATGATACTTTTCAATTATTTAAGCATTTTTTAAATTTTCATTTGTAATTGTACAAAAACAAATTCTTTTAGATCTTTTTGTGGTGAAGAAATATTTTTCCGCAGGATATTCACACCACGTTTTTGTGTTGGGAAGCTCCGCAGAGCCTAAATGCTGCCCTGCCCGCAAATAAAACAAGAGTGTTTAGCGGCCAATAAAAGCAGGCCATTTCGCATTCGATTTGCGATTTTTGACAATACCGAGGTCCATACACGCCATTGTAAAAGTAATAGAAGGACACCAGTTAATATAATAGCAAAAACAACCGTGTTTTCTTTAGTTAGCCCACTTTCTTATTTCCAATGTTGTAATTCCAAAGTTTTAGAGTAGAAAAGGAGCAGAAACCAAATTTTTCGATCAAATTTACACTCGCAGATGATGCGCAGAGAAATTGTGACATGTTTCTGCAACTTGGATCTTTCCTGGATAGTTTTTCTTACTACATATATCTTAGAAATAGAAAAGTTATTAGTAGTAAATCTGCT
The DNA here is from genome assembly GCA_038098605.1 of Gryllus longicercus. Taxonomy (NCBI): domain Eukaryota; kingdom Metazoa; phylum Arthropoda; class Insecta; order Orthoptera; family Gryllidae; genus Gryllus; species Gryllus longicercus. Next base: position 377,350 of record JAZDUA010000797.1, read on the forward strand.
TATGAATTTATCCGCGGCGGAACGTAAATTTCTAATGGCTCTTGTCCTTCGGCGTATAATAAGCCTTTCGTCAAAAGTAAGCCATACACTATTAAGTTTTTGTCTACCCAAATCTGCCCAGGAATAACAAAAAATGCATTTTGATTTTTGTTGTTTAGAAAACCTTCTTGACTTCCATTTAATTCTTGAAACCATTTTAATTGCGAATATTTAGTTTTTGAGATACAATATCTTTTTTCTGAGCTTCTCTGTAAGTACCGAAAAGGAATAACATTTTGAGCTTTTTATTGGTTGGTACTCGGTAGTCAATTTTGTATAAAAATATATCAAAATTTGCACAGGAGTTTTACTTGACGTAAAAAGTTATTTTATATAATTATTTTTTTCTTACATTATGCACTATTTCATTATGTATGAAATAACAGAAGTATATTTTTCACTAAAAAATTCACTTTCTTTATTTGATTTATAACTTTTAGCATAGAAGAATTCATGTGTGGAATTGTCCGCCAGTTTAGGATGTGTTTTTATGCTTGGGTGTAAGAATAATCATCTCATAAAACTCAATTTTTTATTCTCATAACCATTAAAATTTATTTTATACATCCTGCAATTTTATTTTTAATTTTCTTGATTTGTTGATAACGGCTTTTTATTTAGTTTAGTATATTTTGCATCCTTTATTCTAAAACAATCAATTTTCATTACTTGGACTTGTAGCATTTTAAACCTCTCATATATACTTCAAAAACTGTTACTGCTCAACGTCTCGGGAATACATGTTCACTTCTTCAGTTTTTACATACGCGTGAAGACGGGAACAAAATGTATTCCCGAAACGTTGTGCAAACACAAAGTTTTTGAACTGTGTACACGAGTTTTTAAACTTATATATGTGATGAAAACTGACTCTCTACGAACAAAAAAGGTATGAAATAAAAAAATATATTGATTTTGTTGTTATTACGAAGAATGTAACGTTCTTTTCTGACTTCTACAAAAATATTATTACTGAAAAATGCTATTTAACATTTTCATTGTTTGAGTGGAAGTTAACAACAGAAGTATTATACATTTCTCGCATCTTAGTCACAATTTTTTTTGTTTAATAACATATTTGTAAATAAATTACGTCAATCACGTCCAACTGGTCAGCTAGTTCTGAAAAAAATATTCACGTTTGTGCTACGCTGTGTTTATCGTCCTAATTCCATACTCCTTCGGGTAACTTCTTCAGGTAATCTATGTGGTACGAGTAATATTGAACTAATATTAAAATATGTTATATACCACCTGCCAAAAGGTAGGATGTACAGTACAAAGGAATCGAAAACAAAATCTGACACTGCGAACCACTGTCACGTCGTCAGGGGTTGAGAACGTACAAAATTTTTACACTAACCAAACGAGGCCTATCGAGTCGGAAGGGGTAACCGAAGCTTTTGACAAGGAAAAGCTTCCTCGAAGCGATCGTGGTTCCTAATTTATGATTCATAATTTGTGAACGCAATACATCATCAGTCTATTAGAAAATTTACTTGCAAAATGTATCACAAAAATATGACCACTTATTTGGAATTTTGTATTTCTCTTACTCTTGTTGACATTCACCCAGGGGCTCTCACCTTGAGAGCACGTGCGTAGCGACCACGGGTTCCTGAGCTGTGCCTGGCAGTTCTTCCGTTTCTTGTGCCAGGCACCTATCTACATACTTCCCTTGCTGGTCGCTCTAGACAACTCTTCAATTTTCGACTCCGCGCATTTTCAATCCTTAACGTGCGAAAGTCCTCTCTCCAATCTTACTTAGACGCTTTATCTGTCATGGCCTAGAAGACCCTTCTCAAATAACAAAAAAACACCAAAAAAATAGAAATTTAGAAAAATAGAAACTTCAAATCATTCATTCATATGACTGAAATATTAATCGGCCAAAGCCAAAAGAATGAAGTGCAAACATCATGCAAATAATGTTAAATACACACACGATAAATAACACAAAGCTGAAATATATCACAGTTAAACCATCATTATTTCAATTCTATGATTTGATAGTTGTTAACATATTGCCCAATTAAAAACACTCTTATAAGGAAGGCATATACAAAAGCTTAGATAGCCACAACCATCTTGAAAGAAAGTAGATCAGGATATGAAGAATATTTCCAGGAAAAAGAACTGTGCCAAATGATACTGCGATTGGCCGTTTTCTTGTTAATTTATAATAGCAGAAAGTATCTAAAAATGTCCCACAATATTTATTCAAAAGACTACGTTTTTGTCTTGGTTCAAGGTTGGTTTTGTCTTGGTTAATTCTTTTTTATTCTCGAGTGTAATTTTTATTTATGTGCTAAGATGACATTCACATTTCAGGAGTCGCTATTCAAGACCACCTACTTAATGCATGTGTGAAATAATTTAGATTCATTTTACTTAAATGATGACGCCAGCTGAATTTACGGCTTTTGTACTTTCGTAATTGAAATGTATCCTTCGCCAACACCTCCATATTGTAGTGCGTCGCCTTGTTCCGAGTGAGAGACGCATGGCCAGTAGGGGCAGACATTTGTAAGGTTTCGAATAGAACGCGGATCCTCTCTTGCGATCATGCATATATGTTAAATCTTTGCCTTTATTTTGCTCTCTTCCCTGAATATGCATTCTGGGTTTTTTATGTAATGTTCGTGACAAACATTTTGGGTCCATATTTTTAACGCAGCTTTTTAATATATTATTTTTATTTCTCTCCTTATTTCTCTCCTCTTTTTGTTTCTCTGTTTGGATGGTTTCCTCTCTCCCCCGAACCTTTCCATGTTTTAATAATTCGTTATTGGATATTCTTTTTTTTATCTTGATAAAATTCCTGTTTAAGCATGGATTATTACAATAATTTCCTTTAAGATATAGTAGCTATTCAAAAGACTTCACTTAGCATCATGGAAATGTTTTCTTTTGTTAGTCGTTCAAGTATCAATTTGGAATTTGTTAGGAAAGCAAAACAATTTCGAAATTAAAACTATGATCTCTTTTGTCCTCAGTAGCTTTCTTACAAGAGATTTTCTAGAAAATATATATTTTAATATAGATTTTCTGGGTTGGTACTTCTACCGATTTGAATATTTTCGTAATTGTTTCAAAGTTTTAATAGCCAATTAATGACAGTGAAAGTGGTTCATATTTATTTTAAAATACATTGAACACGTTGCTCAAATATTTTTTAAAATTATGAATTGTTATTTTCCTTCACTCCACTTCTTTATAATTTTTTAAAGCTTAATATCTTCGGTGACATTACAGACAATTTCTAACTAGAAAGAATTCTCTTGAAATATTTTTTAATGTTATATCCTAAAAAAATCTGCAGAACATTACTTTACCAGTAAATGTACCACAAATATAATTTTATTAAGTGAATGCACGAACGAGAAACACTCTTAGAGAAATCTTTCACCTTTCACCCAATTACAGAGCTTTAAATACAAGAAAAGTAAAGATTTTACAAATATATTTAAACGTAAATTTAAAGGTATATTCGTTTTTTATCTATTTAGAATAAATATAAATCGAGTTTATGCTTAACGTGCATTTTCAAGGCGAGGAATGTTTATCTGTTTATTATTTATTTACAAAGCTTTGAAAAAACGTTAGAAATTCTGCTATGTTCTATGCTTTTTTTTAATTTCACAAAGGAAGTTTGCCATAACCATAAAGTGTTAAAATGGGATCTGTCAATTGAAAGCATATGCTTTTACACATTTTTTAAGTAAATTGAAATGCATCCGAATGGTATCATATTATTTCTTATAATTAAATACAGTTTTATTATTTTTTTTATCTTCATGTATCGGAAAGATATTTGTACACAGAAATTAATTGCATTTTCCTTCGTATTTCCTTTATATTATTCTTGATCTTTACCGTTATTTCAGGTTAAGGTGTATGATTTTATCTTTGCAAACGGCTGTTTTTTGGCGATTTTTACAATTCCTGAAGTCCATTGTTGAGATATTTACGAATGGAAATAAGTTCTTAACATTCGAGACCAAAATAAAGGGGGAAATTGAGATTTCAGAGATGAATACACGAAGAGAGTGGTTTTGTTGAAGGTTATGGCTTAGGCAAAACATAAAGCGAATGTCCTTCACATGATAGTGGAACTCAAAGCAAGAATATTTTAAGCTACTCACCAACGATCTTTTAATTGCTATTATTTGCATATCGTATATTATATCGTATTATTTCATTCTTTACTGATTTTTTGAGGAAAATTAAGTTTATCGAATTATTTAATTCAAATATTATATTTTTAATATTATTGATAAACTTTTTATCGTATGTGGTAACTTTAAATTTACCATAAGTTCATTACAGCAACTCATAATGAGAGAAGGAATCAGAGAGCGAATGCTGAAATAAAAGAAGCTGAAATATAAAAAAACTGAAATACAGGAATCATGACAATAAGAGAAAATGCTGAAAATAACTTTGTGCAAACCGATATTTCATAACATATTTTAATGTTAGTCAATCCGTTTATCAAATTCACGTTCTCAAATATTTTTCTGTCACGTCCGTTTTCATTTCCAAGTTTGTTCTACCGTTTGTAATACAACGGCCAGGAGACAACAGTTTTTCTGGCGTGTTTATTTCAGTCAACTGTGGGTCCTCTGGAATAAAAAAATTAATTTAAAATGTTGGATAATATACAAGTATTGTACTTTTGAAAATAAAGGGACCCTTATCCCGGTGAAACATGTACCTGAATACAATCGATATTATCATTCACAAAATGATATTATCACTCATAAAAATTCCAATAAAACCCCAAAAAAAAAGAAATGTTTTGCACTACCTCAGTTCTAGTTGCTTTGCATTCATGTCGCTTTTCTAATTTTGTTGTAAAAATTAAAATACGTGTCGTAAACAATATCTTGCTAAAGTAATCGAAAACAGAATTTATCTGTACTCTCTATTTATCTGTAGCGTAAACCACGGTAAATGACATTCCTACTTAATCTATAAACAAAAATATATTATAGTGATACTCCACAAAAATACTAGTGTATTGTCTTCAGCAATTGAATTTTATCATGGGTTAATATTTTCATTTCATTATTATATATATTCATTTGCTTCTGTGGTGATTAATGTTTTTATGACGTTTGTCTTCTTGAATGAGGCATGTTACTATATGGTTTGCAACGCTCAGATAACTGTTCTTATACTAATTCTTTCATGAAGAATCACATTGCGATTGTGAACGAGACCCAAGATATATTAATAATCATATTAGTATTATGATTTGCTTTTCATTATTAAACTTTTTATAAGCATCCAAAACAATTAATTTGGCAAATATTATTGGCTTATTATTATTATTATTATTATTATTATTATTATTATTATTATTATTATTATTATTATTATTATTATTATTATTATTAACTTCAAATGTTCGGTATTTTTCGTGGAATAATCATTATATGTAAATGTCCAATACTTTCATTCATGAGTTGGTCGCCTTAAAGATGCTATTACTAAATTTGCCAAACCGCAATGTTACTTTTGATAATTTACTACACTACTTGAATCTACGTGTATCTGGATTATAGTGAATTCATATTATTAGTCTTAAGTTGTACTCAAACAGTGCATAATTATTTTGATTTGCGTACGTATTTGATGAAAATATATCCGTTGCCTGTAACCTAGATGTTAGTTCACTCGTAGAAGAGTATAAAAATATAGAATATAATTCAAAAGTTTGTGTTTAAAATATGTATTATATATGAATTATAAATGTAAACCATATAATTCACTTTAATAATACCTGTAATTATTGACTCACAAACTTTGATCCCTTGACAAGTGTTAGTATATTAATATTTAATTATAACATAAAATACACCATTGTCATGTCATTCCCGTTACCATTACCTTTTATTGATCTCAAATTTCGTATATCTATAGTTGACTTCATGGCACTAAAATAGACTCACTGTTGCTTCTGTTTGAAACAATTGATCACGTAGCAAATGGAATTAAGTGTTACTGGACGGCATTTCATTCAACAATGTACACGGACTCAACCATTTTACAGTATATCCCGAAATATATCTCTCCTATTGACATCTATTTCCGAAAATATTTGTGGCACCAAAGCTGACGAAATAGTATTATACAATATGTAATGTATCAGTAAAGGCCATTTAATATCATCTAATAATATTTAAGTACAAAATAAAACTTAGCTGTAGCGCTCAGATGAAGCAGGCCGTTAATTTGAATTTTAAAAGATGTGATCAGAGAAGGTAAAAATGAATTGTTGATAGTTACTTACATTTATTTGTTCCAAAAGGCGTTATGTTTTCAGTAGCGATAATGAAACAGATACGAAAGTTTTAAAAAATTCCAAAGGTTGGCTTAAGTAAGAAAATTTAAAAAAAAACAGAAAAGATTTTGTCGGGGCGGAAATATCTCAGACATGTAGAAATTCGCGAATTCATAAATAATAAAGAATGTAATATGTAGTAATTAAGTCAAACTATTAAAATATTGCGACATGCTTACAGTACTGATTTATGAGCAATCGACGTGTATATATATATATATATATATATATATATATATATATATATATATAATTTCTTATCGTACACGTATTTCCATAGTCCGTGTGATTTTGTGGGAGAGAGAAATGAATTAAATTCGTTATTAAAATAATCGTCTTAAAAAATGAATATTTTAATTGCAGGGAAAATCAAAATCAAAACTAAACGCATCTTTCATTCAATCTTTTCGTACTTTTACCGAGTTAAACGTCTTACGAGCGCAGAGTTGTCGCGCCAATATAAAGCACTGTTAACTTTATTTTCCATGCACGTACCAACTCGTATTTTTTTCAATAAATAATATCGTTATTACCGGATTTAAATATACTGTTTGTGTATGATCTTTTTCTTAATATTTTAATAACCAATTTTCATATTTATACTTGAAGTGCAATAATTTTCTAAATTCATATTTAAAAAAACCTTTACTTTCACATTGATGTATTACAGAATATATTATTATTTTACAATCCATAATAATTCAATAATATTGATGTTAATATATTTCCAACACTTCATAAATATTGCAGGATCGGTTTAGAAAAATTGTTGTTTATCTTTATTCTAAAATATTCAATAGACGGATATGAATATCCATATGTATTCTTTGTCTTGCAGAGATAAATGTACACATGTATCTCTTAGAGATAAACACGCACCAGATGCGTTTTCAAAAATATGACGAGTCCATTTCACAAACGCGAGTGTATTTCTATGTTTTGTCCTCCAGAGAAACTATTTACCTTAAAAAGAACAATGATATTTATATCCTAAAATTGTAATGCAATTTAAGAACAACATTAAGAATTGTTTAACGCTAGTTAAGCAACCGTTCATATGCGAAAAGGAATTTGATTGAGGAACTAGATTCATTAGACATTTTCCTTCTTTGCGTGGACTAGTTCTCAAAACATTACATCTCATGCCACGAATAATTTTAAACGAAAACTTTCGGCGGCATTGACCTGAGTATAAAAACGTGGAATAGAAAAACAACAATTATCGAGTATAGACAGATAAAATCCGTCATTGCTGAAATAATTTATGTATCATTGCATAAAATATGAGATAATACCGTGGTAAGACGCCACAAATGTTACAGTATTAAATAAATTATATTTGACTGCTTTAGAAATATTATTTTACATTATTATTTTCTTAATAACAAATCTTATCTACCACACACTAAAATTTCATCAAAATTAACATGACACGCCCTGGTTTTCAGTTCATATTTTTTAAATAAATATAATAAATAAATAAGTAAATAAATAACCAAATAAATAAATAAAATAAAATAAGAACATCATTTAGAGAATAGCAGCGAACTGCCACGAGAATATTATGTACGCTCTTGTTGCCCTCCCCTCTTACCTGTTGTCTAGTTTGTGCAAGAAAAATAACGAAAACAAAACATTTTTGAGCCACACCGTACAAATAGCTTCTACATTTTTTTAAATCGATTGAAAAGATATTATGATGTATTGAAAACTTGGAAATGGAAACATGTAACGTCAGATTACAGATATTATGAGCTCTACTTTTTGTATTTGTGTTCTCCAATCTAGTGAATCTCTCTGAAAAATCAATAGGTTATTTTGTGACAGTATGAATTCCTTAAGATCAGAGAAGGCGTTCCAGAATAATTAAGCTCCAATTATGGGAGAAAAATAGGTAGTATGGCTACACCAACCACCTCAAAAAATAATGTTACTGTATACATTTTCATAACGACCAATGAACCGATTTAATTACTACTTGTTACGTGTTAGGTGACTGACATATATGGCAGTAAATCGATTGTAGAGGCTTAGGTATATAATTGTGGCTGTAAATAAGTCGTACCGTGAATGTGGAAGGTTTGACGAATTTCTTAGATCGAGTGTCATTGACTTGAAACGATGAATGCTATGAGTAAAATAAAAAGGTTTCCGGTGATTTTGTTGTGATTTTCAGTAACTTCTGGCGAAAATCAGGAATTATTTTCTACCTTCCACGACACACAACTAAAGATGACAACAAAGACATCGTGAGCTTCGTTATTAGTTCGAAAGTTGCGACAACGAATTCCTCTCAACTTCCAGTACACATCTACATCACACGTGATCTACTATCATTGATAATATAAGACAGTGAGTGACAAACAATTGGTGTAGTACGAGTTTTTTTTAGGTTCGTTCGCACCCGAGATTAAAACTACAGTGGAAATCAATGTGTTTTATTTTATCTAAGTTTTATTTAGAACATTTAGGTTCACCGTCCAGCTACTTCTGTACATACTTGCCGCTCCGACACAGAAATTTGTCGTAGAGTGCTACCAACTTTCCAATACCGTCGTCATAGAAGTCAGCCTCCTGATCTTTCAGCCAATTTTCTACGCCGGTCTACAGCTCGTTGTATGGGCCAAAATGCGGTCTTCCTAATCATAATTTCATATGAGTAGAGCCCAGAAGTTTGGCAAAATGCCTTTTTGTTATTGTACTATTCATGACTGTTAACGACCGGAGTAACTTAAATGTACTTCTGGAGTTGTGTCAGTAGATTTCTATTTTGCCTTTTTTTTGCCTATTTTAGCTTCTGATGCCTTTTTCAGACATATTGCCTATTTTTTGCCTTTTTCTGCCATATTGCCTTATTTTTGCTGCCTTTTTCTCATTATTAGTATATTATCGTTTTGGCTTTTTTGCCTATTTTAGCATCTGATACCTTTTTCTATTTTGCTTTATTTTTGCCTTTTCCTCATTATGTTCCTTATTTTTTTAACACCGATCGTGAAGAACTTGGATATACGCAAGCCTGGACAACTCGAAGGCGCAGTCGTGTTTTGTCTTTCTGTGGAAGCAGACGCTGTGATAAAAATCGAAACGAAAAAGAATGATGATACCAATCAAAATTTTTGATATTATTCATTGATGACGTCAAACTTAGTTCGCTCACGAGCAATCCCATTCTTCTTTTGACTATAACTACAGTACCTTTTGCGACAGCTCTCTGTGTATAATATACCCTTCTCAGTGTTGGCGATAACACAAGTGTGAAGAACGAAAAATATAATTCCGTTTTCACTGATGGCATTTTAGAATACAAAAGGGAGTTCACAATAGCAATTTGAAGAGACAGCTTCGCGAGAAAAAGAAATTCGTAGCTATCATACCACGTGGCGCATGGTCATGAGGAATTAAAGATTACAAAGGAAAGCGTTTTCTTACACGTGAAGCGCTAATCCCTCCTCATTATTCTGAAACATTTACGCTCTACTAACTCTGCAACTACGCACTAACGGAAACATTTCGTAATTACAATATTTTTGCCCATTTCTGTATGGTGTTTAACCTAGAAGATTCGTCATTGAAAGAAAGTCTTTCCAAATCAGTTCGACTTACCCCATTTAGAGCACAGATTGAGTCAACGAAGCTGACTATGTCCTTTCGCTTCCGGACAGTAAATATATTTTACTACCCTCCAAACCTGTCGCTGATTTATGTGCTTATTGACGGTACAAATTATTATTATTATTATTATTATTATTATTATTATTATTATTAGAGACAAAATATTGACATAATAGATTATCACTGTATATTGCTAAAGTATGAAAAAATATGTCGCCATTATGCACAATGACTGAGAATAGAAGTTTTAGTGTTATCTAGAATTGTGTATTAAGTTCACATCGTTAGTTTTATGTAGCAAATGCAAAGAGTTAGTCCTCACAATGAATAGTGCACGGTTCATTTTCTTGATTGCAATCAATAGTCGCCTTTATTTTAATGATTTTCATACATGGAGAAATCATTAAGAGCGAAGTTTGGCCCGGGAGAGTGGTGGCTCCTTTGGGTAAACAAGGTAGGCCGTGAACACGAAGTCTGATGAATATATAGTACTAGTTTAATACATTTCAGACAAAATGCATTTTAAATGACTCATACAGTTTGTGCAAGTATTTTCATCTGCAAAAATAAAATGGACATTTCGTGACCAAGCCACGAGCTACATTCACAGTCCAAGCGTTTCATTATACAAACCTTCGCGATCCGATCTATTTTCTTTTCTCCAGCATGAACTCGTGATTCTCTGGGTAAACATGTACACAGGTTGTCTCTGAACGTTCTCTTGTCGTTTGCGCCATATTCCGAGAGCCTTGTAATGATCGTAGGACTGAAGCACACTTATTCCACACTTCCCGCATGTGCGTTCTGCTTACGGAGATTAGTTCCTGCCAGCACGGATGACATCGATTTCCAGCCACCTTCGCAGCGTCTCGCTCGTTTAATTATCAAGTTAATAAGTGGACACGATGTGGTTACGATCAGTAGGCGACAATTATTTTTGAATAAATTAAGTAAAAGAAAATTGGAACTATGGGGCATGTCTCCGGTACACTTTTTTAATTTCTGTTTTGCATTCCCAGAACGTATGTTCACGAGCCGCCACTGACCCTGGATAACAACAAACTTCGTTACTACAAGATTTCTTGATATGGGAAATATCTCAATTTTCTGAGCAATTCAATTATGTAATATTCTACTGTTCGTTTTCGTTCATTTTTGTTGAAGAGGGAAATATTGGAAGTAGCGTACTGAAAGGGGGCTTAGTGACAATCAAAATTTAGAAAAACCGTATTATCAATTTGCCTGATTCATACGAGAAACTTTATTCTAAGGGATTATTAGCACTCTACAATGTATATTCCAGTAAGACGTTGACGAGAATTAGTTAGTTAAAGAAAATTACAATTTATTAGCCTGGAAGTATTTCAAAATGTATAATTTCATCATAAGAACTGGTGGTGTAATAATGCGAAATGTTATAGATGAAAAAACACGCTTCAAAACGTTGACATGTTAATAAATAGTAACTTAATTTAACCAACCAATTCCCGCCCATATTCTACTGGCTATCTACTTGTGATCGTGAAGTACAATATAACGAAGTGTTTGCGATTGGTTTAAAACAAACTGTGCGCCAATAACTTCAGTATCAAAAATTTCCATTAACAGTTTTTCACTTTCTGTATAAGAGTACAATAAACTGATTGATGATCAATACTCTGACCATACTTCCAACTCCAATTCCCTCTCTAAACTTCACAGGGGGTTTATCACGTATAATTTGTGAGGTTTTTGTGGAAGAATGGCGAATAGAAGTCAGGCAATTCTTATCATGTATATATTAGAAAGACGTATAGGTCTAATCATTTTTTTGCGTCACAAATATACTCAATTTGGTTTTTTTGTGGCTTGCCAAAAGAAAATAAGTCTAGTGTACATATTTAGATGTTCCGTCCATGCTTTTGACGTCAATAGAAATAATAATTATATTCTCTTTATTAAGTTATTACCTGTCTAGTAATTTAAGAGATGAATTTTTTTAACTAGTTTTCTTCTAGTTATTTTATTTAACTAAATTTCTTCTAGTTATGAGGCACATTAAGCTTCTGTTACTGGAAGAAAGGAGAGAATGATAGTACTGATCGAGAACATTCATCTCGAACGTAAACTCTTGTTACAAATTAAAGTATACGATAAACAAATAACAGCTTAATAAACAATTTAAGCTTAAACTATTTATTTTAAGAGTTAATTCTGTAATGAATAAGTAGTATGTTCTCTTTAATACCTGCACGTAGTTAGTACATTCCATCACATAGCCATAAAAGTTTTTTTTCTTTTCACCAATGGTTTCTTCAAAATTTGGCTGTGATGCGAAATACAATCAAAATTTGTGAATAGATCACTGTATATCGCTGAAGCTGAAGGACTCTGTTGCTAAGTGCCTCCTTCTCAGACACGTGCATCATTATATCCAAAGGGCATTTTGAGGATGCATGCGCGAATACTTGTTCTGACAGTAGCCTACAACAATTTTAATAATTATTTTTCGCCCACCGATGCAGTGATAACCCACGAAAATGGTTGTCTCGATATCAACAATGCACCAAAGCAGACAATACACATATGAGTACTTTTCTTTTTAACGTAAAATTTGTGCTATTGGATCAAGGAATACCCTTCAACTGATGGCCTGTCACACAAGAAAACGCGTGTCTTCTATCGAGACGAATCACAATGTCCTTGCGATATTTAAAAGCTTTGTAATAGTGACAATACATTCTAACACTAGTAAATGATTCGCGTGATTATTCAAATGCACTGTGAATATTCGGAGAGTATGAGTTGGGTGCTTATGATATTAGCGTGATCTTACATTTGAGACTATTGCCATTATGCAGATCGATCACGCACGCAAGTCGAAGAGAAAGCATTTCAAATGACGTTTAATTTCAAGATAACGTTGACGTAGACACCGAATCTTCAAGAGCCATTTGAAACATATGATACATGAGCAAAAAGGACAATTCTTTGGTTAAAATTGTATTAATATGTTAGCAAGATTGTGTCGGGCTGCTACAGCAGTCTTTGATAATAGTCTTCTTTGTTGATCTGTCCGGAAACCACATTATTAGGACCCCAAAAGCACAATGGTCTCATGTCTTACGTCTCTTTTGAGAACAGCAAACCAATAGCCGTTTTGGCAAGATCCATGACGGTTCCAGTAATAGCAACGCTGACTATTTTGGAAGCTAGTTCATGTAGAGCAGGGGCGGCAACCACGCAGAGAAAAAAGTTTCTTAATCACGGGTGGACAAATGCGGGAAAAAAGAAACTAATGAGAATACGGGTGTCGTGTCGAAGGAGATTTGACTTATTCCGTATACTACCTGACTTTCGAGTGTGATGAACACGTCAGAATCGTCGGCAAGATAGTCTTGCATAATTTACGGTCGTATGAAGAGAAACTATGGAAGGGAAATGTACGAACGACGAGCCTAAACAGAGTGGTGATGAACGCGTGAGCACGGAGGGCGAAGTGGCATGGGCCTCCTCAGGGACAAAGGGGCAGCCGGCTGATGCACTGCCATGCATTATTCATGGCCGGGCGGCGGCGGCGGCGGCGGCGACGGCGGCGGCGGAGGCGGCGGCGGCGGCAGGGCAGGCACACCGCTGCGCTCTGAGTCCGCTACGACGGCTGCTGCTGCCGCCACAGCCAGCGTCGTCCCCGCCTGCGCCGCCGCCTGCCTCCCCCCCGCGGCTCGCCCCTCTCGCCGGCTCCCGCGCCCGGACCCCCCTCGCCAAGCGCCCCTCTCCCCCCGGCGGCGGGGCGCCGCGCCGTGCCGCACCGAATGTGAGCGTCCGGGCCGCACGGCGCGCGCCGCCATTGGCCGGCGGGGTCGGAGGGGGCCGCGGCGCGCGGCCACCAGCGGCGGAGGGGGCGCGGCGGTGGGGGCCCTCGCGCGCTGGGGTGGGGGCGACCGGAGCTCGTTCGGCGGTTTTGAGGACGGAATAGTTTCAGTAGAGAGTTGGTTTTCATAGAAGCGAGTGAGTGCGCGCGCGCGGTCCGTTCGACCGTCCGCCCGTTCCGGCCTCCGCAGCGCCGTCGCGCCGCGCCCGCGCACCCGTCGCCCTGCGCCGCGACGCCCCCGCTCAGTGTCAGTGTTCGCGAGTGCCGAGTGCGTCGCCGCCGTCGCCCACGCCCCCGCCCGCGCCCGCCAGCCGCGCCCTGCGCCGCCCTGCGACCGCGCCACCGGTAGCAGATGTTCGCCGCTGTGCCGCTGCGGTGGTGGTGTGAAAGTGCCGAGTGACGTGTGCTTCGCCCGCGGCCCCGCCGCTTGCGCTGTGGCTGCCGTCGCCGCCGCCTGAAAGTAGGCCTCGGCTGCGGCCCGTGCTGTACCGCTGCTTGTGCCAGCCGGCCTACCTTTTTTATCGCGCGACCCCGCGCCGCCGCCGCCCGCACGACGCTTCTGGACGGATGCGCCACGCTGTGCACGCCCTGCGTCGTGGAACATAAGGTAAGGCTTGTCGCGGCCCGCCGCCGAGACGTTTCTCTGTGCTCTCCCTCTGCCTTGCTCGTGCCATGCCTCTCGTCCCAACGGACCCATCCTGCATGTCGTTGCATGATGCGTGTCTGAGTGTGTTTAAAGAGCCCGTAGGGTCATCTTTGTTTCCGTGGATGTAGGTTAACGTACGCCGCCGCCGCCCCCGGTCTGGGCACCGTAACGGTGCTCGGGCGCGCCGGGCAGGCAAGCGAGGGGCGCGGGAGGGGCGCCCCACGGAGGGGAGGGTGGCCCCTCCGTGAATAGCTCAAACGAGAAAGGCAGGGGTTGCAGGACACAAAACGCCGCCCGAGGTTGGCAGCAGTGCGCGTCCGTGTGAGTACACGACGCACCGCCTGCGTGGATGTGGATGTGTGTTCGTGTGGATGTGTGTGTGTGTGTCGTCATTCAAGTCTTGCTGAGGCCTAGAAAGGCATTATGACGGGCTGCTTGGCCGGGGTGAGCCGCGGGGAGAGGGGGGACGAGAATCCATCTACAAAACAAGCTCCACCGCCGCCGTGGAGGGTTGGGGTTGCGGTCGCAGCCGCGGAGGAGAGGAGTGGCGAGGCAGAAGGGTGGGGAGGGAGCCGCACGTAGCTCGAGGGAGGCCGACGGGGAAAATTACTGCGTAGCGCAGTGATGTTTGTGCGGGGTTGGGCGCGGTAGGCTTCTTTTCACGCGCGTTGTGGGTCGGGTCGCCTTACCGCGCCTCGACTCGGACGGTTGTGAGCGGGGCCCAGGGCGCCTGCGAAGTCGATGCGAGGCGAGGCAAGGCGCGGGCCGGTGGGCGCCGCCCGCGATGGACCCCAAGGGGCACGGTGGCAGGGGCGGGGGGTGTGGCGCGGCGCGTCAGAAACGCTGGCGATGGAGACGGCGCCGCGCCCGCCGAGCCGCCAGGCCGGGCACAAAGGCGCGGGGCCACCAGCTGACCGGTCTCAGCAGGACCACTTCCGAGCGGGCGCGACCGCGTGGGCGTTGGAGGCGCGTGCAGGCAGGGGGCCCGGCGAGAGTGGACTGTGGTGCGACTAATGCAGTGGGGGAAGGGAGGCGTGTGTCACTTCTCTCGGAAATCGATCGATGGTTCCCAGAGACGGGCACACGTTTCGCTTCCTTGCCAACCATTCAACTTCGGCTGGAGGAGTACTGTGAAGCAGATACGGCATCGCATTCCAAATTGGAATTTTCAACAAACATGCTTGCTGTATTAGCGTGAGTGGGAATGTGTGTGTGTTTGTTTGTGAATGTTTGTTATCCGTGTTCGTCTGTGATGTATCATGCTTCTACCTACTGAGCTTGACTTCACGCTTCCGTAAATGTGTCATCAACAGGAAGATGTCTTAAGGATTTTCTTTCCTACGGAAAATCTGAACGATATTTAAAAAGATCAACAACATTTAAATTTCACATTCAATTGTCTGATTCACGTTTTAAATTCTCTTAATAATAATAAACACAAAAGTTTTAATTACATTGCCGTCTACTTGCATCATGGATAATTATAGAAAACATATGTGAATG
This sequence comes from Gryllus longicercus, assembly GCA_038098605.1. Classification (NCBI taxonomy): domain Eukaryota; kingdom Metazoa; phylum Arthropoda; class Insecta; order Orthoptera; family Gryllidae; genus Gryllus; species Gryllus longicercus. The sequence continues at coordinate 393,349 of JAZDUA010000797.1, forward strand.
ACTCAGAACTACGAAAGACGCTGAACACTACGTGTTAATAATGTGCATATTAATTGCGCAAGCAGTTCAATCAAGAGACATCATGTGGAGTTAGCTACCACCAGTGGTGGCCAATCAAATCTGTACTAAAACTTCTCTCAGAGAAGTAGTAAAGTAGCTCTCTATGAGCAGTAGCTTCATCCAATCTGCACAGAAAATGTGTCTTGCTAGAGATAATGCTAGAAATGTCAAGACATGTTAACCCGGGCTTCCATCAAAAACATGAAGACGAAATATAGGCTCTCAAGATTTTCTCTGACATTTGCAATAGAAATGATGATTACGAATCCTGAGCTTTCGTCGTTGAACTTACTCAGTCACGCAAAAAAAGCACTGATGAAGACATTATACAGAATTTTCGGCAAAAACAAATTTACTTGCAATAAACATGTACCTTCCAGATTCTTTTCCTCAGAGAAGCAGGAAAAATTCATTTCGCATATTTCTCTTTCTGGGAATTCGCCATATTGGGAGGCTAGCTTGTAGAATTGTCAAATTGGTTCCCCTTCTTCAAGGGGACCGGGGACTTCGAGTGTTTACGACTCCTCTTGGGCCTGCCCTTGGAAGGTTGAGTGATGGCAGTGGAGGCGGCATGCGGCCTTGACAGAGAACAAAAGGGAGTAGGGGCTGCCCTCTCCCACGATGAAGACCTCTTAAAGTTGGGCTTAATCGATCTACGCTGAACCGGGTACTTCGTCCTACTAGGTTTACTAAAACGTTGAAAAGTAATGTATAATATTCTTGGATGGAATCATTGAAGTTCGATTTCATCTGGTCAATAAACTTGTCCGATTTCACCGCGATTCCTGACATTGTAACAATTCATTGGCCTTACAAAAATAGTGTGGCATCCGCGTGAGAGACTTCGCACTCGTGTTTGAAAAGTGATGTAGCATCTTGACAACCATTCGTGACGTAGAAGGTGGCAAGAAAGGAAGCGGAGTCGAAACACTTTTACATGACTAATTTTGATAATTAAAAGCCGGCCGGTTGCTTCCTGCAAAGTCATTACTAAAAATTAAAATAACTTCCACGTTGCTCAGAACGTTCAGTGTCCACTTTACTTAAGTTGTTGCGGTGTTGTAAGTCTAGTTGAAGAAGTTCCTAGTGCGTACAGTCGTATGAAACGAATTCTGAAATTGGGTTGCGGAACCTGGAGTTTAGAGTTTTCGCATTTGTATGGAATGTACACTGTCACCCATTTTTCGTAGATCTGATATTCTGTTTTCATCCATGATGAACTCTGCAAGTTCAAATATTAGAAAATATTCGAGTTAATGTGGGCTAGTACTTTTTGTACCGATTTATAATGAACTGTGGTCGTGAAGTACGTGGGATTCTCCAGTTCATCACCACGAAAGGAGACAATGTCCTCCTCTTATAGATCATGACATTGGTTGTTTTGCGTTCTCGTTTTTTTACCTCATTGCGAGCATGACGTTCACCTTGCCTTGCAAATCATTTCTAGATCATAAAACGTTCCTCACTGGTACAAGTGCTCATCGTTGGCTACATGAATGCACAAGCCAAGAGTAGTGTAAATCAGTGACCATCATAAACGAGCCAAGAGCATTCCACATCTATTCATATTGGTTCATAAACTCTGTCCATTCTTTCTCCAGTGCAACAATAAGAGGAATGTCAGAGGAGCCAAACAAACTACGGAGTAAAGTGAATTCTTACACAACCCGCGGATGGTTGTAGTAGTAATCGGTATTCTCATTCCTTCGTGACATTAAAAACAAACAAATAGGAGCTGGCAGAACATAAGTTTCAATTTCACAGTCACCGTTTTGAATATTAACTGCAGCAGTATTCGTTGTCAGTCAATTCGTGATGAGAATTGGCGACAGAGGCACACATTTATCAATGCATACCAATTACTGAGCGTTGGTACCTATCGGTATCCTCTGGAGAACATACCCTATAAATAACAAACCGGACTAACGAACTCTAACCAACTTCCCATTGTTTTCATAAGGAGACCGCACATACTTGCAACCCTCACTGATTCATGAACTTCAAAGGCGGAGCAGCCTATAAGTATTTAGAAAGGTGTCTTCCATTTTTCATCAATGCTGTTGCATCTTTAAGCGGCACAGATTCTAAAAAGGTCTATGAAAATTACTGAAAACTTGTAATATTTTGTAAGTATTTCAAAGATTTTTTCTAGATCCTTTATGACAGTAGTAAAATTAGAGACGCTCACTCCTATGTATAAAGGTCTTTGAGTATGATCTTTTTGTGCTACACTTATACACACCTCAGCATGCCCACACGTATGTACACACTAGCACATACACTCGAACACAGAACCTTCTGATATATAATTATAATGCACACACATACTATGCATATATATGAGCACGCAGGTATACATACATCATACATGTTTTAACCAAAGACATACATATACACAAGCGCACGCACACGCACACACTCCACAAGATGCCGGCGCCAAGAGACAACAAAACGTTTCGCGTGGCGCAGGCCGTAATTCGAAAAAAGGACTTGACGCCCGGCAGCATTCATCTCGCGAATATCACGCACGAGCAGTTCGACGCGCACCCATCGACGTCATCGTAACGAGGTAGGAACCACCTGTTGGAGCGGCTGTGGGGCGGGCGCTCTGGGCGTGTGCGCGACGGCAGCGGCATAATTCAAATGTCACGCGCTCCTGCGCCGCGTTTGCCTGCCGCCTTACGTAATGGCCCTCCATTTGTTGCGAACCGCGGCGAGGCTCTGCGGCGAGCGCCGGCCGCTCTTCGATGCGAGGAGGGTGGCCTGTCGACGCTGTCAAGGAAATCGAAGGCATGGGAATTACGGGTGTAATCTTTATCAGATATTTGAAAACTACTTGTCATGATTCTGATTCTCTTTACTTGGTTTTGCATTGCAAATTGACGAGGGATGTGTGTCGGTCAGTCAGTTCCATGCGACTGCTATCTTACCTTTCACATCTAATCGTAATCTATTCAGTCAGGTAAATGGCTGTCGTGCGATCGTCATGTGGTGTAACATGACGGAGGCCAGTCTTTCCTAACTGGTTATCCACCAATTCGGCCCTTTTTTTCTATCACTTTTTACCAATAACAAACAACCCTTTTGGTGTTACCGAAATGTCACTCATGAATAAAAGAAAAAGGAAAAAAAACATGAAAATAACTGGCATTTAGTACTCTTGAAGTATCTCACACTAAAATGTTGTTATAGAATGGATAATGAAGTAAAATCCGACGATGTTCACGTGCTGAACGGGACACGTGATAGCCAAGGCCACTTCACACATTCGTGTTATCCCATATCAACTGTGTATTTAGATGTTCTCTTTATAACCGATGGTTGAATAAAGTAAAACTTGTAGCGCGTAAGTATGCGGCACTTGTTGGTCGCCTTCTGCTTCCGCGTCTACACGTCCGCGGCCGTCTCCCGCATTCTTCGTTCTCCGTCCTTTTCCGTCCCACTTCGCGGCGCGTGGACGGCTCCGCCTCCGCATGTTTTCGGGTGACGTTCCCGGCGCCGCCGCCACCCCGCCCCGCCCCACCCGCCACACCACGCCCCGCGCCGCGCCGCGCCGCGGCGGGCCGGCGGGCGGGCGGGCGACTCGGCGGAGAAGTGACAACAGTGTACTTCCCAGCTGGTGCTGCGTAGACCCCGCCCGCCCGCCTCGCCCCGCGCCTTGCGTCGCTCACTGTGCCGCGCTGAGCCGCGCCGCGCCGCGCCGCGCCGCCCGCCCGGGCAACAGCTGCTGCTGCCGCTGCTGGCAATACGCGCCGCTCCGCTCCACTCCGCCCCGTTCCACTCCCCTCCGCTCCGCTCCATGCCGCCGCGAGCCGCGGCGGCGGAAGGAAGACGCCGCTCCGAGCGCCCGGGAACCGAACGCTCCGTTCGCGACCGCAGGTGGCCCGGTGCCCGCGGAAGAGGGGAGGATATCGCGAGGGAGACGCGGAAGACGCCTAGAGAAGGAAGGAGAGGGAAGGAGGGAGCGAGCGAGGTAGAGCGCGGCGCGGCGGTCGAAGGGGCAGGGCCGAGACGGAGAGGCCTCGCTGACGCAGCCGCTCACATGCACGTGCCCTCCGTCGCACACGTCGAAAGATGCGTGCTCGGGTCCTACGCTTAAGGCTACACCATGGAGGCGCGTTCCTTACATTTAAAATTACTAGAGAAAAACCCTTCTTTGCATGTGTACCGTGAATAGTTGGCGATACTAGAGAGGGCGGTACAGGGAGGAAGATGTGCAGGTACTAGTTTCTAAGAATCATCGTTTGGACACAATCGCTCCTAAAATTTGGTCTAACTTGGTTTTTATGATAGATCGTTTTACTGTGTTCGATTCCCATAATTCTTTAGTTAGTATTTCTTCTTCACTCCATTCTAATTGCCTCTATTTATTAGGCTATAGGATGTTCCTCTCTGTTCTAATCAGTGGAAGAGATCTCTTCTCACGTGTCATAAATCTCCATATTTAAACCCCATAAATCAAACTGTCAGCTGTTAAATGAGGTAGTGTATTATCTCATGAATAAACAGTTGTCCATTCATACTAGCGACGAAGAACCTAGCAACTGAACAAGCGTTGACAGATAGCCGAAGTTGCACTGTCTATCGCTCCTTTTTTACTATTTGAGGCTATGATGTTTGTTTCTGCATTATATGTAGCTATTTTGCTTTTGAAGTTCCACATATGATCAATAAAAACCTGTTGAAGAAAAGGGGCTGTTCAATATAACAGGAAATATTTGATTTATTTTTCTATTTGAAGTAATTGACACTTTGTTGGCCGGTGACAGTGACACCGGCCTTCATGAATGTAAAATGTGAACGTGTGAAAATAAACATTGAACTTACGAAATCGAGTCTTAGTTATTAGTTTTGTACGTATAAGCGTTGTACAGACATCTAGTACTTCTAACCAACCAAAACAATATTCGTGCATAGTTTGTCATTTGTATTAGTCATATGCATAATCGGTCTATTTGTTCCGCAATATCCGGGAAATTGGGAGTTACAGTAGATAAAAAAGAAAAGACGCTGCACACGCTGTCGCAAGTGAGGCTTAAACGTACATTACTACTCTGTATTCATTTCTGAAATAGTTACACTCTAATTTAGAAATTTAAAATACCTTTTAGTGCCACTATCACTCCATCCAACGAAGAAAAAAATTCATTTGCCCTGGTGTTCTATTTTTCACGTAGTATATATCCAAATAAAAAGTGGAAAAACACAACCGGGAACTAATGAGCCCTACCTTTTTCGTATCACGAAATGTTCGAAAAAAGTAGGATTTGGATACCTGAGAATAATTTAAAATTCAGTAATCAAGTGGATTCTCACTAAAATTTAATTTAATACAGTTCATTATAAAGTTTGGAGAAGTGATGTTTGTCAATTAGTAAAAACTCTTGGTTTGGTAGCATTCTTGTACCATTCCCAGTATTATTTCCAATGATGCGGCAGTGTTCTCATAGCTCTTTCCTATGGTTACTTTAGTTCTGTGTTTCCTGATTTGGCTTCTTGTATTTCTAGTGGATGGCGGATCATTGGCAATTATTCTTGCGCCACCATGTTATAGAGCAGGAAAATCGCTAGTAAATCATGCTGGTCTGCTGTAAACGTGTACTTTATACATAATAGCGCTCACATAAGCGTTTTACAGCACAAGGGAAATGGACGGATCTAGTCATAAAATGAATTATCTCTCTCATGGAATATATCCTCTTGGATATCTATTATTATGTAGTTTGTTTTCAGGAGTGCATAATGCATGTGGGTGTATAAACCGACTGTAAGGGGAATTGCTATAAAGAAATCGGCTATAAGGGAAATGCATTCTAGAATGTAATTCATGTACGTATGATTATATTCGAGCATCACGCTGGCCGTTAGAGAGGCGTTAGTGCGTCAATGTGGATTGAACCAAAAACGAGTCAGGCTTATCGTCCAGGTTCCTTCTATTCATTGAGCAAATGCTGAAATGGGTTTCTGCTTTTGCTTCTGGATGTAAATGAAGCTTTTCCGGCGTTCTCTGTGGTGTTACTGGGGAATATTGTTATTTTATGAAGAGTTACATTAAATAATGAACTTTCACACGTGGGACACAATTAGGAATAAGAACCAAATTTGTAGTTCAATTACCATTCCAAATAGATTATTTCACGTGTGAGAATATCACGTCATCAAGTTTTGAAGCTCTCGTTGCCACTTTTATTCATAATTCAACTTAATACAGTATAGTATAAAAGTAAAGAGAGGAATTCTGGAACTCTAGAAAACTTGCACAATTTCTACTTCTCATTCTTACGCCACACGTATGCTTTTTAAACGTATTTTGACGTTAAATAAACAACATAAATAAGTCTGTTGCCGAGTGAAGCACTCGCCTCCGCAAGCTTCGAAATAAGGGCGCACGGGAGGGGCCGAGGGTAGCGAGCCTCCCCCACTTAGTCGGCAGCGGGGGCGGAGGCGTGCGGGGCGTCGCCACTGGGCAATTGGCAGCCGATGCGCCATGACTCATGCACCATCCACGCCTCCGCCCGCTCCAGCCGCCCGGTGCAGGGGTGTGCGTGAACGCGTGTCAGCGCGAGTGGCCGGCTGCGAGCGTGTGTGTGTGTTCGCGCAAGGGGGGAAACTGACGAGGTGCATGATGCATGCGCTGTTGCAGCAGACGCAGTCCCCGATGCGCGGCCCGGAAGCGCTTGGAAGGGAGGTTGGACGATGGAGCAGGTGATAAGGCACGTGTTTAGAGAAAGAAACCCCTGGGCGGATAGATAGGATCTAGTTTGGGTAGTCTCTGGGTGTTGATATGTAGGATCGGATTTCACTGCACAGTGCTAATGCTCACGGCGACGATGACTGCGACCTTGCATTCCAAGTGCTTGCGGAAGGGGTTGAGAGAATGTTTCTCTGTGCGTTGTATAAGAGTTAACATTCGTGGTGTTCATGATTGGTAACAATTATTGAGGCCACGTTAGGGTACAACTACATTACATTATTGCGGCCACGTAACGATACGATAGAGTTCAACGTAACTTTTCTTTCATATATTTCTCGATTAAAACTTCAAAGAAAATGTCGCATTATTGTGTTAGTATTCTCTATGAATTCAAAATCAACGAAATTGCTGCATGTAGTATGAATATTAATCAACTATTTCATGAATCTAAAATACTACTGGCGTGGAGCTGCAAAAATGCTTCTGAATAATACCACACAGAATAAAAATGGGTTCCCAAGCACACAGTTGGCTCATGAACAATAAATAAAATACTTTCGTTCAATACTCCAATAAATTAAATGTTTTAAAAACAACTTTAGACACGAATGCTGTAAACGGCACAGCAATAAACGGCACTGTAAACAGTTTCTTGCATACCAAGAGTGCTCTTGTTCCGTAACGCAACACGTGAAGAGCAAATATTTAATGATCTTCCTTGAAAACTGACTCACACGTCAGCTGTGTTGTAAGCGGGGAAACACTATTCAATCGCTACACGCAGTACGAGATCAGGCGCCAGAATGAGAATAATTGGAATAACACTCTCAAATATTTGTTTGTGTTAGTCAAAATCGAAATTGTTTAATTGTTTTTGCATTTTTCCCGAGATGCTGAGTATCTAACAAAACTATAGACATCACTCACATTGCCTGAGGCTGCATATATTTTTATATGTACTCATTGGAGATTAGTGATGTAGATTTTCATTAATTAGTGCTTATAGTAAATTTCTTTAAATCGGCAAAAGACACCAAAATACTGAAAAGGTGAAATATCCACAAGTACGTCACGAGACGGAAACTTTCTCGGAAAAGACCACTTTAGGTCTTACCTGCCAAATCTCCCGTTTTCCAGTGACACGTGTTGTTCAGATCCGTGACGTGCGTATTCGGCGTGTTGAGGCTTTGATCATGTGCGACATTCCGGATGAATGATGCCCACCAACGCATTTAGCTTCTTTGTACGCTTCGTATTTCAAACGCACAAATTGACATATAGAGAGGAGTGACGTTCTAAGTCTGACCATTACATCACGCTGCGTTTCTTAGAAACAGGCAACGTTTCTAAATGTCTCCGACCCTCAACCTTTGCTCGTAAAGAACCGTAAATTTTCATGTAACCCTCTTCCTTAAGAGGCCTTGCACAATTACTGAAACGCCCCTCTACATAACTGTTCACTCGACGAAACGCACTACATTGTCAGGAATTGTTTATCTAAAAACACATTTTCTAGTTCTACTTTACCTGTTGGAATAAAACGTCCTACATATCCATATTACTAATTAGTAATTTCCAATGACCACAGAAATTAAGAGAAAACTACGCAGCCTCCAGCCACGTGAGAGGTATCTATTACTTTTTAGATACCCAAGAACTCGGAACAAAATCATAAACAATGAAACAGTTTCGATTTCGAATGAAAAATGCAAGTATTTAATTTTGTTATTACGTTGTTCCACCTATTGTCATACCGACTGAATTCTCATACGCAGAATCACTGCCTACGACACAGCTGACGTCATGCGTCAGCAAGGCTACAAGGAAGAGGTGACCATTTAATATTTGCTATTCACTTGTTGTGAAATTAAAAAGCAACTTTTCTTATTGTATAGGTATGTAAAGAACTGTACTTAAAGAAAAAACTGTATATACCATGTTATTTCAGTATTCGTGAAGACTGCTTTTGTTAAATTACTGTATTTATTTAGTATTACGCGAGATTATCTTATATGTTCTTGAGCTGTGTGCATTCTACTGTTTGGAAAACCATTTTGTGAGGCTTTGTTCAGCAGTATTTTTTACTTCTGTAGTTTAGTTTTATCTGCTCAGGATGGACGGGACAATCGAAAATTTCTATTGGCCTTGGAAGTAAATTCTCCAAGTATTCGGTCTAGCAATTTGCACAACAATGCTTTCGGTATCCAAGATATGTTGATTTGAGCGAATGAAAATAATTTATCTAATACGTTTAATGTGAGAATCACTTCATTCTTTGATTGACTCTTGAATATCCTCGGCTTGTCCCTTCTCTTCATGACTGAAACGTGTTAATGCTCGTCTCCTTCGGGGAAATAAACTTACATGGCCCAGGTAACATGAAAGTAATAACGGCCGGTATGATGAGGGATTAGCGCATCCATGCAAGGGAACATGTCCGTAGCCACATTATTTCTTGGAATATATAATATAGAAATACAAATATTTTCATGATTGTAGCTCATGAATGTCACACACATGTCTTGTCTACACGTGAAACTCTGATAAGTCGAAAACATCGTAATCACATGTGTTCGTGGCGAAGATGGACGTCGTATAGCACGAAGTACGCAGTGACGGCAGAGGGCAAGGGAACATGTTCCTACTAGACGCCGGAGTCCCAGCATTGTTTAGTGAATGTAAACAAATTTGTTTTCGTGAATGTAACAAATAAATTGAAACTCAGTTTGTTTCCTGGCGGAGCTCCGTTATGTCGAAAGCACGTAATCGCTCCTGTTCGTGACGCAACCTGGAAGTCGTAAGGAACGAAGGGGTGAGGGGCTGGGGCGCGGGGACGGAGGCGACTGAGACCCGCTTGGGACAACGACCATGCGACGAACGGTTGGCGTCGTTTTAGTTTTTGCATGTATAATATGCCTGGTATTCGAAAACAACACTCCCATCCACTCATGTCGCAACGTGGAAGTAGTAAAAACAGATTATGTGTGTGTAGAAAGGAAATTCGAATATATCTACTCGTTCAACTCAGTTGTGTCAGAAGAAAGAACGTAATCCCATGTGTTCATGGCGCAACGTGGGCGTTATAACGAATCCCAGTGGGGGAGATCGTCGAAGGCAAGTGAACGCGCCTCTGGCACATGTGCAGAGCTGCAGAATTATTATGTAGAATGAAAAAGAAAATAATTTTCATAAATGCAGCTAGTCCTTACGGGTCCTTCGGGCTTCCCGAGACCCGCCATCGCAGGAGAAAGCACGTCATCCCAAGCGCTCGTGACGCAACGCGGGAGTCGTAACGAACGGGGTGTGGAAGGAAAGGTGATGGCGGGGGCGAGAGCGGGGGCGGGGGCGCAAGCGGGGCCCGGCCGGGGCAACGACGATGCGCGGAAGACGCCCCGGCATTGTCCTTCCGCAGCTGACACTTCCGCCCGTTCGTCCGCTTCTCCGCCCGTCAGGCGCTCGCCGCGGAGCACACAAAAGACTTCCCATTTCGGCGGCGGCGGCGGTGGCGGAGGCGATAGCGGCCGCGTGTTTTTTTCACTGAGTGGCAGGGGCGGCGGCAGCGTCTCTCCGTGCGAGGTACACTTGCCTTACGTGAGCTCATTTCACCTGCTTGAGGCGAGAGGCCTTCGTGCTGGACGAATTGTTTGTTCAGGAACCGCTGTTCTAAATAAACAAAGCGAGGTTTAGTAATATAGCTTCGCGTCGTTTAAACTTCCCAACATATTAGTGAGGAAACATTAATATAATGGGGTTATTTCCAAAAAAAGATTGTTATTTTACAATAACAATATTTTACAAGTTTTATTAATATTTTACAGTAGTTTAAACGAACCGGTTTTTATATATTTCATTACAAATTAATATTTTCAACAACGAAAATTAATAATACGAAGAATAGGCAGATAGTAAAGAATCCTGATGAAGATTGTAACGAGGACGAAAACGTAGAACGATTGTTTCGTTCCCCTAAACGCATGGAAAACAGAAATGAGAAGCGTAAAACGTTCTTAAAATCCTCCAGATGGTATATGAAAATTCCGTGGAGAATAAAAATAATACTCAATATCTTTGTTCAATTTTTTGTTTTCTTCATGCAACAAGTTTTGGAAAATTTCAAGTCATTAATTACAATTTCTTTATTCTGGAAAACATATTTTCTCAAATGTTTCGAAAGAAGAAGAAGAAGAAAGCAAGGGTAAGCACGAGTAGACTACATGAAGTAAGACTACATTTGAAGCAAAAAATAATAAAGGGAGCAATTTTTGAGAAATTGTTTTCGAAAAAAGCCTCATTGAAATCAATAACCAAAATCAAAATATCTGTTTCATGTTCCCAGGGTCTCGAGATCGGTCAGATCGATTGAGGAATATCAAGTTTGGAGAAAATAGTCTGAGGTGTAGACGCTGGTGTTGGCCATGGGCGGACAAATATACATTTTGCCGTAAACCAATTTTTCGATACCAAGGATCTTCAAAACGTGAATTCTGACAATACAGCGTGTTAGGCAAAATAATTAAATAGGTATGGGAATAAGATTTATCCACTTTTTCGATATCGGAGCTCTACAAGACGAGATTTTCTCGCAAAAATTCCCCACTTTCCGCTGCAGAATTACAATACTTTCTTATATAGCACGCCACGAAAGTCTCTCTGCAGTGGCACCTTGCTGGTGACTGTGCTTGCAAAAGAAATAATTATGTTGGTAGCCCGAACTGCAGCTTGTAACGAAAGAAAACGTAAATTGTGTATTCACCGCAACCATAAGAGGTGCTGAAAGTGTTGTGTCCTTCACTTGTTTCCCAGTGATCTGGTTGCTACTAACATAAATGCAATTTTTAATACGAGGCCCTGATTCGGCTCTCTGCGAAGAGACTTTCCTGGTACTACATAACTACGTAGTAGCCAAGGAAGGAGGTGTTCCGTATTTTATCCCCCACACGCTCCGGAATTTGAAGAAGGCGTATTGTGAACCTGTGGCGACTCGGCAATGCACTGTGTCACCCTCGTGGAACAGCCGGGGGCCCAGGAAGCAAGCTTCCGTTGCCACCCCACGACCACCTACACTGGCGTGGGTTCCCAGGAAACCTCAGTTCCGACTGCCTCACGTCAATTATGACGGCGAAAATGGCATATGATGAGAAAGTATACCTTTTTAGTTTAGAGATTCTAAACAATTTTTTCAGATGTAGAAAATGTTTTCACCAAAGGGAAGTGGAAAAGGAATGGATTACGGTGTTTGCTGATTAGTTGAGTGAAACGGCGATGCGTGGTACCAAGTTAGTTTTGGAAACTTATGTCTTTTAAATACGTAAATAGGTTTTTAAAATATTGTGTTTATGAGGAAATACTGTGGTTCGTGGTTATTTAATATCGAATCAGGACATTAAATCAGCGATATAGCTTATGTTCTTGACTTTATATCGTACCAGGAGCGCATTAGGTTGTTTTTTCGTCTATTTCGGTCAGAATAATGGCAGAAAAGGATCGGTCAGAAAGTGATCAGCATAAAGTTGATATATAGATCGCAATAAATCACACATCAATTAGAATAGCCAAAACGGCATTCGCTTTTGAATCCGTTCGGACGAAGCATCGATAGTCGCGAAAACCCCCCTCAATGGACTACAAATGCAGGCGATTTGTTCGCTCACACTTCAGAGGGAGGAGCAAAAAACACACGATTACATTAAAAAAGTGAGGTGGCCCGAGCACGGCACTCGTGGATTGTGGAACGCAGCGCACGCTGAAAAGCAGCGGTCGCTCAGTGCGCAAGTGGGCGGTTGGGGGCTGCAGGGCGCGTGATTGCGGGCAGTGCGCAACGGCCGGCGCTGTCGATCGGCGCGCGGCAGCCAACGGGCGCGCGACCCCTTTTGGCCGCGGCGTTCCAGAATATTCTATGGCCGGGATCTGGAACGCGGCGAAATGGCGGGGTCGCGCCAGCCCACCCGGGGCGGGGGCGGGGGCCGCTGAGAGCGGGGGTAGAGTGGGCGTCTGGCCCGCGCGCCGGGGACGCACCTGAGGGGCGGATGGGATCGATGGGGGTGGGGCGGGGCAAGGGGCGGAAAAAACGTGCCCGGGCTTAATTAATTAGCTCTTGATCAATGTGCGGCGCGTGCAAGGGGGGCGAGAGAAAGAGAGAAACAAAGAGGGAGGGAAGGGAGAGGCAGGCGACGCGACGCGCCTCTTCGGAAACAGAGGTGTCCATGCGGGCGCTATCAACGCCGAGGTCGGAGCATGCCCCTACTGTAATTTAGGAAATGCGGTTACCTGCAAGTGGGTTAATTGCTCGCAACAGTGCGAGCTTTCTCAGGCGTGGAGCCGGTTGCCGTTGCTATGCAGCCAAAGCGACCGCTGCATTTTCGGCCTGAAGTAATTGTCCGCACGAGGAACTGCTGGGGGAGAAAAGTAATACCTACACTAAACGAAAATCAAAATATCAAAGTGCACATTCTAGTTTATTTTTATATATTATGGATAATGTTTTGGATTTCCGTGTATTAAACCTAATGAGATGCATGATTGAGAGGACGAATGTGGCTATTTCTTTAACACAGATTTCCTATCACTAACTCGAGACTAACATTTGTAATATATGTGTATACTTGTATTTCTTTTTCCCCCAACAGGAATAGTATGTACTGATAATCGATACACAAATACGAATGAATAATATGTGATGAACCATCATCCGCAACTTATATTCTGCCAGTCACTTATTGCATTATGTAGTGGATCTCTAATATGAATTTAAAAATTCAGTAATTAAACTAACATATTTTTCGCAGTACTCTTTATACACTAGTCATGAATTCTGGGACACATGTTTCTGAAAATTATCCTTTACGCATTCATTTTTATAATGCAACCTGAATTAGTGTTTAAGGTTAATCAATTCTCCTCTTTATATAGCAAATTCAGTTGATACAACATTAGTACAAATTCCAATTGATCGTGAATAAATATATATTTACGTTCAAATTAAGAATATACATCTTAAAATAATGAGTAAACTGCCCAAACATGATATTACAAATAAACTTGGAATGTTTTCAACTGAAGTAAGTAACATACGTAAATTGACATTAAAGTCGCAGCATTTTTGCAGTAGGATCCCCAACGGTATCTAAAACTAAAGAATACTATCGTAAGAGTACTACTCTGTTAAAGTACTCGTCAGTACCTGCATACCGTTCGCAGCGAAGTGACATCGCAGTGGCACGCGATGCCGACTTCCTGGGCTTTTCTGAGTCGCGTCAGTGCGTGAGTCACTTTACTACTCACCTCCGCCTGCAGCAAGCTCTCCCGGACGAAGACGATAACGTTTAGAAGAAATGTGCTTCTTTGAAATTATTTTTCCATTTACAAAAGAGGGTAATTTTGCATTGAGTAGTAATGAACTGTCGTGTCGTGAACATCGAAACTTCTCTGAACATCCGTTTCCAAAGGAGTCTATGTAACGTGTGAATTAAATGTCAGAGAGCGGTGACGTACACGAGCTCAGTTTGTAAGTATGCAGGTATATCCGGGAATGCCCGATAGGTTGACCTTTCTTAACTATCACAATGTTAATTTTCATTTTCGTGTTTGATTACGTCACTATTATTTTAAAAAAGTAATTTAACACAGTTCAAAAACTGTCTTACCTTCCGTGTGCGGTTTAATGAACGTGTGTGATAATTCGCGGCGGATGTACAACAAATTATGAAATTTTCATCATGAAATTGTAATATTTGAAAAAGTTTAATATTTCGTCACCGTGATTTGCTTTTCACACGTATATTAATATAAGGCATGGTCGATGTTTAACTTTTTTTTAATCGACAAATAGACGAATTCATTCTCATAAAATCGGTTTGAAAGCGCCCATGATACGTTCAATGCACAGCTTCCCGGCAGATCGCGAATTAAATGACGTTTGCGACCAGTTCCTGGGTCCTCGGATCGGTCGTGCTGCCAGCTTCCAGTTCGTGACGAAGGCGTCTAAAGTACTTTAGGGAAGGCATTTTGGTCTTGGAGGGCCTTTCGAAGAAACAGTATCTGGTGGATTTTTGGTCAAAGGAAGCAATCGCAGTGGTTCCCCTCCTTTTTTTCTGCGCTGTAGGTGGTTTCAATGGAAATACCTCGGCGTTGTACAAAGGTCAAACCCCTACTCATTTTAGTGCGATCGTAGCACGGAGCTGATGGTAAGTTCCCGGACGGGTTCTGCTGGAGGTAGGAGTCATCAGTTGGAGCTGCGCGGTTAGAAGCAGGCTTATTGCATGGACGGCACCAGAGGGCGTAGGTATTGGGCATGGTGTCATACCATCCCGTGCTTGAAAATACTCCAAATCCTTTTAATATTGTAAATATCCTCAGAACAATCCAATTGTTTGTGATTTACTTTAATACCACCACCGTGAAATGTTTTCTTAATCTTCAATGCTTTAAAGGTTGGCAACGTGTATGAATTCATACCGGGTCTATTAGAAAATAAAAAAACAACTAAAAATATTAATAAAAATGTTGCAGTTTCATTCCCATTGATTGATTAGTTATTCCGGGCGCGTCAACTGCTAAGGTTGCGGGAGATGGCGGTGATCTACCGTAGCTGGATGGTGCGATCCGGCATCGCCCTATACGTCGGCTAGCGGGGCCTCAACTGTATATCTCGCACCAGCGGGTCACCATCGCGGTCCATGGCCCTTTTTTGGGGGTACTGCTCCGGCATTCGCTTGGTGTTGATCGGAGATACCTGGGAAAACTATCGATCAGAGCAGCCGGTCGCTAGAATTCTCCTCCAGATAACGGCTGAATTCGACCTACCTATGTGAAGAAGAGGTTGCCACAGTGGGGACTGGAACCCTAGGACCTCCCGGTCAGAGGCACTGCATTGATATCAAATGATGCCTTGATACGTCTAAGCCGGAGGATTTCATTCTGAAATCTCCAATCAAAATACAGATATTAAAAGAATGACACATTGAAGGAATTGAAATAGAACGAACTCTGGCCGTAAATTGAATTTTAAAAAAATGTTTCCTTTAATTGTGGGGCGTGTCCCTCTCCACCTTTCACGATGTGTGATGCCGCCCGTGGGTCCGGAGCCCGACGCCGCGTTGGCTGCCTCCAGCGTTCGCGCGAGGCGATGCGCGGTGAGCGTGCCGTGCGTCGACGCATGTGGTCGCTCGTGCCGCTTCCGCTCCCGAAATGGCCGCTTCCGGGTGACGCGGAGGCAGGGCCGCGGGGATGCGGAAGCGGGTGGGTGGGGTAACGTGGCGGACGCAGGATGTATCGGGCGGCGCGTGAAATGTGGGGCCTGCAGAGCGCGAGCGGCGGACGTCGACGTTCAAATATTGACGTTCCAGGCGATCGGCTCGACGCGTGCTTCCTCAAAAATAGAGAAATAACTGATAGACAGAGAGAGACAGACGGAGAGACAGTCAGAGAGACAGAAAGACAGTCAGAGAGACAGAAAGACAGTCAGAGAGACAGAAAGACAGTCAGAGAGACAGAAAGACAGTCAGAGAGACAGAAAGACAGTCAGAGAGACAGAAAGACAGTCAGAGAGACAGAAAGACAGTCAGAGAGACAGAAAGACAGTCAGAGAGACAGAAAGACAGTCAGAGAGACAGAAAGACAGTCAGAGAGACAGAAAGACAGTCAGAGAGACAGAAAGACAGTCAGAGAGACAGAAAGACAGTCAGAGAGACAGTCAGAGAGACAGAAAGACAGACAGACAGAAAGACAGACAGAAAGAAAGACAGACAGACAGAAAGACAGACAGACAGAAAGACAGACAGACACAAAGACAGACAGACACAAAGACAGACAGACACAAAGACAGACAGACACAAAGACAGACAGACACAAAGACAGACAGACACAAAGACAGACAGACACAAAGACAGACAGACACAAAGACAGACAGACACAAAGACAGACAGTCAGACAGACAGACAGACAGACAGACAGTCAGACAGACAGACAGACAGTCAGACAGACAGACAGTCAGACAGACAGACAGTCAGACAGACAGACAGTCAGACAGACAGACAGTCAGACAGACAGACAGTCAGACAGACAGACAGTCAGACAGACAGACAGACAGTCAGACAGACAGACAGACAGACAGTCAGACAGACAGACAGTCAGACAGACAGACAGACAGACAGACAGACAGACAGACAGACAGACAGTCAGACAGACAGACAGACAGACAGTCAGACAGACAGACAGACACAGAGACAGTCAGAGAGGTTTCCATCCCAAAACATAAGTCTCTTTTTATCTCTACAGATGGACGAGATTCGTCCATTGTATAACACGTATTTTCATGTAACGAAAAAGTGAACTTCGAAACGGGATTTCGTACTATTTCTGAGGATATATTTATCTCCGTGAGTGTTATTGCTACATACGCTGTCCGTTGCGATTTCTTCGAGAGGATAGGTTTCCCCTACGTTTGCAATTGCCAAATGGGCATTTTGTGCAGTTCAAGGAAAATCCTTACTCCAAGGAAGCGGGAAAACCAGAGTATTTTCCCCTAATATTCTACATAGCAGATGTTTGGTTTCACAGGTTAACACACGTCGCCCTATCGGTTGTTCCTTTTATCCCCGTCGTAGGCTTCCGCGCGCACGGTGAAACCTGCCACAATACATTTTGTAGAGGCGCGGCCTTGTCAGGGAACCTGAACGAAGTTCAACAGTTTCGGGCTGTCCAGAAAATTCCTCCCGGACTATTGCTCAGCTCCGCCGAGAAAAGGGTTTTCTTCCCCATATGCGAGCACAGCGCAATTTGCGTGCTCGCAATGCAAGTGGTCGATGGGGCTAGCGTAGTCGGCGGGGCAGGCGACGGCGTCGCTCCCTCCGCCATTAGCCGCGAATGAGCACTTGAGCGGCAAGGGGCGGGAGCTGGAGCGCGTGAAGCAGGCGCTAGGCTTAAGGCTACGGGCGCTTTTGTGGGAATTCCTTCGCGCGGTCAACGCGTGCCCATCGTGGCATGCATCCCTAAGCGCTCCAGACTGCCGCCGCCGCTGCTTCTTGCGTCGCCACCCAGCATCGTCTTGTCCTCTTCCGCCCAAGTGCCGGAATGCTTCGGGCGACGAAAATTCCTCTAGGATTGTCACCCAATTCTTTCGCTCGTGCGGAATTTTTTTGCTGCTATTGAAATAGTTATTACATTTCCGATTTTATGCTTGTACCTGGGAGGGAGACTATTACGGTTTCGAAAAAACCTGGAATGATCCGTAGTTCATTTCGTAAAGGTTCAGATGTAAAAATAATTACAGGACACTAACGAAGTGAATGAACACGCTTACCGCGGACAACTAAAACCGAGAGTGGGAATGTCAAACACAATATCTGGCAAAACGATTCGATTGTGATCGGATTCGGGATACTCTCAGTGTTCCGAGAAACGACGACGGCACTGCCTAGCGCAAACGCCGAGGCACGCCGTTTCACTGCGACTAATACTCGTAATATTCATACACCTCTGTATTGCGTTTTCCACCCTGGTAAGTACTTCGGTTTATCTGGAGACTCGGATCATCGGATAACGCCGTACAATTTTAGAATTTTCCAGCCACGAGGAGAAATTAGCTAGTGGTAAAATATGATAGATATTTTTTATTAAATAGCCACAATGTGACATGCTTTAACAATTTCGTACTTCCTAATAATTTTGTAATTCTCCAGCAAGGAAAAAGCGATATAATGCATGAATTTTATTTCACTGTAACAACATGATATACGTTATTATACATTAAAGTTATAAAATGGAGAATATAATGTAACTTCATTCCTTCTTTTTCGGACATATTTCTATTGGTCCGTATTTTCCTTTTTAACACAATTTTTGTTTTTTGGGTTTGAAGTTGGCAACACAACGGGCAGAATTCTCCGTACACTGCCGCATATATTGGTAGAACATTTTTTCAAGTAACCCGTCGCCCATATGATCTTTATGTCATTTCTAGTGATGAAAAGAAGTATTTTGTTGCACAAAATTCTCATTGCTCAGGAAATTGTCGTTTACAACATTTTTACAGATTACGGACCATGCTTCATTTCTCTAACCTGGAATTCTCAACATCCTGAAATTTGTCGTAAATGTGTGTTTCGGTAATTTCTCTTGTTAGAGCGCCTGTTGACATCGCTCTGGGGGTGTGTGTTGCCTCTCTCAGATTTAGATTTTATTTCATTTTTCTTTTGTTTCCTCTTTCGCTTCCGAACAAAACTCCTTTGTGTCATGCGTAATTACGCCTATCTCACCGCCTCTTCTTGAGCGTACCCCTTGCAATAGTCAATAGGTAACAAAAAATATGAAAGAGTTGGAAGTAGACGTGGCCTGAAATAATGTATTTCGCTGTCTCGGTTTTGCCAAATATCCAACCATTTAATATAAGAATTATATTGACGCACATGCCCACATGAAAAAACTCAAGTTACCATGTGGCTGTTTTCGTCATGCGAGTTCAGGCACAAGTGCACTAATGAGTGGACGTCGGATATTTAGGCTGTAAATTCTCCATTACTAAACTAGGGTATTAAAATGGAAAAATATTCTGTATAATTTCTTAAATAGGTAAAACAAGTGGACCTAAAAATACTCCAGAATGTTTTATTAAAAACGTAAGTAGGAAATATTAAAAGGAGCACATCTGCAAACGCTGTAACATCCACAACGTATATCATTCATAATCATTTCATATCTGGAAAATAAATTTTCTATTTCAATGTTGTGACTGGTGCACACGCAGACGCTGGAATATTAGATAGTGCATTAACAGTCTCTTCCCCTTTTTGTTCAGAGCGCAGCCAATCTGAAATTTTTATTACGAACTTCAGCGTGAGTCTGATTTTCCGCCTAGATACGCTTTTTATTTTTTCTCTACGATTTCAATTACACCGAAGAGGTTTTTTTATACAAAAGGAATTTTTAGGCTGGAATGCCGCAACAAGCGTTGAAAAGAAATTGAAAAGTGGTTCCTTGTTATCGTAGTCATGGTATATGCTTATACATGATTTCGAATGTGTACGGTAAAAGAGTAATGTAGATCATTTCAATTTAGCTAATTACTATTGTCCGAATAATATTTCTGTTTACTTGTCAGCTAGGAGTAGAGTAGAGAGATGTTGCCACATACTCGGGCGGCAAACGCCTGGTCATTCTTGCATCAGATTACAAAAAACAAATCGCAATGAGATCACACAACAGTAGACGACACAGAATCGCACACACGGCGCATAACCAAACAAGTAATGGTGCCAATTGGCGCTCTTCAATTTTCATTTATTCCGCACTGTAGGATGAATTTCTTCTTAGCAATAATCGGCAACTCTACAGCGACACAATGAGAATTTGGATATCGTCACCCCCTCTCGTCTGTCAGCCGCTAGCTGTGAAGGAGACGGATATATTATTCGGACAATAAAAATGGCGAAGTCGATTTGTGAGCCCGCGTGCTTCTTTACTCTCCAGCGGTGCCGACGAGGGCCGGAGCGTCGGACGTGATTCCCAAAGTCACACACGAACGGCGGTGGCACGTTATCAGCCCGTGCAGCGCCCGATAACTTCACTAACGCGCTCTGGGGGAGATAGCACCGGGAGAGCATTGTTCTCCCGTCGTGACCGTTTCTATATGACGCAACAGCTCCATCTATTCTCTAGACGGCGTCTAAGACAAGCGAAAGGCGTATTGGAACGAAGAGGTTATTGACAAGATACAGACTATATAGGAATGCAATGAAGTAAAATAATGCTTATTACAACTTCTGACACCAAACATTGAACTATTTCTACATTCTGGAGTTAGTACGTTGCAAACTATTGTATTCGATGTCATTAAAAACATAACTTCTAAGAGGTTTCTCAAATGTAGAGCGTTTTGAACATTTATGCTTTTTGAACAATTATTTATCATTTTTTTCTAAATAGAGACAGACATACAGCACACTGGTAAGCCCATGTTGAATTTCACCAGATGTACGTAGTTTCTTCAATGTGGATTTGCAAATGTGACATAGACTACCGTATCGTTTGTAAGGCGTAAGAAATGGAACCATTTTTAATAGTGAGTTTTATCTGTGGCTTCATACTATAAACTCTGTGTACGGGAGAGTGCAAAGTAATTTCATCGTTGCCTTCAGGCAATATAAAATCCTCTGGCAAACAACTAGAAGCGCCCGAACATTCTACTTGACGGCAGCGTGAATCAGCAGCACATCGATTCTCTGGGAGGAGACACTCTTATCGCTCGGAACTCGCTGACATCGTTCCCACTACCACACTCCTCTCCCATATCATCAGCCTCTCTTCCAACTGCCAGATACGTCTAACGTAGTGAAATGCATATCCGCTGTTGCACCATCAACGGACTGAATTATGCTCGTTTTATAGGGAGAGGGAACGTAGTGGGAAATAAGCGATAGTACCCGAGAGAAGTTTCTTACATACTTGACACTCCTTTTAAGAGGTAATTTGACGGAATAATGGAGTGATCCCATGAGCGATCTCAGGGTGAGGGTGGCCGGCGACACTGACAACCTTGAAAATCGACGAAAATAGAATTGAAAGAAGTCAGGGAAAAACGGGAATTTGGTTTGATTATTTGTTTGTTTGATTATCTGAACAATTCACTTAAGTGCACGCTTCAATACAGTACATGCTTATTCAGACTATTGCAGGTATGTAAGAAAATTGCATGAGGAAGGGGTCCAAAAACGTGCGTAGGCGACCATGACACTCGCTATCGGAGCACTTGTTTCTGGTTCATAGTATGGATGCGACATCTATGTTGACGTTTGATGAACATTGATGTTTTTATAAAATCATCGATATATCTAATGATATATATATATATATATATATATATATATATATATATATATATATATATATATATATATGATCGATGTATCTAACACCGATTTTTTGTAGACTAGATTTTAACATGTTGTTTTCGATTTTTTACGTGGTTGATATTTCCTAAAGAAAAAAGTAATATTATAATAATTAATATTTCGCTATGCGTACTAAGGAGTGCTTCAAATCAATTCATGATGCGAGTATACATGTATTGTGTGTGCGTATTATTTTTTGTAATAGGAATCCAATAACTGGCCTAATTTATTCACTTTCTAACATGGATTTTAAATGTATTTATTAAATGCAAACAAATATAAGATCGTTACTGCAAACATTTCAAATTGCGTAGCGCATGCGAAATGAATTGCAAGTATCTCCAATTTTATTCATATGTAGATAGTGGTCTTGAAGATTCGAAGTGCGTACGATTAAATGAAATGTAAACCATTTTGTAACGATTAAATGAAATGTAAACCATTTTTTATTGTAAACCATTTTGATATCATAAATAGTAAACTAAATATCCATGCATAAGGAGGGTACCAGGTCCGTATTAATACCTTAAGAGGCAATAGGCGTGAGCAGACACTGAATCCCATCCTAATCACAATTTCTATGGAATATACTTCATCATATCTAGCATGAAAATAAAACTAAAAACGTTGCAATATTTAGAATTGTTATTAGAATAATAAATGCAATGTATATATGAATGCAAAATGTGTTATTTTAAATACGAATTAATTTTATTATATTGATATCGTTAATAAAAAATATTTTTACGTGTTTACGAAAATTAAAAAAAAAATGCGGCCTCCATTCGCGGGAGGTGAGGATATGCACGTTTTTATGCGTTTATCCGCCCCTGGAGAGACCTCGAAATTGCTCTTGTTTCGTTTCGACCACAGCAGTTGTGTTTCTAGCCAGCTGGTGCTACAGGCGTGGAGCGGTCGCTCGGCGTGAGGGACACGTGCTCATCGCACGGGGGTGGGCGCGGGGAGGGGGAGGCGAGACAGGACGGACCGGGCGGGGTGGCTTTGCGGCTCCGCGTGGCGCCAGCGATCGCGGCCTGGTGACTCCGCCGCCGCCGCTTTCGAGCTTTCTCTCGTCCATCCCGCGCTGTCGCAAGGCCCGCCATCCGCCCCGCCCCACTCCGCCCCGCCCCACCCCGCCGAGCCACGCCTCGGCCAGCCACGACGCCGCGAGGGTCTCCGCGAAGTGGCTCACGAGCGCGCTGTGGCGGTGCGGCACACGACGAGGCGAGGCATCTCTGTGCCGTAATCTATTGAGGAGGTCATTGTTTGTTGGGCAAGCTTGCTCGCAGAAATCGGTCGTAATAGAATGCGCAGACTTGGCGTCATTGTGCGGACTGTTCATTTTCAATGTGCCTTCGGAACTATTCGTTCGCATTGTGCATATAATGATTGTTTTGCATCACAAATTGCGAGGCATACTTTCTACAAACAGAAATTATACCAATGGATTAAGGGGATTATACTTTCTATTTTCCTTACTCTTTCTCAGACATACGCTTGCACCAATTCGTCTCCCTTCATTAGTATTTCCCTTTTACTCCTTGCCAGTCTGTATCCCTTTTCCCACTTTTATTCTTTCTTGTGCACTTCAACTTCTCTCTGGCTCCTTTAACTAGTACTTCGTAAGCATCTCTTCTATATTTTCTGAACAACGGAGTCTGTGTTAAGATACAATTTACACTAGTGTTCCTCTTGCCTGCTCCACTCACCGATTCAACACCCCTGGCCGCAACACCAGCTCCAACACTAGTACCACTACCCCCCCCCCCCCAGCAGCAGCAGCAACAACACCAAGCGCAATCAACTCTATCATCACAGGCACACGCACAATCACTACTACAACTACCACCCCCACTTTCAACCCCACCGCCGCCTTCACCATCACCATCACCTCCAATACATCCGACACCACACTAGCTTTCGTCGACATCGCCTGAACACTCGGCACCATGTCCAGTTTCTCCCTCTGCCAATACCGTTGCTATCTTCGTCTCTATTGCTATATACTTCCTGCGCCCCCGCCATCATCCACTCTACCACGACCGTCTCCGTTCCTTTCTTTTCCTTTCCTTTCCTTTCCTTTCCGTACACTTCTCTCTCGCCCACGCCTCCATCGCTCCGACTCAACGTGAATCTCCGCTCCCACCTGCGTCGCCTCCGCCGCCGCCTCCGCTGCCTCCACTTCCGCCACCGCCGCCTCCGCCATCGCTGCCTTCGCCTCCACCGTATCCATCGCCTCCGCCACCGCCTCTGCCTCGAACTCCGCCACTGCCACCGCCACCGCCACCGTCGGGGGGGGGGGGGGCGATCATTAGAGCTCGCGCCGGAATCCCCAGCGCCTCCCGCGGCGTCGCGTCCCGCGAGCGCCGCGCGATGTAACGAGCGACGTAAACACGCACCGCCGCAGCTGCTCTGCCGCCGCCCGCCGCCGCCGCAGATCTTATCGTTTATGCAAACGCGAGGCATCGTATCTCATAAGCGCTGCATCACAGAGAAAGCAAAGATACTAGAACTGCGATCACTTGCGGAATGAATGTAACCTTCGAACCTGATTTAGATCTATCGTTGAAGTACCAAGATAAATTTGACAGCTGTTTCACAACAAAAGATAATGGTTCCGGACCTGTTGCAGCTTGGTTGCTTGTCTTCTTTCGAACCATGGATTCGATTCAAACGGAAATTTGGAAGTGTATTTCTAGATTGATATCTCACCATTCTCTCTTTTATTTCATTAAACTTTTAAATTATGTTCTTGTGAGGGCTCATCATTCTATTTATTATATTCTCCATCTATAATTACATCTTTATTGGAATAACCATTATTAATACTCGTGTATCAGTAGACGATACAATCTGTTTGCTATGTTTAACAAATGTTAATCATTTGAATCATAATTGTAAAGAACTCAGATTTTTCTGCAAGTATGTTTTACGAGGTGGAATGATTTACCGAATTAATAATAATTCATGTCGACCTACTTATTAATTAGCCGGCGTGTTTCAGGCCCAATTCCTATAAATGGTAGAGCCACGTGACTGCCTCACATCATTTTTTGAACATGGATACTAGTAAGTTTCGGAAAAGTGTTTCTCTTATCACAATCGCAATACTGAACTAGTAGGAAAACCAAGATAAAGGTTGTAAAATAACAGTGATGAAATTATCGGGTATGTAAAATTGATCAAAATCAATCACTTCAACCAATGGTCCTAGAAATTTTGCACTCGTGCATCGATTTTCTTGTAATCATTAATACGTTTTTTGTATTTCAAAGTTTTGAAGTCAAAAGTTTTGTGACGAACGTGCGTATTCGCATTACTTTAACTGATGCATTTACAAACGATGTAAAAACGTATCGTTTTTCATAATTTTAGTGTTGACAACTTTTGAAATTTTAATATTAACCCCAAGTTTACGAGTCCGGTCTTTCGCTACCACGGCCGTAAGCGTTTCATTTCTTTCGCTGTAATTAATTCTATTAAGTTTAAAGCGGCCGCGGGGATTCCCCGTGTAGTCAGTGGGACGATCCGAGAGCTCGGGGCAGCGCCGGGCAGCGCAGCGGGCCCGCGCCCCGGCGCCCGCCGCTCGTAACCCGGCCCGCTTTACGAGGAGCGTTTGTGGCTCCCGCCTGCTCATTAACGCTGCCGGTGCGCTGCTGGCAGCCACCGCCCTCCGTGGGCACTGCTCTTCCCTCGCGCCGCTTTGCTGCTGGTCTCGCTCACCTTTCTTGCATCTTCTGTCTTCTTTGCGTGTCCTGCCTTTCTGTTTAGGCCTTCCCTTAGGTTCCTGGACTTGCCGTGATTTTCTGTTGTTTCTTTCTGTCGCTTCTTTTCTCTCTCTTCGCGAGTATTGTTGTATAATGTATTAATTGAATTCCATCTAATATATTAATTTCTTGTCAGCACCATTTTGGTTTCGACTTTCCAAATTGCCTATTCATGTTCTATTTAAATTTATTTTCGCATTGCAAATTAAAGGTAAAATTTTTGCACAGCGAAGCGTTACAGCAATCAACAGCAGTAGCGATCCTCTTTGCATGCGCATATCCAGTTCCGCTGCACTTTTGTTTGTATCTGCGCAAGCGCAAAAGATCGCGATTGCAGTCGATTACTGAACGCTATGCCGTGCAAAACCTCGTTATATTATTCTTTATAGACGTCGCGTCTTACAATTGGAGGGGCACTACTGTTGCAGATACGGGCTAAGTTGTGCATTGAAGCGGATCCTAGCTGTCATCAATTCCACAATGTGTTCGTGCTAACAAATACATGTATTTGAAGTGAGAGAAACGCAAGATCAACCGTTTTTTGTTTATCCTGTAGAAATATACGGCTTTGTTCGGTTCACACTCTCAGAACCGCCAGCATTAGTCAAATATGAAGCACCAAAACAAAAAAAACGCATTAATGTTGGGATTAACAGCTGTTGAACGGGCTATAGTATTATAAAACGAACCAAACAGACTCAATGTGATAAGCAGATGTTGATGTAGTACGTTTAAACTTTTATTCGAGGTTTTATAAGATACATCAGTGCGGATCTTAAAATCCACTCTCAAAGAGCCGAATTATATTTCCATTGCGCTTATCACATTGAGTCTCTTCCCCTTGTTTCGTAACGTCAAAAATAAGCTACCTTCACTTCCGTAGCCAATCAAAAAGGCAGCGCGTAGCGTGCGCCTTCCATCCCGCGAGCGAATTCGGATCGTGGCAGGCGAGGTCTCGGATCCACGAGTGAGTCGGGCGTTCGGCGCGCAACAAGGGCCGGGGCGCGACGGAGGGGCGGGGGGGAGGGAGATGGCGAGGGTCGGCAAACGCTCAGCCCAGCCGCCCTTCTTCCCAAGGCGCTCCCTCCGCGTAGGCCGCGCGCTTCCAATTCCAGCGGCAGCGGCAGTTCGTAGGCCGCACGGAGCGAAGGCCCCCGCCTGCCCTCGGGGAACAACCGACGCGACGACTTTTTAAAAAGAGGTTTCGCTGTTCGCGGAGGGTGGGAGGGGCGCGCCAGTCGCGGCGGGGGGGAGGGGGCTGCGCGTTCGCAGAAGCGCTCTTTGAGTCTCTTTGCACTTAGGTTGATGCACTTCACATGACGTCGATTTTGGTACATTCCGGAAAGTAAATGGAGAAAGTCATAGTGAACATCCGATCACAATACTTCTGCAACATATTGGGCCTGTCAGTTTCAGACATTAGGAGTAGCAAAATTGAACTCGTACATTTGTTTTCTGTTGTGAAGAAACGATGTGTCTGTGTTCATTCAATTACTGTATAACACGTAAATATATTCAGTTTTGTGCAAAAATAATGTAATTATTTTGAAGCTGATCTAAAACTTTTAGATAGATATTGCAGTGAATAGTCTCCTTCAGAAATCTGTGAGAAATACATTTTTGACATCTTAAACTCATTTTCTGATCCGTGAACAAGTACAGCAACAGATAGGATGGAATGGAAAACCTCCATGTTTCAAAAGGTAAAGAGCATTGAAAAAACAAACAAACTGTAAGTCTTTTCAGGATTATTTTCATCCAGTTTTCTCCATTTCAGAATCTGTGTGGTTTTGTTTCCTACAACTACGTATGAATTCAATTTGGAGATAATAATTTGGTATTGGCAGAATATACATCACACTCACTAATATCGTGCAAAAATTAATAAATTGCTGTACCAATGATGGCAGGTAAGCGAGAGTAAGTAATCAATCAGGTTATTACTAACCAAATTGCAGCGTCATCTTCAGCAAGCAGGGTCCGTCTTTTCAATAAATATACATTAAATTGATTTGTTGTGCCAAAGCGCTATCTGACTTCTCATCGTTTAGCATCCCCAATCACCACGTATTCGTCATCTTACTATTATGACTATGATTAAGATTATGCTTATCACCGTTATTATGGGGAAGTGAGGTGAGGGATGAGGCGGACGTGAGCGCGGAGCGGGGCAAGATTCCGCGTGCGGGCCGCGAGGCGAGCCGGCGCGGCGGCCGGCGCCGGGGCGTTGGTCCAAATTACAGGCGCGTGCTCCAAATCGCCCGGCGCCCGCCCTCCGCGCCGCCCGCTCGCCGGCCTCTTCCGCCCGTCTGCGAGCGCGCCGCCAGAGGACGGAGTCCGCGGAGGGCGGGGGGGGGGGGGGGAGCGGAGCGCCGGGCGCAAGTATGTGGCCGACAGCGCGCCCTCGCAGTCGTCTTTATTCCGCTGGCGCGTCGACCTGCCAATTGCCGCCGCTCAACTACCTGTTCTCCGGACGCCAACCGGTCCGCCCCGCCGCCGCCGACTCCCTGCCGCGTGCTTCTCCCGTCTCCGTCTCTCCTGCACGGCGCCGAAAGCGCTAAGCAGCAATGGAGCTTACGGTTCTGATAGTTAAGTTCATGTACAGCAGTGTGAAGGAAGGTTGTGATTGACAAAGTAAAATGAAGCGAAGGTCATGGCGATCTTTGCCACCCATATACTGTGTAATGGTTGGAAAACGCATGTTTCTTTCAAGTCCATTATTGCACGATTTTTGAATTGATATTTCTTTGGACGACTGCATGAGATACACTGGGACAATGACGTACACAACAATTTAATTTCCTCACTATATCCTGCAATCATCTACTCCTACTTTGTCTTCAAATTGTTATAAATGCTTACAGGAGGATTGAAGAGCAGAAGAGTTTAGCTAAAAATTTGTCTTCTCATAATTCTAGAATGTATTGCCACTCTGTTACACACCACGTGCATGTCAATCAGTACTCCATTAGCATGCTCTTTTCATTCCCAAACTCAATGCACAGCTGAACTTTATAATAATTAACGAAACACTTATGTACGAAATCTTTACATCTTATAACTGATCAGAAGAATGTAATATTTTGATTTTTTATGTTAGTTTTTAAGTCAAGATACCTGAAATCGTGCTCTGAAATGTGCTGTATTAATACAACACACATTTAACATGATAATATGCGGCGTATATTTTATTATTAATTCAGCGCCAAGGTCGCTGATTGACTATGTTCTGATGGCTCCTCATAACTTTTAAATGTAACACTGCGAACATACGAAGGCAACCCATAGCAGTCTTTTTCAGTTGTACCTCAAATCTTCTAGCTGCTGCAGGTTTGAAACTGGGCAAGGGCCCTAAAAACATTGCACGCGGTTTAGGCTTCCCATGCATTTTACCGTTATACGAGCATAGAATTCATGTGAAGCCTAGATCGCCTACAATGCAATCGCCAATCGTACCATCATTTCTTCAATTTTCGAAAACAGTAGTAGCTTATAAATGTGATGCTGGAAAACACGAAGCGAAAAACTATATCCTGGAATACTACTCCGACTCCCAAACGTTTCATATACACAATGTTTGTGTGTCTTCCATGTCGCAATTCTCTGCTTAGTAGTTATTCTTCCTTCGAATTAAAGAATTTGGAAGATTTATATTACCAACGAGAGTTAATTTCAAGATATTTGTCAGACAACAGCTATCTCGAGTGAAATAATGACCATCGTAAGGATCAGCAGTTCCAGCAAAGTTCTCACTCTCATTTCCGTCATTCAACGCTCGTCAGGTGTGATTGCTAGCCCAAACAATATCAATTATGTAGAAAACATTGCGTTGGCTTCTCAACTGCCCGTCTGAGAAGCCTTCATTTCTCCGTTAGCTGTTTAGAAGGTACGCAAAAGGGTTCAGTGGCGAAACGAATTTAAGTACCACACATTTACCCAAACCTAAACAACAAAAATTTGACAATCAAAAGATTGGAAATCAAAGCCCATCCCTTCCCGACAGGCGTGTTCCTGCTCCTCCAGGGCGCGCTGCCAGCTTAGTTCACGCGTGCAGTCGTTGGCATGTAGGGTGCGTGGAGCGGAGTGAAAGAAAATTGATTCCGGGAGAGTCAACTACTGAGGTCTTTAGTCCCGCAAGTAAAGTGCGTGCTATATACTGTGAGGTGACGGTGCCCCCGCCAGATCGTGGGGCTGGAACGGGCCTAAACGCCGACTTGTGGGGTTTTTCCTAAAGGTTATCTCATCCCTCGCCCATCGGGACATCGCCACAGCCGGGAGAAGCGCCGGGAGTTCCCACTACATCTCCCGACATGTGTGGTAGTGTAGTGCTTGTGTGTGGAAGGGCAGAGGAGGTGATAAAGACGAAAAAAAGAAAGATCACGACCGGTCCGTAGTCCATTTACTAAACTATTGTTCTGGCAGTCTCCTGGTATCAAAGAAACCCCGCCTGTAGGAACACTAGACCGCAATTAAATGCGATGCCTCTTTGTAGCTAGAGTCGCAAATCCGCTCCTGTCTCCCGACTCGACATCCTAGGGCCTTCCGGTCAACGACGCAGAGAGGCAACGGTGTTGCCGCGAAGGTATCCCAGCCGGTTCGGATGCGTGGGTGGGCAGGCGAAAGCGAGGTCGCCTGTTCCGCCCGTCATTACGCGGCGCACGCAGCTCCTGGAACGCGACTGCAAAGCAGGCGCGGCCCACGCGTGCGGGCACGGGCACGGGCGCAGGCGCGCGACGCGACGTGACGGCAGCGGTGCGTGCGCCGGCCCTCCTCCTCCTCCTCCTCCTCGCGTCAGCACGCGCTCTCCCTCATTCATTGCTCCCCGTCGCGCCGCCCCGCCCCGCCCTGCCTTACCCGCCCATCCCAGCGCGCCGCGCCGCGTACGCCATTCCACCACGCGCCGTCGCACTGTGCTTCTGATTTATCCTCCGAGCGAGCACAAAGGGCAATTGCTTGATAGACGTGCCTGCACTTGCTCGTAGGAATCTAGTAATTAGACGATTACGTGATCTCGGGAAAGAGCATAGGGACGCTAGCGGGAGGGCGCTGTTGAATAAATAGAGTAGTCATTGTTCATTACTATGTAGTACGTACCATGTGTATTCTAGGTATTATTGATAATATCGTCGCAATGACAAAGGTTCGGAAAAGGGTAAATACATTTTTAAGAATAATGAATTTGACATGACGCCCTTTTTTAGTGTTAAAAAAGTTCCGCCGGGAAAGAGCCCAATTATCTTAACAACCTGACTGGTATTTTACGTCTTTAATTACTATAACTGCAATATGGCAATATGTTCCCAACGTAAAAGGGGATTGTTTTCTCAACGACTGTGCTCAAAGAGACACGCGGAGCAGAGGATTCATCTCCGTTCGACCTTGTCCGTTTGCAGAGTATTTTCGCGAGTGTTTTTCCGGAAGCCCGGTGCCCATGTTTGTCCACCCCTGCGGGCACGCCGCACCGCTCGGCTGTCTTCCCCGCTTCCCGCTCCCTCTCCGCGCCCGGCGTCCTTCTCTCCGTCCTCCTCGCTCCACTCGGCCTCGCCCGCGGCGCCGGCAACCGGGCAGCGGGCGGCGGGAAGCGGCAGAGGCGTGATTTAATTAACGGCGCGCGGCTCCTTGTGACAAAATAATGGACCCATCCATCAATATTCGCCGGGCGGCCGCCGGGGGGGGGGGGGGGGCGGGCGTAGGGCCCGTGGACGACGCGGGCCGCGGCCCCGGTGCAGCGTCGGAACCTCGTGGGGTTTTCCCTTGCGGTACGCCGGAACGCTTCCCGTGCGTAACCATAGAAAGGCCAACGTTAAATCTGTTACTTGCGAGACCACAGAGTGGAACAAAAAACAAGGGACCCCGCTTTGATTTTTCAATACATAGCTCTCAATGTGCCTGGTAAAAATATGTTTTAAAAATATATCTTCAGGTTTAGTTACTTCCAGTGAATAAACATAAAAGTTATAAAATCATTGTTAACAAATATTTCAAATTTTAACCTTTTACATACTTTGCTAAGACTTTCCCTTCTGAAAAACTGGTAGTACATACTATTTGTGTAGGAAATGTGTTTTGTAAACATAATTGCCACATCTAGCGCAGGATGTTATCAGTTTAGTTTTATTGTCTTTGAAAAACCTAGTATTTAAATTTAATAGTCCCCTACGGCTCTTAGAGATAGTATTCAGCAATGAAAATAAGATCCCCATCAGGGCATATTCACACAATTATATCAAAGAAAGAAAAAAACGTTATGTCTTCTTCCAATATGACGGCGAGAACGTACTCTGACTTTTATCAAACGTAGTGTGTATACGCGAGAGAAAAGTCTAAAGTCTAAACAGAGAGTGTGATGCGTTGTTTGCCTGTCGATTTTTTTTGCGTCGGCCGGCGCTCTTCCGCTCCCGCTTTTGCCCTTCCTCGCCTGCCTGCTTGCCTGCCTGCCGGTTGGGAACACGTCCCTCCCCACCCCCCACTCATAAGTAAAAAATGGGCCTCTCCTTCCTTCATTCCTCTCGGGTCTCCTCTTTTCCCAACGCGTCTCGCGCGGGGCGCCGGAACGAAACGTAATCTTTTTATGGGGCTTAAATAGACATTACGCGTCGCCCGATGTGACTTTTACGAGGCCAACCTGTTAAGTTGAGGGTGAGCGTGTCGGCGGTAGCGAGGGTCTCGCAATCCCTTTTGTGTGTCACGTTGTCACGGCCGATACCGTCACATTCGTTAACACGTTGTTTGTGAGTGGAACCGTGGCGTAACAGACAGCGGCGAATATGTCCGCAGAGCAGTTCGTTGCAAAATGTCTTCTTGTACCGATGGCTACCCATCACACTTGTTGGTTAACTCGCTTATAAATATTGTAGGATGTGGGAGGTTTTCAACTTCTTATGAGAATTCTTTCGATACTATACGGAGCGTGTTCTTGATTTCGGGTATTAATTCTATAATGTGCACAGTGTTATAGATTCACGCGTAAACGACGTAATACGAAAAAAATCATGCAATGTATGTCAGATATCACTACAATCTAAATCTGTCCATCAGAAACATAGAACAAATTGATAATCTGTCACAGATGCAGTTACGAAGTATTACGGCTAATGGCTTTTTCTATAGGTAAGAATTATAATATTGTGTAATATTTTTGTTTAACTCAATTGGATAATGTTTATTGTCATTGTAACATACTTAGAATACATGATTAAGTGGAGTAGATAATTATCGATGAGTGGTATCATTATTTCCAAAATTTGTACCAGTGAAATCAGCGAAAAGAAACATTCAATAGACGCATTGAAGCATGGGAAGTGACAAGAACTTGGACCTATATTTGTACATCAAAAGTATGATATTGTTATGTATTTAACATATATTGTTATGTGTTTAACATATATTGTTATGTATATAACAAGAGGTTTAAACAGACTTTATTCATAAGGGAGAAATGATAGGTCCTGGGTGCGATTACGCAGACATAATCCTCCCAATTGAATAAAGCAGTGTTCAACCCCGTGCTATATACAATAGTTATTTACGTAACTAGTACAAAAAGAGAGTATTTGGCGTATGCATAGACGATGAGGCGCCGCTAAATTTGAATTGTGAACATTCTTTTTTGGTACGAATGCATGGAAACTTACATGTATATACTGTGGGGATGAACGTCACTATGCGAAGCGGCGACCATATTGATTCATGTCGCACCAGTGTTTTCTTTACTTTGCAGTACCCAGCTGTTTTGTACGTCCATGACATCTTTGCTTTATGCATACAACCAATTACTCTCCAATCCAATAAATAGTGAAGGCAAGTATATTTTCTATGCATAAGTACGTCAAAAACTTTATTTTTATACCACTATAATTAATTTTGTGTCAGACCCAAACGCA
Source organism: Gryllus longicercus (assembly GCA_038098605.1). Taxonomy (NCBI): domain Eukaryota; kingdom Metazoa; phylum Arthropoda; class Insecta; order Orthoptera; family Gryllidae; genus Gryllus; species Gryllus longicercus. The sequence goes on from JAZDUA010000797.1 coordinate 426,638, forward strand.
CGCATAAACTCATGTCACATTCACTAGCGCCTTTGACTATCGATGGCTGCAGTGCCACCTACTATTAGGTAGGTAGAAGGTAGTGATGATAGTATTAACGGAAAGTGACGACGGATAATGAAGGTAGGGGGTGAATTGACGTCTGCCCACATTCGCTGTCTGCCTTCACATTCCGTCCTCATATTGCGTCTTCACTGCGCGTCCTCAGTAGCCTCAGTATTCAGCTTCTCTGTCTCCAGAGAGAGTGCGTATTCAAGAAAGGAAGCACGCATTGTTTACTGTGTGTTATTTATTTAATCTCAGCGTCAATAAAAACATGCTTTAGCAAAGGAAACGCGTGATTAAAGTCGCATTCAGTCACGTTAGTCACGTCACAGTTATAAATAAAGCTTGTTACTAATTTTGATTTTTAACGTAGACTGAATAAAAACACTCGAATTTACGACATAGTCTATGCCAGACAATAAAAATAACTGACTCAATTCATGGTTCTCAGTCGAAAATGTTTTCATAATGCGTAGAGTGTAAAAGTTTGTTTCATTAGAGGGCCGGGAATTGGAAGATCGGGAGTTCAATGCCGAAAATTGCCTTTCTTGATGTATTTAACTCGGAGAGTAAGTGGCGCCTGCGGGAGTCGAATTCATTGGTCGGCTGCCCTGATACCTTAAGCCGTATGCCGGAGCAGCACTCTACACAATACGCCACGGACCCCACCAATCGTACATTCCCATTCGTGGATACCAATGAACATAGATTCTGAAGGGCCCTAAAACAGCAATCAATAAGTCATTAGAGACATTTTACGTAGGAGTAGGGATAACCCGTCAAAGATGAGACGAAATCAAATTCCCATCCGAATAAAACATTTTAATGAATAGTAGAACATTATTTAATTTCATCAACTGTAAATTTAATTTTCTTTTTTTTCTTCAAAATTTCCGTTATAGTCAGTAATAGGTTCTCAAAATGCTCAAGGGGATAGCGTAGCTATTCTGGGGAGACGCTGAAAGTGCCACCACGTGAAATTTTCGACTATATGCAGCTGTTGCAGCTGGTTATAATGACCCGTCTAAGAATCCAATATAGTTCTCACTTGTTACAGTCTTTTAGGCAATCTTACGTTTTCGGCATTCAACAGCGTGTATATCGAAGATAGTGGTCGTAGACTCCAGAGTCTTGCAAGTGCTATTGGCAGTCCGGATAACGCCGCGTAGAAGGCAGTAAGTCTGCAGGCAGACACACTGCCCTGCCTTGAAGTAGATCACGTCAAGATGGTTGAAAAGTCGGCATCACAGCCCGGTCATCTGGACAGCCAAGAGCACCTGCATTCGTAGGAAATTTACATGCACCTTTTAATTGTCGTTTACTATTCCATCATTATAATACTACCTCTTCCACCGGATTGATGCGAGCGTGAACTTTCGTACACTCCATTCCAATACTAACGAACAGAAACAGCGTTTCTGCACATCTGTTTGGGTTTTCGTAGACCATTTTCCCCATCTCGAATTGACAACCGCCCCAATTGACAACCGCCAAAGCTTCCAACCGTCAAGCTCCAACGTGCACAACGCGCTTTTCGCAAGCTTTGCTCCGAAGGACGTGCGCCTCCTGGCGTGCGTGAACCTGGCAAGGAAAATCTTTTCTGTTGTAAAACCGTTTCTATACAATTAGGGACTAGTTTCCAGTTTTCACGACCCTTTGAGCAAATGCTGAAATTAAGCCCTTGTTTTGCTTCTGAACATAATTGTAGTTTCACTCTCTGTGCATGTTTTCTTGAATTCAAATAATCGTTCTCCATTTCTATGCGAGCAGTAAGTCGATTCCTTCACACAGAACTCTAGGAATAATTGCCAAAATCTGTAGCTGATTTACTTTTGCAAATAGTTTTATTACACCGGAGCGAATGTTATCGTACCAATTCTCCCCAACACGCTCGTTGCTACTTGTATTTACTATTCAACTTTATACATGTGAGTGTGATCCCAGAGACCAAGAAGACGTGCACGATGGCTTTTCTCCCCATAGCTCTTCACACGGTTTTTAACTGTTTTGCGACGTTTTAATATATTTTTTTTTTAAATCGCGGACGACGCGACGCAGGGCTAGACCACGCGTCTTGGCGAGGCCGGGCGAGTGCAACGGCCGTAGCCAACGGTGGAGGCTGGACGGGCCCACTCTGGCGTTGCGGAGAGCGCGACGTGTCGCGCGAGGGGTGCTGGGAAGTAGACGACAAAATGTTAGGGAAACGTGGGCGTCGTCCTCGTTCGAGATACGTTAGGAATTTATAGTCGGATTTTGTGTGGCTTGTGTTAAATCGTATCTCATTTCGAGTGAGTGAGTAAATATTAATTCCGGGTCCGTCGCCTACGTAAGTCATTACTTTCCCATGTTTACTGGATATTACATCCAGTCTTATCCCGAGAGGTGGCGGTAATCTTCCCCCGAAGGTACGCAAGATCGGGCGCCGACATTCATGTCATCTGGCGGGGTTATTCATCTACCAAGCGTCTTTCACAGCGGAGCACCGCTCTAGCCGGGCCAAGTTCTCCGCTCATGGTTCGTCTCCCGACGTATGCGGTCGTGCAGTGCAGGCAGAAGTAATTGTAAGGGTAAGCGGAGAGGAAAGAAGAAGGATGACCAAGGAAATATGTAGTGCGGTCCGTGGCTTGTTTGTTATGGTTCTACTCCGGCATTCGCCTCTTATTGATCGGTGCAACCACGAAACATTAACGATCGTACCTTCTTCAGACAGTGTTTGAATTCCATTCAGCTACTTGGCTAGTGTCGAAAATCCGCAGCTGTCTGGACTCAAAATCTTGGATCTCTTAGTTAATGATGCTGCGTAGGCAACTGTGTTGCCGCTGAGCTAGTATCAGCTGGTGCGTGTCGAATCGAAGACGCCCAGCGTTCCTTTTCGTTTGTACCTCATCTCGTGTTTTCCGCTCAACAGTCATCTGTGCCTCCCGCGCTCAACTCATTCCTTTGTTGGGGCGAGGGTGGCTACTATTTGAGCAACGGCACATCGTTTCCTGATCTGTTGAGAACCGTATTCAAAACAGGGTTATTCGTGTAGATGTTCAGCATACGGGCAACCTCTAGCAAATGTCTTGACGTAAGTCGGGAGCCAGCGGGCGACGGTTGTATCCGCCGACATGTGACCACAGATACTCATGTTTCTTCGATCGGGTAAATCGTATCGGAAAAAAGAGCGCATGCTCTCAAGACACGGGGCAGCATAATCTCGCTTTGAAATATTGGATAACAACTACTTCACATTCACCAAAGAAAATCCGCTTCCACAAAGAAAAGCAGTCTCCACCAATATTGCAATACCATATTATAATAGCAGTACTATATTTGCGGGTCACATCAGAAATGCTTTCCTTTTCCGAAACGCACCACGTGAATAGCAAAGATGCGGACGGCCTCTTCTTGGAGCCTTGCTGTCTCATGACATCTGCGGTGTCGTAAATAGCCACGCACGAAGTATGAGAATTCAGTCGGCATGCTCAGTAGAGTAGAGGGAATAACTGAATAAAAATCAAAACTGATTAATTATTTTTGGATTTTTCCTTGCGTTCCTGCGTATCTAACGAAAACATAGGCGTCTCTCAAAAGGTCGGAGGCTGTAGAGTTTTTTAAATTCCTGCGCGCATTAGAAATAAGAATATAGAAGATAAATGTTTTGTTTATTGTGACGAGAAATTAAATGGATGCTCAAATTTTCGGCTCATTATCAGGGTTCATCTCTAGGATATCGTAACATATTTCTCTCACATTAACTTAAACATAATGCATGCCATTAATTTTTTAGTAGTTATGATCTTTACTCAGATTCTAATTAAGCCTATTCGTTGATAAATAGTGCCATTACGTATGGCGTGCTTTGTCAACTGATCTCGTTCCACCTAACACGCGGCAAGTTCTCGAACTCGTTGCCTGCCGAATACGGGTCGCACACGTGTTGCAATAAAAGAGGCCTTAGGTCAACAGCATTACGAATTTGAGTAATGGTTCGCGGTCGGCGGGGCAGCCTGCGAGATGCTGATGAGAGCCCGGCTCCGGCGGCGAGAGACAGAGAGAAAGCGAGAGAGTGCGGTACCGCGAGGGGACGGAGCGGGGTGGCGTGGGGCGGCGATGAGGAGGGTGAGGGGGACGGCGCGGGGCGGAGAGAGTCGGGGAGTGGACGGGGGGCGGGGCAGAGCGGGGCGCGGCGCTGGGGCGGGAGCGGGAGCGCGCGTGGCCGCGAGGCGCGGAGGCGGGAGCGCGGAGCAGGAAGCGATGAGGCTGCGTTTTGTGGGCAGGCGCTAAGTGAGACGCCAAGCTGTGAATAATCCGTTTTGCGCGGTTCTGAAACCCAGGCGATGCTGTAGAACGTACGTAGACTGCGATTACTTCCGTGCTTATCGCCAATTAGCTTGAAAAGGTGTTTCATCTGAAACTTTTATTTTAAAATATTATAACATAATTTTCTGCAGGTCTGTAACTTGTCGGCTTTGAACATTTATCATTGTGTTTCGTAGTGTTCACGATTTACACATTACGGTCCACTGATTAAAAATGATTTATCTCGGCCGTAGTCATGGTTTGGCTAAGTGAAAAAAAGAGCATGAAAAAATCTCTACACAAGAGTTACAATTACATTATGTTAATATCCTTACACCTGAAATCAATGATAAAGCGGTTTCGTGGCAGAACGCATGACTTTTTAGCAAAGCTGACAGGAATATACGTACGTTACCTTAGTAGGTATGTTGGTTTGAGAATCAATTTATATATACAGGGTGAACCAATTAAGTCATAACACCCCTTTTATCTCCTCATCCGTGAAAGATACAAAGATACCGTTTGGACAGTCCGTAACATAGATAGGGGCTACTTGATAACAGCATATTTCGGTTCTGTACTATTTTTAATTACAAAGATATGAGGTCAACTCTGTTTTTTTTAATAGAAACCTATAATTAATTTTAGCTCATCTTAATGAGATTAAAAAGACGATTTCAAATATGTGTATTACTTTATATTTCAGTGAATAGTTTTGTAGATATAACTATGTTTTGTAACGTATTTTCCTCTGAAACGGCGCCTATTCATGCAACCTTTCTTCTTGACTAAATGGGAAACTTCGCGAGTCGTCCTTCAGACAAACACGCTCCACTACACGAGAAAAGTAACAACCACTTTCTTCGATATTTGCGGAAATACTAATCGTCGACGACCTTGTCCGAAAGAGACCCAAATGTTTCTGAAAGGATTCCGGAAGGTTTTTGTAATGTCAAGCAAATAGTATTTATTCTGTTATTTGACAACTGTGACAACATACGTATTATACTAGTATTATTACAAATTGTAAGTACAATAGCAAAGTAAGTAAATAAAATCTTGTTAATTTAATTTATTTATGACCATCCGTCATGTACAAAGAAAATACATTTATCAAAATTAAAAACAAAAATGTACAAAGAGAATACAAAATACATTATTAAACAAAATGGTATTACTTAAGCATATGTTCGAAATGTTGTCCATCTGCTGCAATGCACATTTGAAGTCGCCGTTCGAAAGATAAATGAACAGATGTAAGGATGTCACATGATATGGCAGAACAAGCTTCGGTGATACGCCGTTTCATATCGTCTGGCGTAGTTGGTAATTCTGCATAGACTTTATTCTTGAGTGCTCCCCAAAGAAAAAAATCAAGAGGAGTCAAATCGGGAGACCGGGCAGGCCACTTCACTTCAGCACGTCGTCCTATCCAGCAATCCGGGAACTTCTCATTTAAGACTTCTGTGGCAACACGGGAAGAGTGAGCTGGGCAGCCGTCATGTTGGAACCACATGCACTGGCGTGTATTCAG